>JAODAL010000078.1:0-468657 GCA_025379985.1 Phyllomedusa bahiana | reverse complement strand
ATTTTTTTGGATTTAGTGTGTATAACATCACACGGTTCACCGTGGTCATTAAATAATGAGACACCAAAGGATAATGTGATGATTTAATCTGAAAGTATAATGTTATTGATGATTTGAAAATGTAATTCCTGTATGAAATATTCTGATCTTTTACTATAGCTCATGGTTTTGGATATTTATGAACAATTTGATTATTTTATAATGGAACAATGGTTGTGCATTTTTAGTATTTAAAAGGAATCTGTCGCTGTTCTTTTCCTAATTGAAACCACATAGTGATACATATTCTTTTCTACATAGAGGGTAAGCTGTGACTATTATGAATGGTGGATCCTGTGTTATCCGTACACATTGGTATCACTTTTCAGTGTAATCCTGCCTGTGCTGATAATGAGGAGACTGCTGAAAAGTTTTCTTTACAGAACAAGAAGTGTCAGATTATAATTAGGCCTAGTGGACACAGTGAAAGCTGTAGAATTTCAGGACCTCTTTAAATTATTGATAGTTTTATGAGGGAAAAAAAACAACCAAAAATTCTTACAAAATGCATTTAACATAAAAACATGAGTTAAACTATAGGTCATTTTCTAAAAACATATTCCCTTTAAGTAAACTGTGTTGAACGAACTCTATGCTCCGTAAGAAGCTTTGAAAGTGAAACTCTGGGTTCGGACTAGGTTGTTTTCTGGCGTTTCATGTGCAGTTTTGTTTTTTAACAAGCGTATGGGCACATTCCCTTGGCACAGAACAAATACCGGCTTGTTTATCCAACCAGTATTTGTCCTGTTTTCGTGCCGTGCACACAGCCGCAGGGGGGCGGCTTTTCTCCGCGATGAGCGGAGTAAAGCCCACCCCCTTCATATTGACATGTTCATATTCTGTCCTAAATCCGGACGGAAAATGTGCATGTTGAATGACTTTCGATCCGCCGTCGGTTTGAAAAACCACCATGCGGAAAACCCGTACAGTTCGAGACTGCGTCACAGATTTTCCATAGTGCCCCATGTAAAAGTTTGTGGCCGGTTTTTCAGACGGTCTGCTAAACCGCAAACCGTCTGAAAAAACGGCCGCAAACCGGTGCCGTGGGGACTTGGCCTATATCTCCTTTGTGAGTATTTTCAATACATTTGAAAATTCTGGTCTACATTATGTTCTCTTTATGATGAACTCTTACAAACCCAAGATCATCAATATCTCTGGTGAACGGTTTATGGGAAAACACATAAGAGCGGACCAACAAGAAACTGAACCAACAATATAGAGCAATCTTTCTTAGTGAAGAGCAAGTGAATATTGTAGCTTGATGATGGACTTCTATATTTTGATGTATCTATCAAAAATAAGTATGCAATCTCCTTCAGATAAAAAAATAAATGCTCTCATAGTAGCCAAACCAAAAGCCATCCATCTGTAGACAGCTGTTTCGGGGTTCTTGCTCCTCATGAGTACAGAGCAGGGTACTGGTTAGCTGGAGATATGCCTTAGAGGCAGCTTAGTAGGGGTACTCATTCTCACAAGTGCAAAAAAACTGTCTACAGATAGGTGACTCTGGTGTGGTTATTATAAGGCCATGTTCACACGGCTTAAAATGGGCCGTATTTTGGTCCGTAATTACACGCCGAAGTGCGCAAATTATGGGCTGAAAACGGCCCATTCATTACGGTAATTCCACAGTTCTCATAGAGAACTATGGATTACGTCTCCTGCCCCTGCTCGGCGAATACGCCGGGCGGGGAGATAATCGACATGTCACTTTCTAGCGGCGTATATGCGCCGCTAGCAATGATTGTCTATGGGCCGGCGAAGTGCCGGCCCCCGCTCCCGCCCCGCCGCCAGCCACACGGCGTAATTGCGGGACGTAATTACGTCCCGCAGTTAAGCCATGTGAACCTAGCCTAAGAGTTTATTCTTCCACATGGAGGGAAGAGAATTTGCATACATAGTTTAACTAAAGTAAAATTGTTACATAAAGATTGGGTATTAGTTCAAAATACTATGCTGGCCTATTAAATTCTTACATACCTACCTACAACGATCAGCTACAACTGGTCGATAAAAGTCTATGCATGCCTTTCTTCTTACATGAGTTGTTTAAGGTACCGTAAATACAAATACAATGTTTATTTAGTGCCAAGAGTGAATATTGGGGTAAAGTCTAGTCAATATATGCATGCTCATGTCTAAAAATATTACACAAATAAAAAAAAAGTGGTCAGCAACTCAGCATTAGACAAGTTTGCAATCAATATGTTGTAGTTTACTGTGTTAACTTGTGGTTTGGCCTTCCAAGGTATTTCTTCAGTATTTCATACTTGGCTTATTACACAATTCAACAGGTGGCTGTTTTTGTTATGTATTCCTGTCTATACTATGAGTAATGTTATTTTAATATTGTATTCATTTATGTATTTAGTAGTCGCTGTGTGAAGTCAATTTTAAATTCCTTTATTAGGGTAAGTTCACACAACCGATTTTAATGCAAAATGTTCCTCGGATTCCGTGTTGGATTCTACGTTAAATTCCACTTGACTCTCATTTATTTTATGCTGTGAACTACAGCGCAAATTTTCTACACCACAGATTTCAAATCTGTGATGCGAAAAAAAAAAGAATGGATACGCCCTTTCTTTAAAGGAGATGCTCCCCGGATTCTGATTCAGCAGGAATGACGTGGAGTAGCCCTATTGAAATGACCCTACCCCCGTCCAAAACAGAGGAGAAACCTGTGTCTATAAAGTAAAAAATCCTCAGAAGATAGGTATTGTCTTTCTGCTGACAAATCTATGCTGAATTTTTCCGATAAGAATAACCGGACGTGTGAACTTACCCTAACTATGCTGTTTTATCAGACTTTATGTAGGGAAAATGACACATCTGAATACTCCAGAAAACAATGCCAATGAGTCTCTTACAACGCCCTGGAGGAGTTTTGGCCACTCATCTTTGCAGAATTGTTGTAATTCGCCCACATTGTAGGGTTTCGAGCATGAATCGCTTTTTTAAGGTCCTTCCACAGCATCTCAATCAGATTAAGGTCAGGACTTTGACTTGGCCACTCCAAAGCCTTAATTTTGTTCTTTTAAGCCATTCAGAGGTGGACTTGCTGGTGAGTTTTGAATCATTGTCTTTCTGCATACTCCAAGTGCACTTCAGTCTGAGGTCACGAACAGATCGCCCAGACATTCTCAGGATTTGTTGGTAGACAGCAGAATTCATGGTTCCATTTATCACAGCAGGTCTTCCAGGTCCTGAAGCAGCAGAACAGCCCCAGACCAAAACAGTACCACAATGTCAGTCCACAGAAACGTCTCCCAAAAGTCTTGGGGATCATCAACATGTTTTCTGGCAAACTGAGACAAGCCTTTATGTTGTTTGTGCTCAGCAGTTGTTTTCATCTTGGAGCTCTGCCATGTGGCCCTTTTTGCACAGTCTTTTTCTTATGGTGGCGTCACGAACACTGTCCTTAACTGAGGCATTGCTGGATATTGCTGTGGGGTGTTTTGTGACCTCTTAGATGAGTCGGCGCTGCGCTCTCGGGGTAATTTTGGACGTCCGGCCACTTCTGGGAAGGTTGACCACAGTTCCATGTTTTCTCCATTTGTGGATAATGGATCTCACTGTGGTTCTCTTGAGTTCCAAAGCTTTAGAGATGGCCTTATGACCTTTCCCAGACTGACAGATCTCAATTACTTTGTTTCTCATTTGTTCCTGAATTTCTTTGTATCTCCCCTGATGTCTAGCTTCTGTGGATCTTTTGGTCTACTTCACTTTGTCAGCCAGGTCCTATTTAAGTGTTTCCTTTCTTGAGGATGGGTGTGGCAGTGATCAGGCTGCATGAGGCTAGGGAAATTTAACTCAGCTTCCCAAAGGTGTGAAAGAACAGTTATTTTATGTTTCAGGGGGCAATTACTTTCTCACATAGGGCCCTACAGGTTTTGATACATTTTTCCCTTAATAATAAAGATCTTCATTTAAAAACTGCATTTTGTGTTTTCTTATGTTTTTCTAAAATATAAACCTTTAAGTGCAAAAAATATCCAAAAGATTAAGAAATCAGTATGGGGGCAAATAACTTTTCACACCACTGTATACACAAGAAAATGTTTTATCTTTAGTCCTCAGTGTGATACTTGCTGGCAGATATCTCACCTGCTGCTGTACAACCCCTACATTATGTGCTATCATGTCAGTGTTGACAAGCAGGAATCTCATTGGTTTACTTTGGCCTTCTTGTGGTTCTTTTTCCACAGACATCACAAGGTCTCCTGCAGTCTGGTCAGTTCATCTTTTACAACTTACATCTGGATGATGTCATTTTGAGATGGTCGTCCCTATAGGGAGGCACAGATGTACAAAATCTTCAGCTTTCATACTTGTTGCTAGTTTCATCTATTTTCCCTGAATTAACAATGCATAACTATGTTGAAGAGGGAAACTTCTTAATTCCCAATGAGGAGGATCGTTCATGGGCATCATGGTGGCTCAGTGGTAATAACTATTGCCTTAACCTCATAAAGAGGTGTTCCAATCAAATAAATTTATGGCATATTGAGAGCTATAAAAACACTGGAACCTACACTTATCTTAAAATTGGGCCCCTTAAAGTCTCCTTGCAGATCGGAGAGCAGTTTGTGCTTATATGGTACTCTCAATATTAGAGATCTAAGCACAGCCAAGTGCGATGGCCCAGTGGTTAGCACTATTGCCTTGCACCACAGAGGTCTGGTACAGTGACCAAGTCTTCCTCAGTCTCTTCAGCAGGTCTCTGGCTTGTCCTGTGGTGACTGCATTTGGGCCATGTGGCACAGCACCAGGTTCTTAGCCTCCAGCCCAATGGCATATTTCACCGGGGCTGTATTTTGTTATGCATGCTCAACACACACAGCAAATCTCTCGAGCATCATCTGCTGTTGCTCTACACTCTCTAGTCCGATACCACATCTTCCTTGAGATCTTGTCTCCTGCCACCTCTTCTTAGTATCACTAAACAATGCTGAATGCCACAAGGATTGCCAGTATGGCACCTCCTCATCTTACAAGCTGACAGCCAGGAAACTATGCTTCCTGGTGCCCGTGACAGGGTCTGGCAGTGCCACTGTATATAGCAGCCTGCCAGACACAAGGGGCAGCAGTAGGGATGCTAAAAAATAACACACGATTACCGTAAGAAGGGGAACATGAGGGTTATTCCTCTTATATGCAGACTAAACTTTATTTGCCATAAAAAGCAATAGAGTCTAAAGGGAAAAATATCAGCACAAACAGATTCAAAGTCTCTAAAACGAATTTTCCTGTGTAACAAGAGTATATCCACATAGTCTGCTCGTAACAGATAAGGCTACTTTTACACCGCACTTGGCAGTGCCGTTTAACATATTCACTAGGAAAGCTTCCAGCAGATACAATAAATGCTTCCATAGACCCTCATTAGTTGAAAGAGGTCAACACGGCGCACTTTTTGGGCAGTATCCATTATAGTTTGCTGGATGGATTAATGAAGAGCTCTGTCTCTATTCCATAGAGCTGAATGTAGTAAAAGGCATAAACCATGCCTACACATTGTTTTCATGGTACTCTATGTAAGACGGATGCTAATTAGTAGCAACTGACAGATATTGCAAGATGCCGAATGTGCCAGGAAAGTACATGAGCTTAAGGCTATGTCTACACAGCACCGGAAAATATCTTTTATTTTTTCTGAGTTTTTCGTTTTCTTAAAAAGCTGAAAAAACAACTGTAAAGATGTCCCATAGACTTCTATAGTAAAAACCTCCTGTAGTCTCCACAGAACATCTTTTTTCTACTCGTTTTATTTGCTGGTCGTTTTTTGAAACATATTGCAAAAAACGACCAGAGCAGGGCAGAAAACGTACTATTGGAGTCTATGTAAAGCGCCAGACCATTTTGATGTGATTTTTGCCGCCGGCCATCCAAAATTACCCCAAGAGCGCAGTGACGACTCACAAAACACCTCACAACAACATCCAAAGAACTGCATGCCTTATTTGCCTTAGTTACGGTCAGTGTTCATGACTCCACCATAAGAAATAGACTGTGCAAAAATGAGCGCATGGCAGAGCTCCAAGACTAAAACCACTGCTTAGAAAAAGAACAAAGGCTTGGCTCAGTTTTGTCAGGAAACATCTTGAGGATCCTGAAGACTTTTGGGAGAAGATTCTGTGGACGGACAGGACAAAAGTTGAACTTTTTGGAAGGTGTAAGTCCCATTATATTTGGTGTAGAAGCAACACAGCATTTCAGAAAAGGGACATCATGCCAACAGTAACACATGGTGGTGGTAGTGTTAGGGTCTGGGGCTGTTCTGCTGCTTCAGGACCTGGAAGACTTGCTGTGATAAATGGAACCATGAATTCTGCTGTCTGCCAACAAATCCTGAAGAGAATGTCAGGCTATCTGTGGCCTCAAACTGAAGCGCACTTTGGTTATGCAGCAGGACAATGATTCAAAACACACCAGCAAGCAGGCTCGGACTGGCCCGCCAGGGAGTCGGTGGATTAACCGGTGGGCCCCGAGCTCCTGTGGGCCCCAGAGGTAATGCTGCCGCTATCCGGGGCCCGACCATCGCATCCTGCCTCGAACGCCCAAGCACTGTGTCCCGAGCATTCAGAGACAGGGCCTGAGAGTCGAGGGCTAATTTCCTCGACTCCCGGGGCTGCGTGGTGTCAGCAGAGCAGAGCCTTGCTGGTGCTCCGCTCCACTGTTCACCCTGGTAGGCCTAAGTTGTTAGGCCTTAAGCCTACCAAGCGCCGGTCTCTAGTGGGGATGCAGGTGATGCGATGATGTCACATAATTGCACCGCCTACGCTGGGCTTTACTAGTAGCCGGCCTACCTGCTGCTGGTCGCGTCAGGAAGCGGGAGAAAGGTGAGATTTTTTTTCATGAGAAAGGGGGTGCTGTCTTCTTGTATACTACCTAAAGGGGCCCCTAACTGCCTGTATACTACCTGAAGGGTGCCCCTAACTGCATGTATGCTACCTAAAGGAGGCCCTAACTGTCTATTTAAAGAGGGTTCTAACTACCTGCAGCCTATCTAAAGGGGGTCCTAACTAACTACAGCTTACCTAACTGGGGGCCACCAACTACCTACAGCCTAACTAACTGAGACCTACCAACACCTACCTACAGCCTATAACTGGGACTCACCAACACCTACCTACAGCCTACCTAACTGGGGCCCACCAACCTAATTAGGTCCCTGCAACCTAACTGGAGTCTATCAACTTACCTAACTGGGGCCTACTTATCTACCTGGGAGCTATTTACATACCCGCCCATGGCTAGGTACCCACCAACCTACCTGGGGCCAGCCTACCAACTTATCCAGTGGGAGTCTACCTACCTAAATAGGGCCTATCTAGTTACCTGGGGCCTTGCCCATTTGCCTACCTACCTAGGGTCTTGCCTACCTACCTGGTAATATGGTCCTGAGGGGAGCATCCCATAGCTGTAGCATAATCTCCAGAGGTTAATTCTCTCCCCACCCTCCAACCTGTGAGGAGAATGTGCCTCTAAGTTATGGCTTGTACCCGCTCTCCCACCCCTGGGAAGTTTGTACAGAGGTGGGAATAGGTAAAGAGGTGCTGGAAAAGTGAGATATTCGTGTGTAAATTCTTCAGGGATGAGTGATCGGGCCAGGACAAGTCATCATGGTGGTCTGCAACAGATGGAGAAGAAGGGAAAAATAATGACTCATGAGAGAAGAGAACGACTCATCAGATAAGACGTCTCCTGTAACTCCCTGAGGTCAGGGGCAATTTTGTAACTATATTGGATCAATGCTGTATTCACTGTTATGTGATGTGACCTGAGCTGGTGTCGGACCACTATGTGGTCTCCATATGGCGGTGTTGTAGGTTATAACGGTGCTAGTATAGTGGCAGAGTACACAGGTCCCTGATTGTAAAAGTGAATGCACACCTGACCCTGTGATTAGGAGTTAGACTTTTACGTTTTTGCTGATGTTTATTTTAGAAGGTGGCAAGGTGCGTGCCCAAGGGAAACATGAAGGGGGATATTGTAAGTGGACTGGTGGTGGGATAAGGATGGAGCTATTTAGCCATGTGTCTGTGATATGTTAGACTGTAATAAATGCGTGAGACAGATATGTGAAATAGACAGGCGTGTGAGACAGACAAATATATGACTCACTTGGTATTGTGTATAAAACTTCTGTTTTTCACACTATATTATGTGGTAAAATTAATGTATTTATGTCTGAGAGGCCGGTAATATTTTCATGTACAGTAGCTGCAGGGTGGGCCTCCAAGATCGACTCCCCTGTGGGCCATAGGCCCCCAGTCCCGACACTGCCAGCAAGTCCACCTCGGAATAGCTTCAGAAAAACAAAATGAAGACTTTAGCGTGTCCAAGTCAAAGATCTAACCTTAATCCGATTGAGATTCTGTGGCAGGACCTTAAAAAAGCGGGTTCATGCTGGGAAAACCCTCCAATGGGACACTTACAACATTCTGAGAGTGCCCAAAAATTTCTTCCAGGGGTTTGTAAGAGACTAAATTGACATTATCACAAATGTTGAGGGATTTTGTTGCGTAAGGGGGCCCAACCATTTTTTGGTTTTTAGGGGGCAATCCCCTTTTCACACGGGCCCTGTATTTTTTAAATTTATTTTTTTCCCTTAATAAAAAAAACCTTCATTTAAAACCATTTTGTGTTTGCTTGTGTTATCTTTGTCTAATTTTAAATGTAGTTTGAAGATCTCAAGTATTCAAGTGTAACCAACATCCGAAAGATGAAGAAACCAGGAAGGGGGAAAATAATTTTTCACAGCACTGTATGTACATGAAGCTTAATCATTAATGTAAAGTGAGGAAATATCCTAATATGCTTTGGGTTTTAAAGGGATTGTCTCACCATGCTGTTTCACATAGTCACAAGGCAGCATCAGACTCACATTTCAAGGTTATGCTGTGGGAAGTCCCATAGCTGTAACTGGCATATGAACTCTGTTATTGCTAGCTAGCTAGATTTATAATCTGTAATGCCGAAAGCTACAGAGCTCTAAGACTTGTCATTAACTTAGGTAAACAAGTTTCTGTGCTAGAGATAAGACTCGGCAGGGAGTGACTCACCATAGTCGGACTGCAGCTTAGAGCTATCCAATAAGAGAGAGAGCAAGAAGAGAAACTTGTGTACACTAGTGGTAGATAAAATTTTCTTTGTCTTCTGAACAAAGCAAAATCAAAACAGCATGTATTAGGTAATAGTCTTTTTTTTTTTTTTTACATTTCCCTACATGTTAAAAGCTAACCATTGTAGCGACAAACCCCCTTTTAGCTAGATCTATGCTATTGTTCTTCTTATCTCTCTTATAATTCCTTATTCGATCATCTGCAATTTGGTTTCCTATTTAAACTATTCAACAGAGGGGGCTCTCACCTAAACTTACCAATGATCTACTTAATCCTACCTCCTAACGTTTTGGATGGTTAAAGAGAAACCTATGGTTCATTTTGTGGAATACTGTATATATTTTTTCATATTCTATACACTTCAGTAGTTTTCATTTAGAAATTAGAATTTCAAATTTACGATGTAAAGTATAATATGAACGTAGCACTCAGAGATATGCCTTTTGGGGTAAAAAAAATAGTACATTTGTTGATGCAGGTTTATTTAAGAAGTGAAAAAAAGAAACATTTAAAGGGGTTTTCCCCCCCCCCCCCCCCCCAAAACGGGCCCCGCCACCCCCTCCCCTGGCTGGTGGAATCCATATATCCCCCACTAGGGGGACAGAAAGTGCACCTTAAAAATTGACATCTATTCACATACATGCAAAAAAGCCAAAAAGCCACAGTACCATACTTGGGGGGAAAAAAAATGCACAAATACCGGTAAGACAGACCCACACACCTTCCATCTTGGGGGGGCATGCTGGGGATTCACTGGCACCAATCCCCAGTACGTTGGGCAAAAAAAATATTTTCACAACTGGAAAAATACAGATATGAGGTATTGGTTAACATAAAGGCCCCTATAATTTCCAACCCCCATTCATGAATATTGGAGTTCCAAATATACCTAAGCACACTTGCTTGGCTGTATTCGGAATTCCCATCAGAATTAATGGGGAAAACTGCGCAAGCGCAGTCAACTCCCCGTTTTCTGAAGCCAGCTCGAAGAGAGCTTTGAGCTGGCCTTTGAGATGATTTTAGGAGGTGGCAAAACTGCTTTAAGGAGTAAAGAAGGAGAGGGGAATTTGGGTCAAAAGTAAAGACTGTCCCTTCAAAAGAGGAATACTTGGGAGTACGTACTAAATTCTATGGGTAGGATCCAGTGTTGCATAAACTGAATACTATTATTGGCTGAATGATTTTGCAAGTATACAGACTGCAAAATCGGGCGGCTATTAACAATTAATAGAAAACTGCCCATAGAAGCACTTATCAGCTATGGCTAATGGCTATACCACAGGCATTCAGTTTATGCAGTGTTTCACCCTACCCTTAAAGGGGTTGTCCAGTAATGGTCTAGAGCAGCAGCAGTTGGAAACAGCTAGGAAAGTATCAGTTTTTTTTGCACATCCTGGTTCCATTATCATGGCATTTTTTTTAGTAGACAACCCCTTTAAGGATAGGGTCCAACACTGCATGAACGGAATGACTGTGTTGTTGCCGTGATGTATTTGAGAACCATATATTTGTGCTTCTCCAGGCAGTTCTCTATTAAAGAAAACTGAAACCTACCTTCCTGTTGCTTGCCGCCCCAGAGTTCCACAGCAATCCACACCGATTAACTTCTGAATTCACATTCCTACACAGAGAAAAGGCTCACACTACATCCATTCGTAATGGAGTGTGAGCCTCTCCAGCGTGTAGGGATAAAAACCCATAGGTGAAGAAGACTGGGTGGCCAGGGGACCCTGGAGTGGCAGCCACAGGTAGTTAGATACCAATTTTTTTTTTTTTACCAACCATGGCCTCAATTTCATTAATTTTGTTTTAGCTGACAATCCCTTTAATTTAAAGACTATTGCTCCGTATTAATTTTAAATGTCCTAGTCCTCTTCTTTGACTACTGAATACTCTCTTTATTGTAAATCCAAAATCTGTCACAGGACTTTTAGAGTCTTACACTCACAATTCATCTCTTTGCCATGACGTGGGCAATGGATCAATTCTTTTGGTTTTCAATATTATGTATTCATACTTATCAACATTAAAAGTGCTGTCTCTCCATGCGGTTTCAGAGCTAAAAACAGATTCAGATTCATGCATGGTGTCAAATTCATTTTAACCAAGGGCCACAAAAGCTTAAAGGGGTTGTCTCACCACGCTACTTGTTTGAGAAACACACTCTGCACTCAAGCTGCCTGGCTTGACCTGTTGTCAGCCCTGCTATCAGATAAGACAGAGCAAAGAGAGACAGGAAAAGCAGGATGGTAACCTAGCGAAACCTATGTGCACTCAGAGCGGATACATTCTTATCTCCTTAACAAAGCCAAAAAAATAAAGCAATATATTTGGAAAAACTCTTCAATTATTGTACCTTACATGCTTAAAGCTAATCTTTGTAGTGAGACAACCCCTTTAAATTATCCAGAATCAGGAAGGTATGATTCTGGATAGGTATGTAGGCCTATACCTAGGAATATTCTCAAACCACCATTTTTTGGGTGCCAAATTTGGGACTTTTAGCAATTGTATATTCATTACCCAAATTAATATCTCCCACCCTAACCAACTAATATCTTATATTCCTGTCAGCTCCCATTTCCTAAAAATAAAAATGGAACGTTAATTAGTAATCCATTCTTTAAAACGTATAACATAGTGCACTATGTTCATGTAATAATCCAGGATATCCCATGACATAGCATCTATTATATCATAGTAACACAAAGTGAAATGAAGTAAAACAATATAGTATACTATATAACATAGCATTATAAATCTGTCGCAATCTCATGCGAATGAGAAAAAGTATTAAAATTTAACGAGAAATGTGGTTCTATAAAACAAGTCATGTTATGTCTCTTCGCAAAAAGTTCAGATAAGGTAAACCTCGAAAAGAAGAAAGGGGTTGGACGAAGGAATCAGTTCACAGTAGAGAATGCTCCAATGCTACCAAGGTTGTTATATAATCCACCTAGAGGAGACATTTCAGCCGTTGATGACCACATTGTGTGTAATAAAATGCCGGTTGTACTGCCATATCCTCAGTATTATTAGAAATGGGAAACTTGGAAAAAATAATAATGCCTTCAACTAATTTTACCACTTCAAGGATGGAAATCCTGTAGCTGTCACAGTAAATGTCACTTCATCTGTAATTTCTCGATCCTTGCCTTTCTGAAAGGTGGGGGGAATGAATGGTTTGTGGTAATATATTTTAATAATGAAGAAAAGTCGTAAAAGTCTTTGGACACCAGGTTATTATAGTCATGTAAATAGTCTTTATTTATATAGCAGTAACATTATACAGCGATGCTTACTAAAAGAAGGGAAAAAGGGCACATACATGAAACATGGACCTCCTTGGTGGTCTGGGGTAGGGGAGGAGTTATTGTCTCCTTCCCCGGTGGTCTGGAGCCCACTCTAGACTACGAATGCCCTCGTGTCTTCTGCTGCACTCTGCTTCCTACTTACCGCTCTGCATTCTTGCCCGGCCCTCCTCTGCCTCAATGAGGGGCACCTTTCCTTCTAGGCACACCAGCCTTTATCCCAATTAATTTGCCCCAGTTTGCCCACTGAAGATTACAGCTATTTCTGTTTGAAACGCGTCTGATTATTTTTGGGGGATATTTAAAAGTTTAGGGACCATACACAGGGTTTAATAGGTGTAGTGTTGCGGGATCGCTCTTCTTAGAGCGTAATTCCCGCTACGGGTGGAGATAGGGCATGCTTGGAGTAGGGACAGGACAGTTTGTCGCTATAATCACCCCCTTTTTTTCTCAGTATCGGTTTTGTTCATTATACCTTATATGGATGTCGTCTTTGAATATATATCCATGAAGTTGAAGGAACTGTTCGTGACTGGTGCCCAGTGATTGGTGAATCTCTTTTCAGTATATTTTTAATGATTGTATTAAAGGTTATGTTTTATTTGAATGTCTATTAATATAAATATCTGCTATTTTCCTTTGGTGTTTGTTTTTCAGTGTTAGTGCCTTGTTGACTTTATATTACACTTTCTGGTTTGACCTTTGGCTTTCAGGTTGCTGACTATCTTCCTGCCTATCCTGACCATTGCCTGTGCCTCTGACTATGTCTCCACCGGTCCCTTCTGTACCGTGCTGACACCTCTGCTGTTACCTGGACGTCAGGAGTAGCGACCTGGGAGTTTCCCGCATCCAAGTCCATCCTGCCTTGTGGTGGGCTCTGGTGAAAACCATGGGGGCTCCTTAGACTCTGCTCCTTTGGCATGGCTATAGGCATGCCTTGCGGTGACCCAGTGAATCCATCACTTGTCCAGCGTGATGATAGGTTAACGTCTACTCCTCTCTAGTGATCTGGAGTAGTGGAAGGATTAACACCTGCTTCCCTCGTGGTATAGGGGAGGGTTCGATGTAAACTTTCTACCCTAATCATATAGGTCAGTGCTTGGCAGGAATAAAGAGATTGTGTATAGGTGATTGTAAAGTTATACAGCTCTCTGTGATCAGGCAGAGGTTTTCCAAGACTTTTAAGAACCTCCCTACCCCTTTCTGCTAAAATAGAAAATTAACCCATACTCATCTCTCCCATCACCACTGCCAAAGCTCAATTGTTCCCCCCCCTGGTCTCTCACTGATGACATCACATTCATGGATCACATGATGCTGCAACCAATCCCTGACTTCACATACCTATGTGCATAGCATGTGACCAGGGAGGTTAGTGATTGGCTGAAGCATCATGTGATCCATGAATGTGATGTTATCAGTGAGGGACAGGGGAGCACTGGAGCTCTGGCAGTGCTGAAACGATGGTGATGGGAGAGGTAAGTATGGATTAATTTTCTGTTTTAGCAGAGGAGGGTAGAGAACTTTTTAAAAGTCTTGGAAAACCCCTTTAACCACTTCCTGACAGCCGGTCATAATAATCTGGCTCTAAGGGCAACATACATGATTTTTGGCGCCCAGGCGCCCTTTTTTGTGTGCGTATTTGTAGCATAGAATGCGTCTGAATCTATGAACCTTTTCTACTACGGGTCATAGATTTAGCGCTTTCTAGAGACAAAGCGACACTTCTGGCTCAGGTAAACCACTTTTAAAGTGCTCTACCTGTTCCAGCAGTAATGCACCTGCATTTGCCGTACTGAAGCTATAAATGTGTAGCTTCGTACGGTTGTAGTACGACAACTCCAGCACTCCCCCCCCCCATCTCAGGCGCATTACAAAGTGCCGCAGGCGCTTTATAATGCACCTGATATTGGAGTGTCACCCTAAGTGTTTTTCCTCCCCTCCTTCCAAAAGCCATAACTCTTTTTTTTACCCTTCCACCTACATAGACATATGAGAGCTTTTATTTTACAGGACAAGATGTACTTTTTAATGGTGTCATTCACTGTACTATAGCATATACTGGGAAACAGCAAAAAAATTCTAAGTAGGGGCAAAATGTGAAACAAACAGTATTTGTGATCTTGTTTGCGGGGTTTTTGTTTCTATGGCGTTTAATCTTCGGTATTATTGATGAGTTATCTGTATTCTTCCGGCAATACCAAATATTTAGGGCTTTCTTTATGTTTTAGTACTGTAAAAAAAAATCCAGTTTTCTTTAAATTTGCACTGCAACCTATAACTTTTTTGTAATTCCACCTTTGGACCTCGGTGATGGTGCATTTTTTGTGGGCTGAAGTTTAATTTATATTGCTACCATTTTGGGACAGATATGACTTTTTGATCACTTTAATTCCGATTTTTAGGGGACGTGAATTTTTTTCTTCTCTGATGTTCAGCAACCAAATCAATTATGTGTAATTTTTTTATTTGTAAAAAGTGGAGTGATTTGAACTTTTCATATATTTTTTGTCTTATACTTTAAATATTATTATTATTATAATTTTTATACTGTAATAGTCCCAGCAGGGTACTTGACGTATAGGAGACGTATTCGTTAGTGCACCCTTCTGCATTATATAACCAATGCTTAAAGGTGTACAAAGATGGTGGTGATTTTATCACTTCCTGCCTGAGGCAGGAAGTGATAAAACAGGAGACTTGGCAGGGATGGAAGCCTTCACACGGCTTTCAGCTGCCATGTTAACCAGTCGGCACCCCTTAATCTCGCCGATTGGAATGAGAAATGGTGCAGAGCACCATTTCTCTTTCATTTAGATGCCACAGCTATGATCATCGCAGCATGTACGGGGTCAAACAGCAGGAAACAGAGTCGGCTGCATTCCCTGCTGTTAGTGGTGGGTGTCAGCTGCAATTAGCAGTTGACATCTGTCTTCTATGTAGCGAGATTACTGAGTAATCCCGCTACATAGGACCTTACCTGCACAAGGTCGTACCAAAACTTCCTGTGTTGGTAAGAGGTTAAAGAGGTTGTCTCACTACAAGCACTGCTGCTTTTTATGTTAAAGATCTTGCAAAAACAAGTCACTTTGCTATATGTGTCCATTAACAGTGCCCTACCTATTCCTAGATATCCCCTCTTGTATGGGCTGCATCAGCTCCTCAGGTCACTATAGCTACAGACCTGTTTGATCTCCCCTGATAGGCTGCCAGCACTGGTTGCTATAGCTACAGACCTGGCTTCTACTGCAGCCTAGTGGAAGCCAGTAAACACGCTCCTGAATTCAAAATGAAACCAAGAAAACAGGACTGAGGAAACTGTCAAGGGGATGCATATGAGCATAACTACAGCCATAACAGCTAAAGCATTTTCTATGGGCTCCAGAAGTTGAGGGTTGCTCATGTGCAAAAACATTATACCCTAGTTTACAGAAAAAAAACTGGTTGGTGGCTTCTTCTATCTAGCACAATTATTTGGGTTCTCTGATATATAAGGCTATTATCCATATGTTTTATTGCTGCTTATGCTGCTGTTTCAGTTTCCTGTCATTATGTGGTAGGGCCCATCTGATTTTGCTATGGGGCCTATAAGGGCTTGTTCACACGGCGTTTTGGATCCTTTTTACGGATCCGTTTTTGGCACGTGAAAAGCGCATCCGGAAAGCGGATCCGCAAAACGCAGCAGTTGTTACGTTATATTGATCCGTTTTCAATGCTTTTTCACTTTTACGCATCCGCATTCTCTCTCTCTCTCTCTCCCTCTCTCCCCCCTCTCTCTCTCTCTCTCCCTCTCTCCCCCTCTCTCTCTCTCCCTCCATTCATATATTTGTCAGCTCCCTCCATTCATATATGTTTCAACTCCCTCCAAACATATATGTGTCTGCTCCCTCCAATCATATATGTGTCATCCCCAGCACCCTCCATTCATATAAGTTTCAGCTCCAGCCCCGATCTCCAGCCCCGATCTCCAGCCCCGCTTACCAGCGCCACAGAACCGATCTCCAGCCCCGCATAACAGCCCCCCAGCCCCGATCTCCAGCCCCGCTTACCTGCGCCTCAGCCCCGATCTCCAGCCCCGCTTACCTGCGCCTCAGCCCCGATCTCCAGCCCCGCTTACCTGCGCCCCAGCCCCGATCTCCAGCCCCGCTTACCTGCAGCTGCGCCGATCCGCCTGCACACGCGCACCAGCCGCCGCTCACCTGCGCCCCGTCCCGCGCACCAGCCGGCGCTCACCTGCGCCCCGTCCCGCGATCCAGCCGCCGCTCACCTGCGCCGCTCCACCTGCAGTCGCTCACTGCGCTTTTCGCATCCGCTTTCAGGAGGAGTGTGGAGCGCTTTTGGACAAGTGCCAAAAGCGGACTCCATTATCTCCTATGGGCTTTCACTTGCGTAAACCGCAATAAGAATTGACATGTCAATTCTTAAAGCGGATGCGAAAAGCGCAGGAGAGCCCTCAAAAGCGCATCGTTGATCTCCCGTGGGAACAGTGATGCGCTTTTGCCATTCAACTCAATGTTAATCACACTGACAATTGTTAGATCCGTTTTGCGGATCCGTAAAACAGATCCGTACAACGGATCAGAAAAACACCGTGTGAACAAGCCCTTACTCTTAAGTATGCTAATGAGTATACAAACACTTCTTAAGTGTAATTTATAAATGAAAACCAAGAAAAACACAAGAGAGCAAATCCTGTATTTGTATACAGGCAATGCTATTAAATTAGAGGTACGCAAAGGTTAGGAGGGCTAATAGGAACCAAATGCCTTGTAGTTAAGCAATTTAGGACACAGCGTAGTCTATTTATGTGCTCATGTCTAGCACATGTCACATAACAATGAATACTCATCCTGACACGAAGACATGAAAATTGCAATATAATATCAAGAAAATTGATCGCACTCCAACTTGATTGCAAAAGGTGAAATTTTATTGTACATGATCCATAAGCTCCAACACCATGGACAAAGTGTTTATGTGACTAGTATTTCGACGTTTTTGGTCAGACATGACCTTTTTCAAATAGTCAAGGTGCAGCGTGCCACATCGCTTCTCGGGCACAACGCTGCAACTGCGCCCGTATATTCCTAGCCTTAGAAAGTGCAACTGTTATGTCTTCTTGTGCATAACCACACCTGGTTATGCACAAGAAGACATAACAGTTGCACTTTCTAAGGCTAGGAATATACGGGCGCAGTTGCAGCGTTGTGCCCGAGAAGCGATGTGGCACGCTGCACCTTGACTATTTGAAAAAGGTCATGTCTGACCGAAACGTCGAAATACTAGTCACATAAACACTTTGTCCATGGTGTTGGAGCTTATGGATCATGTACAATAAAATTTCACCTTTTGCAATCAAGTTGGAGTGCGATCAATTTTCTTGATATTATCTACAGTACTTTGATTAGCACCCAGAATCATAATTATTGTCTACCAGGAGTGCCTACCTAGTCATTATTTCTTGAGGATGAAAATTGCAATGACGTATGGATATGAGTCTGAAAACGGAGGTAATAAATTAGATACTATTTTGCTGAAGGATCAAACTACATACAAGGTTTGATTATAGTCACTTTCATTAGCAGTAGCGGTAACAGCTGGGGTACACATAGGCCTGCACAGGAGCTGTGTACACAAAACAGCATGTTATTTGTAACCAAATATTATCTAGCTATCTATCTATGTACCGATGTCCGTTCCTAGAGGCAGGTGAAGTGGGTTGTTGCTTACCTAGAGTAGCACTGCCCACCCCGACCGCGTAGAAAATTAGGCCGGCGGTCAGCATTTCACTCTGCACGGCCATTTTAAAACATCCATACTGAGTTAGCAGCTACACACTTAGGGGTTGTTCACATGGTGATTTTGGATCTGAAAATCACATTAAAAAATGCAGCGGCGATCGGATCCTAAACGGATCTAACAGACATCCAACATGCAGCTGCGTGTTTGGATGCGTGTTGGATGCAGCAGGATCGCACCCTATAGTTTATTATAGGGCTCCTGCAGAATCTGTCGAATCAAGAATTGACATGTCAATTCTTGGAACGGATCAGAAAGATGCAATGAGACACACATCGGCGATCACTGGGGTGAACGCTGATGCGTGTTTCAAAGTTAAAGCAATGTAAATCACATTGCACATTATTAGTTGCGTGTTTGGGTCCGTTTAGAGTCCGAAACACGGGTCCAAACACGCATCTAAAAACGGATCCAAAATTGGCTCCAAAACGCTGTGTGAGCATACCCTAACTCACCCTTAGGCTTCCTCTTCCGCATCTAAAAACGTATGTAAACACGGAGTCAACACGCCATGTGAGCATACCCTTACTGTACAGCTGCTTCTACAGGGAAAAGGCAGGGATGGTTCTTGACTGTCCATGGCTTCCCGATTGTACAGTGCTTCATGAGCGCTGAATATGCATGCCATTGTTGCAGGTGGCGTGATGCAAGGCTTTCTGGCCCAGGAGATCCCAGGAGCAGTGTCCCGACGCAAGCGGCATGTTGAAGTCACGCCACTTACGCCGGATACTAATTCCCAACCGTCTGGCTCAGCCCACCATCTTTTCAATCATTTTGCTGCATGGCTCCCTCACTTCCTCACTACTGAAATACCTACTCTCATCGTGTGTGATTTTAACAACCCCATTGATGACCCCATATCCCTCTCCACTTCTCAGTTTCTTTCACTAACCTCCTCCCTTAGCCTCTTGCAATTTACAGATTCCCCCACCCACAAGGATGATCATAACCTTATCTCCTTCGCTATTACTAATTCTCAGCCTTCTCCAGACACACCTGTCCATGACACATTCAGAAATCTCCACTCCATCAACACTCAGGAACGCAGACACTCTACAGTCCTCACTGTCCCCAATCTCCTCATAGACGTCCTACAGTCCTCACTGTTCCCAATTTCCTCATAGACACCCTAAAGTCTTCACTGTCCCCAATCTTCTAATAGACACCCTACAGTCCTCACTGACCCCAATCTTCTCATAGACACTTCTCATAGATACCATACAGTCCTCACTGTCCCCAGTCTCATCAGACACGTAAAGTCCTCACTGTCCCCAATATTCTCATAGATACCCTACAATCCTCACTGCCCCCAATCTTCTGATAGACACCCTACAGTCCTCACTGTCCTCATCTCCTTATAGAAACTCCTTATAGACACCCTACAGCCCTCAATTTCCTCATAGACGCTCTACAGTCCTCACTGTCCCCAGTCTCATCGTAGGCACTCTACAGTCCTCACTGTCACCAATCTCCTCATAGACACCCTACTTTCTTCCCTGTCCCCAATTTCCTCATATAATAAAGTCATTAGCCGGCCAATATCAGTAAAAACTTTTTCTTCACTTTTAATCGTGCATTATTCTAACCACAATTTGTGGATTAAAACAATAGAGCACTTCCACAAAAATATAGAGGGATACTTTTTTTTGTTGTGGCAAAAGCAATACCATTCGTGTTAATCCATCGTCCTGCACCTACATGAGGTTCCGAGGAGATGCTGAGAGACCGGGCGGAAACCACGCCTGCTGTGACATTTCGTAGAGGACCCCTTTACTTTCTCAAGCATGTGTAGACGGGTGAGTATGGCTTTTATATAGAAAACTACTTGGTGCCTAATATATACAAGAAAACATATAAAAAGTTACAAAAACACTTTTAAGTTACAATTCTCATTGAGACCCTTCGGGGCTAAAGCTTCCATATAGGAGATCCAAAATGCCTCCCTTTGTAGCAACTTCTTTGATAGCTGTATTTTATCCTTACAATTAAAGCTTTCTAAAACACACCAACGGAGTTCAGAAATGCCATGTTTTTCTTCTACGAAGTGACGTGCTACTGATGTCTCACCGAAACACTTCTTGTCGTCTCTGCCTTCATTGACTGCTGTATCACTCTTTTTACTCCTATATTGTCTAATAATAGATTTGTGTTCATTTATCCTAGTCTTTATGGCTTTGCTAGTTTGTCCAATATATACCTTCCCACAAGGACATTTTAACATGTAGATAACTCCACTACTGTCACATGTGTGAAAACCTTTAATTTAATAGGAAAACCTTTTGTGGGATGGAAAATATGTTCACCTTTAAATATAGCTCCACAGTTTTGGCATTTTAAACAAGCAAAGATGCCCGATCGCATCGATCTAAGCACTGTTTGAACGGAACCCTATCTATCTTTTTTAATGTCAGAAGACACAAGTTGTTGACCCAGTGTTCTTACTTTACGGTATATCCATTTTGGCAAATCCCTAAAATTGTCCCAAACTTAGGGTCAGATTGTAAAACCTTCCAATGTCTCCATATAGCCTGTTTAATGATACCAGCATGTTGATCATATACAGACACATAGGAAAATCTCCCATCTCTCTTCTTATCTTTGATTTTAAGCAAGTTGTTCTGAGGTATTAAAAACACTTCCATCCCCACTTTTTCCAACATTTTCCTGTCGTATCTTCTCGCACAAAACCTATCAATAATTTTTTTCATGTTCTCAAGATACTTCTCATCACTGGAACAGATCCGGCGTGCGTGGATAAATTGTGCCTTGGGAATCCCTTTGAAACCTGTGGGCTGTGTTGGCTATCGCAATGCAAAACATCGTTGCAGTCTGTATTCTTTGTGTTCAAAGTAGATTCTTCTTTTGTACCCATACATCTAAATAAGATACTGCCTGTTGGCTTTTTATGGTGGTAAACTTAATAAGTTGGTGAACACCATTAATATGTGTGATGAAGTGCTCGAATTCCAGGACTGATCCAGACCATAGAAGGAACACTTCGTCCACGTATCTTAACCAACACACGATGTGTTCTTGAAAAGTAGATTTATGTACAAATTCCTTTTCAAAGAACATGGTAAAGATATTAGCATAGCTGGGTGCCATAGGGGACCCCATCGAGGTTCCCTGCAGCTGGAGATAAAACGTCCCCCCAAATCTGAAAAAGTTCTTTGTAAGAACTTTGTCTAATAATTGCAAAAAAAAATGCAATATGTTGGTTAGTGAGTGATGAATTTTGTCAAAGTGCCTCTTAATCGCTGCCACCCCTTCCAAATATGGGATATTTGTGTAAAAAGACTTTATGTCCAAGGTACAAAGCCAGGTAACTTTACTACAATCTACTTCCTTGATGGTTCTCAAAAACTGACCTGTGTCCTGCAAAATGGATGGTACCTTTTTAACTACCGTACTTCCTGAAGAAAACTATCCACATAGATAGCTAGTGGTTCAAACATAGATTCAATACCAGACACAATAGGTTGTCCTGGTGCAACTGTATTTTTGGGACCATATATAAAATTGGAGCCATAGTGGAGTCTTAGTGAGCATGTTTTTATTTTGTACAGTAATAATACCCTTCAAGACTGCCTCTTGCAAAACATCTTCAATAAGTGTAGAAATCTTGTCAGTGTTATCTTTATCAAGCTTTCTATATACCTGTTGGTCACCTAACTGGAACTCAGCCTCCTGTACATAAAAATCTTTGTTCATAATCACTGGGGCCCCCCTTTGTCAGCTTTTTTGATGACCACGGAGGGTTCTGCCCTCACCTGGAGTATTGCTTCTCAAATTACTTCTAGATCTTTTCTTTTTGATCTTATTACATTGCTGAGTAACGTCCCTAGTTACTAATTGTGGAAAAACTTCTAATGTAGAAGATTTTACATCTGGGTCAAACTGACATTTAGATTTCAATGCATTTTAAGATGAATGTTCCTACAGAATTTAAAAAAAATCAACAGTGAAATCAAACAAACTAATGTCTTAATTTGGTACAAAAATAAGTCCTTTTTCAATAATAGCTTGCTGAGCCGATATAAGCCTTTTAGATGAAATATTGCACATTATCAAAGGAACACTATCCTCCGATTCCTTGTTCCTCTTCATGCTTGACCGATGGTACTGGGTCCAATAGCTGCACCTGCACAAATAAAAGTGAATAAAAAGTTTTTAATGATAATGGCTGGCTAATGACTTTATATTACAAGCGTGTACACAGGGATCATATTACGGAGAACCTAGTTTATATGCCTGGCTGGGAACTTAAGGGTACTAAGTGGTATTTGATATATTGATACCCAATTTCCTCATAGACACTCTACAGTCCTCACTGTCCCCAATTTCTTCAAAGACACCCTGCAGTCCTCAATGTCCCCAATTTCCTCAAAGACACCCTGCAGTCCTCACTATCCCCAATCTTCTCATAGACATCCTACATTCTATACTGTCTTCAATATCCTCATAGACATCCTGCAGTCCTCACTGTCCCCAATATCCTCATAGACGCCCTACAGTCCTCACTGTCCCCAATCTCCTCAGAGACCCTACATTTCTCACTGTCCCTCATCTTCTGACACCCTACAGTCCTCACTGTCCCCAATCTCCTCATAGACACCCTACAGTCCTCACTGTCCCCAATCTCCTCATAGACACCCTACAGTCCTCACTGTCCCCAATCTCCTCATAGACACCCTACAGTCCTCACTGTCCCCAATCAGGGATCAATTCTAGGTTCTCTCCTCTTTACACTCTGCACAGCCCCCAATGGACAAACCATTAGCAGATTTAGCATTCAGTACCCTCTCTACATTGATGACACTCATTTATGCACCTCTTCTCGTGGCATCACCCTCACCCTGCTATAATACACCAGTGACTGTCTGTCCGCTGTCTGTGACATCATGTCCTCTCTATATCCCCAACTTACCCTCACTAAAACTGAACTCAATATCCTGCCATCTACTAACCGACCTCACTCTTCTAATTCTGTTTCAGTGTGTGGTACCACTATAACTCCTAGGCAGTAGGCCCGTTATCTTGGGGTTATACTGGATTCTAGATACAGAGGTGACAGAACCCAGTGGCTATAGCTGTAGGCAGGTAACAGAGTCCCAGGCAGGTTTCGGACTAGTACAGGGGCAGGGCCAGGAACAACAGTAAAGCAGATAGAAACTGGTGCATCGGCAGGAACAGCAGTAAAGTAGATAACAACTGGTGCATTGGCAGGAACAGCAGTAAAACAGAAAACAACTCGTGCATAGGCAGGAACAGCAGTAAAACAGAAAACAACTGGTGCATCGGCAGGAACAGCAGTAAAACAGATAACAACTGGTGCATCGGCAGGAACAGCAGTAAAACAGATAACAACTGGTGCATCGGCAGGAACAGCAGTAAAGCAGATAACAACTGGTGCATCGGCAGGAACTGCAGAAAAACAGATAACAACTGGTGCATCGGCAGGAACAGCAGTAAAACAGATAACAACTGGTGCATCGGCAGGAACAGCAGAAAAACAGATAACAACTGGTGCATCGGCAGGAACAGCAGTAAAACAGATAACAACTGGTGCATCGGCAGGAACAGCAGTAAAACAGATAACAACTAGTGCATTGGCCCAGGAGGTTGTAGGTCTTTGGACAGACACTGTCCCTTAAAATCCAGCCCAGTGGGCGCGCATGCCCCCTAGGTAGTGCGTGTAGACACAGATGGGAACGCAGGCAGGTTAGTACAAAAACTTAACAAGGGACACAGCAGGGACCGCGGCCTGCAGCAGCAGGTGCAGCGGACAGGGAAGCAGCAGAGACGCCGCCATGCCAGTGAGGACTGCAGCATGGAGCATGACAATTTCAAACAGGTCGGGCTATGGGCATAACAGAAACATGGGCAACATATGGGCTGCAGTGTGAACCATGACAGGAGCAAATAAGATATGAAAATTATTTCTTCTTGATCACCTTGTCAGAGAAAAGAAATTAAAATTTTTTCAGAGCTGTGCTTGACACCTTGAAAACTCCTACTGTCCATTACCCAAAGGGACCTATGGTTTAATTTTTTTGGTCAACTTCCTGCCCAAATAAAAAGCTAGGATGCTTTTTGTATTAATTTCGCCACTGCCATACAACAAACGCTCCACACCCATCTGTATTCATAAACCAAAAATGGTTGTAGGACTACTTCATCAGGTAGGGTGAGTTAAGTAGCAGTCATAATGACATTTATATTGTAGGTGGTGACTACCAGGATAAGAAGACTTGAGGAAGCCTGGGGCGATGAAGACATATATTCCCAGTTAAGCCAGATTTGGGAGCATTAAGAAAATAGCATGGATCTTCATTTTCTGCTGACTACAAATCACATTAATTGCTTTTTTACATTGCCAGGAGTCTGATGTCATAATATAAAGCCTGCTTGTTCAGAGTGAAGTCATTGGGAATAAGGCTGGAGAGACTATTCCCGTGAGTTACTGCACTTCTCTTCCACACCTCTGGCAGAGCAATGGGGTCTTTCAGAGATTTCTTTATTTTGGAATGTGCATGGAGAATAGAAAGGAAGCAGAGGCAGGCATCGATTCTGAGTTCTTGGCGCACAGTAGTTAAATTTTTCTACCGGCCTTCTTGAAGACCTGCCCTTACTCATTTTATTTATTTTTTTACTTTTTTGGGGGTTATTTTCTGTTTTGCATAGGTGCTTTTTCAGAATTTAAAATAATCAGATACCTAAGCTCAATTTACATTTGCATTTAGAACCTATGTGAGGGGTATAAGATGGGAGAACTAGCTGGGTACCAGATGCTAGAGCGATGGGTCTGGCGCTGACAACCCTGCAAAGAAGGTTATGCATGGTGGTTTCACCCATAGACTTCAGTATATACCCTTTGGGCGACATGTATGTAGGGGGCTGTGCCAGAATTCTGATGTCCTTTCAGCCCAAAAACTGGTGAAACCTAGTGTTGAGCGATTACGTTGGCCATCGACATCGGTCGATGGTCGATAGTCGACCATCATCGACAAGATATTCGATGGTCGATGATAGATTATGATCGATGACCAATAAAGTCTATGGGAGAGCAACAACACCTTCATTCTTACACCCAAACAGGGCTGGAGAAGCTGGAATTAACATCCACAACAGTCAAATGGATACGTGCTACATCTTAGGCAACACACTTAGGTTATAAAAGCCACAGAAAAAAAATCACAGACCATTCACTATCCCTGTCTTGCAACCCTTAAACCTGCATGACCCAGCCACAAATTAAAAAGTGCCAGAAGGCAGTATGATTTGAACCATCATTTTACTTGAACTGGACATTGAATATCCCTGTCCTGGAACGCAGCATGAGCCCCAAACCTGCATAACCCCCAGATTTAAAAAGTGCCGGAAAAAGGAGTCTTTGAACCACCATTTTAGTTTCACTGGACATTGACTATACCTGTCCTGGGCCACAGTATGAGCCCCAAACCTGCATGACCCCAGATTAAAAAGTGCCGGAAAAAGGAGTCTTTCAACCACCATTTTAGTTTCACTGGACATTGACTATACCTGTCCTGGGCCACAGCATGAGCCCCAAACCTGCATGACCCCAGATTAAAAAGTGCCAGAAAAAGGAGTCTTTCAACCACCATTTTAGTTTCACTGGACATTGAATATCCCTGTCCTGGAACGCAGCATGAGCTCCAAACCTGCTAACCCACAGATTAAAAAGTGCCGGAAAAAGGAGTCTTTGAACCACCATTTTAGTTGAACTGGACATTGACTATACCTGTCCTGGACCACAGTATGACCATTAAACCTGTCTGACCCCCAAATTAGAAAGGGCCAGGAAAAGGAGTCTTTGAACCACCATTTTAGTTTCACTGGACATTGACTATACCTGTCCTGGGCCACAGCATGAGCCTAAACACTGCATGACCCCAGATTAAAAAGGCCAGAAAAAAGGAGTCTTTCAACCACCATTTTAGTTGAACTGGACATTGACTATGCCTGTTCTGTACCACAGTATGACCATTAAACCTGTCTGACCCTCAAATTAAAAAGTGCCGGGAAAAGGAGTCTTTGAACCACCATTTTAGTTGAACTGGACATTGACTATACCTGTCCTGGACCGCAGTATGACCATTAAACCTGTCTGACCCCCAAATTAGAAAGGGCCAGGAAAAGGAGTCTTTGAACCACCATTTTAGTTTCACTGGACATTGACTATACCTGTCCTGGGCCACAGCAGAGCCCCAAAAATTCCCTTTAAAAAAATTTTAAAATTTTTTTAAAATTTGG
Organism: Phyllomedusa bahiana; assembly: GCA_025379985.1. NCBI lineage: Eukaryota > Metazoa > Chordata > Amphibia > Anura > Hylidae > Phyllomedusa > Phyllomedusa bahiana. The sequence goes on along the minus strand of JAODAL010000078.1, from coordinate 442,103 downwards.
GGGTTTTTTCCCCCCCCAATCCCCCCCCGGGGCCCCCCTTTTTTTAAAAAAAAAAAAAAATTTTTTTTTGTTTTTTTAAAAAAAATTAACCCCCCCAAAGGGCCCCCCGTTTCCCAAAAAAATTTTCCGGAAAAAGGGGGGGAAAAAAAATTTAATTTTTAAAATTTTTTTGGGGGTTTTAAAAATTTTGGGAAAAAATTCCCCTTTTTAAAAACCCCCCGGGGGGGGTTTTTTTAAAAGGGGCCCCTTTTTTTGGGGAAAAATTAAAAAGGGGTTTTTAATTTTGGGGGGGGGGCCCCCCCCAAAATTTAAACGGGAAATTTTCCCCCCCGGACCAAAAAGGGCCCCCCAAAAAAAAAAAAGGGGTTTTAAACCCCCTTTTTTTCCCCAAAAAATTGGGGGGGAAAAACCCCCCCCCTTGGGGGAAAAAGGGGTTTTCCCCCCCGGGGCCCCCGGGTTTCCGTTCGGGGCCCTTCCCCCCTTTTCCTTTTTTTTTTCCCCCCCCCTTTTTTAAAAAAATTTTTTAAAGGGGGGCCCCCCCCGGGCCGCAAAAAAAAAAAATTTTTCCCCCAAAAAAACCCCAAAAAATTTTTTAAAACCCCTTTTAGGGGGGGGTTAAATTTTTTTTTGGGAAATTTTTTTTTCCCCCTTTTTTAAAAAGGGTTTCTTTTTTTTTTTTGTGGGGGTTTTTTTTTTTGGGCCCCCCCCCCCCCAAAAAAAAAAAAGGGCCCCAACCCCCTTTGGAAAATTTTTTTCCCCAAAATTTTTCCCCCCAAAATTTTCCCCCCCCCCCCCCAAAAAAAAAAAAACCCCCCCCCCCCTTTTTTTTTAAAAAAAAAATTTTAACCCCCCCCCCGGGCCCCCCGCCCCCAAAAATTAAAAAAAAAATTTTTTAAAAAATTTTTTAAAAAAAATTTTTTTCCCCCCAAATTTTCCCCCCCCCCCCCAACCCCAAAAAAAAGGGGAAAAAAAATTTTTCCCCCCCCTTTTTTTTTTAAAAAAGGCCCCCCTTTGGGGAAAAAAAAACCCTTTCCCCCCAAAAAAAAGGGGGGGGAAAACCCCCAAAATTTTTAAAATTCCCTTAACAAAAATTTTCCCCCAACCCCCCCAAAACCCCCCCCAAAAATTTTTAAAAAGGGGGGTTTTAAAATTTTGGTTTAAAGGGGAAAAAATTTTTTTCCCCCAAAAAAACCCCCCCCCCAAAAAAAATTTTTCCCCCCCCCTTTCCCCTTTAAAAAAAATTTCCCCCCCCCCAAAAAAAAATTTTTTCCCCTTTTTAAAAAAAAGGGGGGGAAAAAATTTTTTCCCCTTTTTTTTCAAAAACCCCCCGGGGGGGCCCCCCTTTTTTTTTTTTTAAAAAAAAAAAAAAAATTTTAAAATTCCCCCCCCCCCCTTTTTTTTCCCCCCCTTTTTAAAAAAAAAAATTTTTTTTTTGGTTTTTTTTTCCCCCCCTTAATTCCCCCCCAAAAAACCCTTTTTTTCCCCCAACCCTTTTTCCCTTCCCCCCCCTTTTAAAAATTTTTTTCCCCCTTTTTGGAAATGAAATTTTTTGGGTTTTAAAAAAAAAAAGGGGGGAAATCCCCCCCCCTTTTTCCTTTTTTTTTTTTGGGGGGAATTTTTTTTTTTTAAAAAAAAGGGGTTTTTTGCATTTCCCCCCTTTTTTTTTAAAACCCATTTTTTTAAAAAAAAAAAAAATTTTTTTTTTTTTTTTTTTTTCCCCCCCCCCCAAAAAAACCTAAAAATTTTCCCCCCTTTGGAAAAATTTTGGTTTTTTTTTTTTAAAAAAAAAAAAAACCCCCCAAAAAAAACAAAAAAAAAAAACCCCCCCCCCAAAAAAAAAAAAAAACAAAAACCCCCCCCCCCAAAAAAAACCCCCCCCCAAAAAAAACCAAAAACCCCAAAAATTTTTAAAAAAAAACCCCCCTTTAAAAAAAAAAATTTTAAACCACATTCTTTATAAACCTTTTTTTTTTTCCCCCCCAAAAAAAACCCCAAATTCCGGGAAAAAAATTTTTTAAAAAATTTAAAAATTTTTAAAAATTCCCCTTTTTTTAAAACCCCAAAAGGAAAAAAAAAAAAATTTTTTAAAAAAGGGAAAAAAATTTTCCCAAAAATTTTTCCCCAAATTTAAAAAATTTTTGGGGGTTTTTTTTTTAAAAAAATTTTTCCCAAAAAGGGCCCCAAAAAAAATTAAACCCCGGGTTTTTTTTTTTTAAAAAACCCCCTCCCAAAAAAAAAGGGGGGGTTTTTTTAAACCCCCCCCCTTTTTTAAACCCAATTTCCCCCCCCGGGGGGGCCCCCTTTTCCCCCCCCCCCCCTTTTTTTAAATTCCCAAATTTTGGGGGAAAAAAAAAACCCCCCCAAAAAGGGGGTTTTTTGGGGGAAAACCCAAAAATTTTCCCTTTTTTGGGGACCCCAAAAACCCCCCCCCCGGGGGGGTTTAAATTAAAATTGCCAAACCCCAAGGCCCGCCCCCCCCCCCCCCTTTTCCCCCCCAAAAACCCCGGGTTTTCCCCCCCCTTTTTAAAAAAAAACCCCAAAAAACCCCCCCAAAAAAAAAAACCCCCTTTTTTTTCCCCTTTTTGGGGGGGGAAAAAAATTTTTTTTTTTACCGGGGGGGTTCCAAAAAACCCCCCTTTTTCCCCTTTTTTAAAATTTTTTTTTTCCCAAAAAACCCCTTTTTTAACCCCCCCAAAAAAAACCCCATCCCCCCCTTTTCCCCCCCCCCAAAAAAATTTTTAAAAACCCCTTTTTTTAAAAAAAACCCCCCCCCCCCTTTTTCCCCCCCCCTTTTCCCCCGGTTTTTTGCCCCCCCCCAAAAACCCCCCGGGAATTTCCCCCCCCTTTCCAAAACCCTTCCCCAAAACCCCCCCAAAAAATTTTAAAAAAAACCCCCCCTTTTTTTTTTTGGGGTTTAAACCCCCCCCTCCCCCCCCCCCCTTTTTTTCCCCATTCCAAAAAAAAATTAAAAAAAATTTCCCCCCCCCCCCCCCCCCCTTTTTTTTAAAACCCCCAAAGGGTTGGAAGCCTTTCCCCCCCCCCCCCCCAAAAAAACCCCCCCCCCCCTTTTTTCCCTTTTTTCCCCCTACCCCCCCTTCACCCCAAACCCCCCAAAAAAAATTGGGGGCCCCCCCCAAAAAAAAAAAAACCCCCCCCCCGGGGGCCCCCTAAAACGGGGGGGTTTTTAAAAAAAATAAAAACCCCCGGGGGCCTTCAAAAACCCCCCCCCCCGGGGTTTTAAAAAAAAAAATTCAAAAAAAATTTTTTCCCCCAAACTTAAAAAAAACCCCCTTTCCCCCAAAATTTTTAAAACCCCAAAATTTCCCCCTTTTTACCCCCCCCCCCCCCCCCCCCCCCTTTTTAAAAACCCCCAATTTTTTAAAAAATTTTAAAAAAAATTTTTAAAAAAAAAAAACCCCCCCCCCCAAAAAAAACCCCCCTTTCCCCCCCCCAAAAAACCACCCCCCAACCCAAAAAAAAAAACCCCCCCCCCAAACCCCCCTTTCCCCCCCAAAAAAAACCCCCCCAAAAAAAACCCAAACACCCCCCCTTTTTTTAAAAAACCCCCCAAAAAAAAACCCCCCCCCCCAAAAACCCCAACCAATTTTAAAAAAACCCCCTTTCCCCCCAAAACCCAACCTTTCCAAAAAAAACCTTAAAAAACCCCCCCCCCAAAAAAAAAACCCCCCCTTTTTTTTTAAAAAAAAAAAAACCCCCCCCCCCCAAAAAATTTTTTCCCCCCCCAAAACCCCCCCAAAAAAAAAAAAAATTTGGATTTTTTTTTTTTCCCCCCCTCCCTTTCCCCTTTTTTTTTTCTTTTTTTAAAATTTTTAAAACCAAAAACCCCCTTTTACTTTTCCCCCCCCCCCCTTTTTTTTTTTAAAAATTTTCCCCCAATTTTTTCCCCCCTTTTAAAATTTTTTTTTTTAAAAAAATTTTTCCCCCTTTTTTTTTAAAAAAAAACATTTCCCCCAAAAAAAAAGGGGTTTAAAAAAACCCCCCAAAATTTCCTTTTTTTTTTCCCAACCAAAAAAAAAAAGGGGGGCCTTTTAAAAAACTTTTCCCCCTTTTTTTCCCCCCAAAATTTTTTTTCCCCCCCCAAAAACCCCCTTCCCCCCCCCCCAAAAACCTTCCCAAAAAAAAAAAAAATTTTTTAAAAAAAAAAAAAATTTTTTTTTTAAAAAAACCCCCCCCCAAAAACCCCAAAAAAGGGGGGCCCCCCCCCCCCCCCCCCCCCCTTTTTTTTCCCTTTTCCCCCCCCCCAAAAAATTTCCCCCCCCTTTTTTTTTTTTTTTTCCCCCCCCCCCTTTTTAAAAAATTTTAAAAAGGGGAAAAAGGGGGGGGGGGTTTTTCCCCCATTTTCGTTTGGGTTTGTTTTTTTTTTGGGGGGGGGGGGGCCCCCCCCGGGGGTTTAAATAAGAAAAAACCCGACCCCCTTTTTTTGGGGCCCTTAAAAAGGGGGGGGGGAAAAAAGGGTTTGGGGGGTTTTAAAATTGGAAGGGGGGGGGGGGGGGGCCCCCCCCCTTTTTTTAAAAATTTTTTTTTTCCCCCCCAAAAAAGGAAAAGGAAAAGGGGGGGGCCCCCAAAAAAAGGGGGGGTTTTTGGCCCCTTTAAACCCCCTTTCCCAAAAAAAAAAATTTTAAAAAAAAAAAAAAAGGTTTTTCCCAAAAAAAAAATTTTTTTTTTTGGGGGGGGAAAAAGGTATTTTTTTTTTTTTCCAAAAATTTTTGGGGGTTTTTTAAATTTAAAAGGGGGTTTAACCGGGGGCCCCAAATTAAAAAAAAGGGTTTTAAAAAAAAATTTTTTGGGTTTTTTTTGGGGGTTTGAAAAAAGGGGGTTTTTCCTTTTTTTCGGGGGCCCCCTAAAAAATTTTGGGGGGGGGGGGGGGAAAAAAGGTTTTTTTTGGGTTTTTCCCCGGGGCCTAAAAAGGGGGAAAAAAAAAAAAAACCCCAAAAAAATTTTTTCCCCAAAAAAAAAAAAAAAGGGAAAAAAAATTTTTTCCCCCTTAATTTTTTTAAAAAAGGGGTTTTTTAAAAAAAAAAAAAAATTTTAAAAAAAAAATTTTTTTTAAAAAACCCATTTTTTTTTTTTTGGGGGGGCCCCCCCGGCCCCCCTTTAAAAAAAATTTTTTTTTTAAAAATTTTTTAAAAAAAAATTTTAATTTTTTGGGGGAAAAAAAAACCTTTGGGGAAAAAATTTTTTTTTTTTTTTAAGGGGGCCCGTTCCCCCCCCCCCCCGGGGGAAAAAGGGGGGGTTTTTAAAAAAAATTTTAAAAAAAAACCCCCAAAAACCCCCTTTTAAAAACCACACCCCCCAAATTTTTGGTTTTTTTTTTTGGGGGGGGGGAAAAAAAGGGGGGAAAAAATTTTTTTGGGAAAAAAAAGGGGAAAAAAAAAAAAAAAAAAAGGGGGGAAATTTGGTTTTTAAACCTTCCCCCAAAAACCCCCCTTTAAAAAACCCCCCCGGGGGTTTTTTTTCCCCCCAAAAAAAAAAAGGGGAAAAAAAAATTAACCCAAAATTTTTAAAAATTAAAAAAAAATTTTTTTTTTTAAAAAAAAAGGGTTTTTTTTTCCCCCCCTTTAAAAACCAAAAAATTTCCCCCAAAGAAAAGGGGGGTTTTTTTTTTTTTTTTTAAAAAAAATTTTGATTTTTAAATTTTTAAACAAAAAAAAAGGGGGGGTTTTTTCCCAAAAAAAAAAAAAAAAAGGGCCTTTCCCGGGGGGTTTTTTTTGGGGGTTGGGGGGGGGGGGGGGGGGTTTTTTTTAAAAAATTTTAAAAGGGTTTTTTTTTAAAAGGGGGGTTTTTTTTTTTTTTTAAAAAAAAAAATTTTTTTGTGTTCCCCCAGGGCCCCCCCCCCCCCCCGCTCTCACCCGTGACTTTACAGCGGTAGATGCTCCTTTAAATTCTCTTCCTAACTACATAAAATCTTCCAATCTCTGATCTAACTAAGTTGTAAGGATCACAGCTAATAGTAGAGCTTTCTCTGTGAAGAAATATAATAATTTCGCTGAGCTGTTTGGACACAGGCAGAGCGCACGTCCTACTGCTATGAGACGCTGAGAGACACTGAGGCTGAACAGGAAACGCTGTTCTATGTAAAACGAGGTCATGTGATTTTTCCAGCCAATCGCAACCATACACATCCCAGTCATGACGTCGCACACACATCTCACCCTGCTCTATTCTGTAAGCTGATTTGCTGGCCGCCAAAATGACAGGAAGCGCCGAAAATGGCGTGATATTAATAGATTATGCACAGATTTTAACCTAAATTATCGCATGATCTAAAAATTTCGATCAATATAAAAACTGTGCCGATTTCAACTTTGTCGATAATAATCGCTCAACACTAGTGAAACCCTGTTCTCTAGACATATGAGCAGGCGCACTCCAAAAATAGGTGCATTTTGCACTTTGTAATGCACCACAGCTATATGATTCTACACATTTATCACTGGAGGACGGCAAAACTAGGCGCATTACTGCTGGAACATTGAAAGATACAGCTCACCGACTCTTCACATGCTGTGTATACCAAGCAGGTAAATGGGGTGCTCGGATCCGGTCCTTAGGCAGGAGGGCATAGGGAAATAGTCCAAAGAGAGACTATTTTTTGATGAGGGTGTGAATTTATTTTTTTTTATATATAAAAATTACAATTTTGAATTCATATTTGTTAAAAAAGAACATGTGGGGTATACATGCCCCTTGCATCAGGCTAAAAAAAAAAAAAAAAAAAAAAAGACGCGTTTCGGGCAGAAGACGTTCTTAGTCTTGGCGTGTGGTGTGGTGGCTTGGTGTGGGTGGTGGCTCCACCCTTCCTGATTCAGAGTCATGCATCACTGGCTTTTCTTGTTTTAAATGTTTTAGCAGTATGTAGCTCATCCACGCAAAGACTAAGGGCATTTTCTGTCCGAAACACGTCGTTTTTTTTTAGCCTGGTGCAAGGCGCATGTATACCCTACATGTTCTTTTTTAACAAATATGAATTAAAAATTTAAATTTTTATATAAACAATTTTTTTTCACTCCCTCGGGTGTGCTGGATGAAAAATTGTTTATACACGCAGGGGAAAGTGAATGTCAGTGGGAGCACTTCAGAAGTACGCACTGGCCAGCGCGTCTTCTGAATCAGCAGGCGTACTGCAGGCATATAGCGGCACTCACAGAACACGACAAAATACGCCTGCAGTGTTCGGTGTGAACATACCCTTAGGGTATTGTGGTGCGTACAGTACGCGCCGCATTATGCCTGATGTGTTGGCCAGTCAGTACTTCTAAAGTATTGACAGCCGGCTCCCACTGACTGTCACCTGGAAGAAGTGACATGTCAATTCTTTTCCCCGGCATGTATTAGAAGACGGCAGGTAACCATTACTCTCAATGAGAACTATGAATTACCGTATTTGTGGGCATAATTCAGGCGTATTGAAGCACAATTACGTGCCGAATTACGCCCGTATTTATGCCGTGTGAACACACCCTTAAAGGGGTTTTGCCACGATCTAATGGGTATTTAATCATGTTTCTAAATATAAGTGATTAAAAAAAGTGTGAGCTGCAGCATTGCTTAGATACCTTAGTTTTCTGACTGTTTACATTAGCTACGACCAGGAGCTGATCTGGTCACGCCTGTGTTGTTTGCACTTCTTATCTGATGGCAGGGCACATGAAGGGAGGAGGAGACAAAAGCCTGTGTCTGCTGTATAGAGACTGTATAGAGACTGTATAGAGAATCCACTGCTTGTAATGTAATTATAAGAGTAAACATGCAGACGCTCCCTGCTCAGCCCTCCTCCCTTCCCCCCTGCAGCAGTTTGTGAATGCTGCCTGCTTGGATCTTATCTTCTCTCCTGAGCAGATAAGGTGGAGAAAACAAAACCTGTAGAGCTTGTGCACAATATAAATATCCTCTGTGGTTTAGCCAAACAATGTTTGCTCAACTGCAGAGACTGAATATCAGCCTCGAGAACGTGCATGGGAGGTGGAGCAATGACATCACAGAGAAGGTACTTGTTTTTTTAAACACAGAGGCACAACGCCCCTTTTTTCAAGGCTCAAGAGGACAGTTCCGCCTGTTAGGAGAGGAAATCACTTCTTGGCAAAACCCCTTTAAGGTTTGATTCTGACCCACCTAGGCTTCTACCTACCTGCAACTGAACATACCTGTGTGCGCTACTAACCATTTACACTGGTGGCTCTTAGTTGCCTTGGTTTCTATAATTTTGTACAAGTACAAGCAATACACCTTCATTAGCTCTCTGCCTTGTATTGCTCTCTATCTCTCAGAGAAATACAATCGTTCAATCACCGCCATCTGAATGATTTTACTAGTAACATTCTTTTTACAATATTTGTGGGGCCTATTTTGATGCAAGTATGCATTGAGGTACGCCCCACAAATATGCAGTGTGAACATACCCTAAAAATCTCCACTGAAGTTCTGGTGCCAAGGCCAACATCAGGGCAGCACTGGCAGGAGTGCTGTTAGGAGTCCTGGATTAAATGTAAAAATAAAAAAGGGTCCGCTGCCGCCTCCAGTGGCAATAGTGCACTCCGTTTGGGTTCTAAATAATTTCATGGTGCCAAGGGAGGTCATACTTAACTTCAGGGGAAAAATGTCATAATTGCTAAATACTGTTAATGGGGCAAGGAGGCCCAGATGTTTTTACCCAGATATTCCCTATGGCGGTGCTCCCAGCAAAGTTTAGAGGCTCTAACCAAAATTAATGGACAGGGGTGTCCTGTAGGACAATGATGTGATCTATTTGGGTTCATTCAAGGAGAATTTTGTGACTAAGTGTGGTAGACAGACAACATTTTCATTACAGAAATTCCTTAAAATGCAATCATTTGTATGTGCCCCTATTTTAGAAATTTACTTTTAAAAAATTTCAAAATTACCCCTGTCCCAAACCCCATGGTTTTTTTAAAAAAAGTTTTTTTAATGAAAAAGGGGCCAAAATTTTTTAGTGAACCCATTTCTAGTTATTACTTGTACCTTTCTGATCTTGCCAAGACTGTAATGTTTTTTGCTTTTTTTGGGGGGTAGCAAATGTGGGGGGCCCAAAAAACTCATTGAGCACCCATTTTCCCAATGGGAAGTCTCTAGATTAAAAAACCTTTTGGTAAATTAGAAAAAAATTAAACATATTTTAAAATTGGTTAGAAAACTTGTGAAAATTAAAAAAAGGGACACTAAATAGGGAAAAAGGGGGGAAGGTAAAAAATTCATTTGGTTCCCCGTTGTGTCCCTATGTGAAAAACCTAAAAAAAACAAACAAAAACAAAAGGGAAAACTGCAGAACTTAAGCGGGTCTTTTCCTTTAAGGGCATGAAAATAGGGGTTATTGTAGAAATTTATTAAGCTGTGCCCTTGGTCCTAAAGCTTACGGGGAACACCCAAAACACTAAAATTAAATTTTAAAAAAGCGGGCCAAAAGGTTTCCCCCTGTAGGCGGGGGGACTTAAAATGAGGGTTTTTTTTTCCTAATTTGGGTGCACTGAAAAAGTTTTAATGCAATTTCTTTTTTTTTTACTTTTTTTTTTGGTTTTAATGGAACAAAAATTAATTTTAAGCCCATTTTTTCCCTTTTTTTTTGGGTAAAAGGGGCCCTGCAATTTAAATTTTAATATGTTTCCAAAATGTATGGGGGGCGGGGAAAATTTTTTACTCGGGCAACAATTTTTTTTGGCCCTATGATCAATTTTTTCCCCAATCTAAAAAATCCAAAACGACTTTTTCAAACTTTCCACCTGGGTCCCCAGAGCGACCCGGGGTTTTAAACTTGTTTCTCCCACCGGGGGAAAATAAAAACGGGGAAAAACCGAAAAGAAAAATATCAAAAAAAGGGTTTCCGGCCCTTTGGGTTTGGGGGAAAAGGGGCCAATTTACATAAAATTGGCCCCCCATTTTTGGCGGTGGGCAGCCGTCTTTTTTTTTTCCCGGGGGTTGGCCCCTTTCAGGGTGGACCAACGTGTGGGGGGGTGGCCTCCCTCCCCTGTTTTCCCAGGACTTTTTTTTAGGAAGGCCCCCCTGGGGGGCCCCTATAAAAGCCTGGGCCCACAGGTTTTCGGGGGGGCATGGTTGTTTCCGAGAGTGGAGAACAAAGATTTTGGGGGGGGTGGGGTTTTCTGGGCCCCCAAAAAGGCTTGAGAAAAGGGGGCCGGGGGGAAACCCGTAAAAACCCCGGAAAAAGGGGTTGCAAAAAGGGGCCCTGAATGGTGGGTTTTTTTGTTCATGTTATGGACGGATCAGAAGAAGAATTAAAGGGTTTTTTTTCTCAATATTTAAAAAACATACTTTAATTTTTTGGGAATTTTGGATTTTTACATTTTTAGACAGGGATTTTTAAATTTAAAATTTTAGTTTTAAAAAGGGTTTTATGGGGGATAATAAACGTTAAGTATTACTCTTTTTTTTTTAAAAACCCAAACGGGCCCAAAAATTTAATTTTTTTGGGGGCCCATAATTTTTTTTAAACGCACCCCGACATTTGGGGGGGATAAAAAAAAGAACCCATTTTTTTGCGGGCTCGCAAAAAATCTTTTTTAAAAAAACTAAAAATTTTAAATAATGGGGGAAATGAAAAAACGTTTGAAAAGTATTTTTTGAGGGGGAAACCAAGAAAAAAAATAAAAATAAATGGGGAAAGGGAAAAGAAAAAGGGCCACCCCTCGTGAAGTAAAAAGGAAAAGAAAAAAGGAAAAAATATGAACAAAAATTTAAATTTACTTTTCCCATAATCTAAAATTGATACCCACGCAGGAATTTTTTTAAGCGCCTACCCTTTTATCGGGGAAATTTTTTTAAGAGTAAATTCCCAGTAGGGAACTTTTTTTAAAAAAAAGGGCCCCAAGGGGAAATAAAATATTGGGGTTTTAAAAAAAAAGGGGGAAATGGTTAATCAATCGAAAAAGGAAGAAAAAAAAAAATCCCAAAAAATTTTTTTAGACACTAAAAAAGAAGGGCCCCTTTTTCCACCCTTAAATTGCCCAAATTGAAGAGCATTTTTAAAAAGGAGATATAATTAAGTTTCCTAAAAAGGGGAAAAAACCCAGATTTAGAGGAAATTTTAACCCAAAAACCCCAAAAAACTTTTGTTTAAAAGCTGGGGTTTTGCCCCTTGGGTTTTAAATTTCTTTTTTGGGGACAGAAAAAACTAGAGAAATTTTCGGGGAAACTCAAATAAAGAATCTTTCCCTCAAAAAACGTTTTTTTGGGACAAAGATTTTATGTTTAAAAAAGATGGGGAAGGAAGGGAAAAAAAAAATTTTGGGGAAAAAACATCGTGGTTTCCCTTTTTTTTTTTGAGAATTCCCACATAAAAAATCAGTGGGGAAAAGGGGGTTTTTTGGCCACGATGTAATGTTTGACGGGGGATCCTAAAAAAAATAGGGTATTTAATCATTTTTCTAAATATATGTGCCCAAAAAAATTTTGAAACCCTTTTTAGGGGCAAAGGGCTGTTTTTACCTGCCCCTTATTTTATTTAAAAAGTTTTTTTTAATAGCCCGACAAACCTGTGGCCAAAGAAACACTTCTTATCGGATAAAAAGGGAGCTGAAAAAGCTTTAAAAGGCCCAAGGGGTTTTAGAAAAATTTTTTGTTTTTTGAAATACAGAATCCATATTGAAATTGTGTTTTATTTTAAATTGTTTTCCCTTTTTTAAATTGTTTGACAGGGAAAATGAAGAATTTTCAACCCTGCTGGGGAAAGGAAAGCTTTTTGCTTTTGTAAAAAACGGGAACCCAACTAGTTGTATTTGGGATTATTTGAGTGAACATTTCACCGATCCCTTATGCAGTTTTGTCTCTTGGGGTTTGGCCCTCTCTCCCCTTAAGTCATGGCTTTTTTTTTAATTTGCCTTAAAATTTTAAGGGCCCCGTCCTGAAAAAACCCCCTTAAAATTGGTGATTTTTTTGAAGGGGTTTGTAAAAACTAACCAAAACAGATTAAAAATAAATTAACCCCCTTGAGGGTTTTTTGGGATTAAAAAAATTTGGAAAACGCTGGGCCCCGGGAAGGGGGAAAAATGAAGAATCCCTGGGGAAAAAGGGTTTATAATGGCCCGGGAAACAAAAGAAAAGTTAAGGAAGGAAATAAAAAATTTTTGAAAACATCTTATTAGCATTGTTTATATGATAGCATTAGTATTAATAAAAGTCTAATCCGTCACTTCTCATACATTTGTTAAGAAAGAGCATATTTTATGTTTTTATTGAATGGTGTGTACGTAGAGTAATTCTATTTAAAGGCTAATTATTTAATGTGTAGCATGCTTGACAAAGAGGGTTGCACCCTCGAAACATAGCGGACATGCTACAGATTAAGGATTATGACAGCTACTGCTCCTAAGAGGCTAACGGTATTGAATTGACTGATCCATACAGGACAGAAAGCAAGGATGTTCCTACTCATATGCCATAATCTTAATTGAACGCATTTACACTGTGTTCAGAAGATGTTTTTTGAAAATTGTGAGAATAAATGTGAATGTTTTAAAGAAACTACTAGCAAGTAAATATTTTGCGATTGAATACAATATAAAGATTATACAGATTTATAAGGTGGTCTATACTAACATTGATGATACATAGCGGAGAGGGACCTCCGAACACCACCATAACACAGTGTCTAATTTTAAGTGCTCTTGAAATATAGTGGTAGGTTCAGACCACAGGTAGATAGGATCTCTACAAGTTTAAGTCAGTGGCTAGACAGCCTAGGATTTTGTTTGAACCTGTTTATGTTCCTGTGCCTGAATAAAGCTGGCTGGGGCCAGATATGAAGAGAATCCCTGAGTGCCATTGCACTTACCAAAGCAGTGATCCCTGAGCCAAGAAACCCCTAGGACGGGCCAAGACGCCGTCCAAGCGTGAGTGAGGTGCTACATATAGTATCGCTTAGTACACTTATTAACACTAAAATGGCAACACTAAGAAGGACAATACATAAGGTTATGCATCAAGAGGAAGTAGCAAGCATCGCTAAACCTGCAAATGATGACGTTTTCAAGCCCCTCGCTATAATATGTGGGATGCAAGGGGCATGAAAGCCAAATTGAAAGGAAATCTTTTTTAGTCTCTTAAAGCTTCAACAATCAGATCAAGTGATGCAGGGAGTTTGTGTGATAACTCCTGTGTATCGGTGTCCTATCTATGGAAACATAAACGGAGAAGGACAGAACCCTTGAACTAAGACGCCTTGGTTTATCACTCCGGCAGATCGCCAAGATGTCAATACTGTTCGTCATTGTTCTCCCAATCACTAGGACACGCAACGTTGAACTGGAATGACAGCAAGAGGTGCATAGAGGCGAACCACTGTGCAGATGGATTGTCTAATTGGAGGAATGGTGCAATCCATTCTGTACTGCAAGTAAAATTAGACGTCACCTTCCAAATCTAGGGCGGCAGAAAGTGTCAACATAAACATCAGAAGGCACAACTTTGGGCTACAAGCCAGATATCCAGCTACTGGTGTCTCATTGACCAAGGCCACTGCTCTCTAAGGCTATCATGGTGCACAGCAGGACAGCAATGGAAGCGGAAATGGAGGTCTAGTATCTTCATCGATGAGTCTGGGAAGCAATGATACCTGGATATTGGTTGGGGCAACAGCATAAAGATGCTTTCACAAGGGAATATAAAGTATGACGACTCCAATGTTACAACATCATCTATCTATATAAAACGTTTTGTTGTATAGTCCAACAGCAAGTCCAAGTTCTCTGGTTGAATGTCTCTGTAGATCTCTTGATTTTGTTTTGGATGTTAAGGGTGGACACACTAAATATTGATTTGATTTAGATTTCTCTTTGTTCATTCACTTCGGTAATTGATAAAAATAAACTATTAACTTCTAGATTTGAAAGCATTGTGACAGCATTTTTACTGCACCTGCCTAAAACTTTTGCACAGTACTGGATAATGCCTGAGATAAGCAGTGCTGATGCTGCTGTGAGCACAGGACTTGAGCTAGCAAGTTCTATACAGAGACACAAATAGTTTGTAATTCCACATTTGGGTAAGATATTCAAGTTATTTTAGCCATCTCACTATCTACCTATCTATTTAGCAAGGACAAAGTATAGGGCTGCAGTAAATCAATTTTCCTCCTTGTCTGCTACATATTGACTTGAATTTAGTTACTGATATCCACCTCGGAAGAAGTTTTCGATGGATCACTAGAGGTATGCAGTTTCATTTACATTTATAAAAAATGTTGGTTGGGTCATAAGAAAATTGATTGTGAGCTCTATAGGACCAATTACATGACAAAACCTCAGTCCTAAGTCAACTGCAGTGTTTCCAAAAATGAAAAAAAGTACTCCAAGTGAGAGACTAAATACACATCTGTGAGAAAAAGATGAGTTCAGTCATCAGTTCATTAGAAAAGAGCTTCTCACATCTCGGTAGCATGTTGATAGGCTTCATGCTTGGAATAAGAAGATCAGTCAGCCGACAGGACACCTTTTAGGCAACTGAAGCATGGTTGTGTTGACACATATAAACTATAACTCTCATGTTTCATGGAGATGTTTAGCTTTCAAGTAACTATGTAAACCTGAAGAGCACCTTAAATGGGTTGTATCATTTCATTAAATGGTCTTCAGAATAAGGGGACAGTGAAAACAAGCAACTTTGCAATTGGATGTCATTTGCAAAACTGTCTTGTTTTCACAGTATCCCTTATCTTCGTTTTGTGTAAATTTTGTTCCCCAGTGCCTTTCGGATCCCACCTCCTTGCATTTCATTGACTGACGGCTCTGCTAATTTACATTCTGTCTGGCCTCCAGTCTTATTCACGGGAGCGTGCATTCCTTCCTCTCTCACTCAGAATAAGGGGCTGGCAACAATTCACTCTGTACAGCCAGAAGCTCCACAGTAACACTGCAGCTGCTTCTACAATCAGAAAACAGCAGAATTGTGCTTTGGTGCCTAATGCTCCTGCGTGTAAGGGGCCAGCAACATTTCACTCTGCACAGCCACCAGCTCCACATTGACACTTGCAGCTGCTTCTACAATCAGAAAAGAGCAGAATTTTGCCTCGGTGCCTAATGCTCCTGCATAGAAGGGAGACGGATCTGTGCTCTGTAGGAGTTCATAGAAGACTGGATTCAACTGTAACAAATCTCCAGCTGTGAGAGGAGAATAGATCAGTGCTCTTAGTTCATAGAAGGCTGTCTAGACTGAATGCAGGGCTGTGGTATGTAAACAGCTCTTACAAAATAAGATTGCAAAAGGAGAGGAACGACACAATGACATGTGGGGTGGGGGTGGGGGTTGAACACACTGACTTGGGAGCGAGCATGAACAGTGAAGGGGAGGATGATGTCATCCCCCTTCAGTTAAGAAACACCCAGCTGGGAGGGGAAGAAACGCCCCTGGATTTCAGGAACTGAGAAAATCAAGCTTCAAGAGAACAGCCAAACTGCTGAAGCGATACATCCCCTTTAAGTAAAAAATAACAAAAAAATTATGCAAAGCATACCTGTAAAGATTTTGAAATTTAAAGGCGCCTTATGTATGAAAACTGTCTTGGTGAAGACTTTGTTTCCCATAGCAACCAATCAGAGCTCCCCTTTAATTTTTTTCAGAGCACTATATGAAATGAGAGGGGTGCTCTGATTGGTTGTTGTGGGCAATAACGAAAGTCTTAGACTGAAACAGTTTTCATACATGAGGCCCTCAGCTTCTGATGACCATTTTATTTTCCTCTAAGTAATATACATAGACGTGTTCTCACACATATGCAGTGGGTGCCACTATATTCAATACATTTATCCTAAAGTATTGCTCGCTCTGTCCATTGTCTTCTGTAGCCCTTTACTGCCACAGCCAGTTCTGACCTCTATGACAGAGCCCCATTTTTCAAATCTGACATGTGTCCCTTTATGTGGGGAAAACTTTTTAAGGCTGTTACCCATCCATGTGATTCAGAGACTGTTTTCTCGTGACACATTGGGCGACATGTCAGAAAAGAGGCGCTGCCACTCCATTTTAAGGTGCATTAAATGAGTGCATAGTGTGCCTGAATTAATGAACCTGTCAAAAATCTGGCGTCTGGTATACCTTGCATAGTATAATTACAGTTACTGTGAACAGAAAAACAGAGCGAAGCGCACCTCCTGCACATAAAAACTTTCTATAGGAATGGAAATTTTAAAATAGTGGATCTGCTCACCTGAGCGGGTTGTGCTAAGGGATGGCACAACTCACTGAAGCGTATGGGTTATGTTAAACGATCCCCAGGGATCAGAAGAAGAGACACTAGGCTAGTAGCCAAAATAGAATGTCTCTTTATTCCAGTAGTAAAAGCTATTATTTAATTTATTTATTTAATTTTATTTTTTAAATTTTGTTTACCATTTTTTTAATTGTTGTATCATGTGATTGTACAACTTTATGTATAAATGACACATGCAACTGAGGAAGCGGAGGAGAGCTCCGTGAAACGCGTCTTGCTTTTACTACTGGAATAGAGACATTCTATTTTGGCTACTAGCCTAGTGTCTCTTCTTCCAAATTTTTTATTCTTCAGCATGAGCTCTAAACAAAGTCTATCTTTGTATTTCTTATTCCACATCTAAAGTGAATAGTTATCCGAACAATCTACTTGCATAGTAAAATTGAGGCGCCTAATCTAGGCGCATAGCAAAATGTAGGCACATAGCATATCATTGTTAGTATATTTGATGCGCCTACATTAGGCGCATTGAAATGTGTCGTGCCTGGTTTATAATGTGTCTAGCTTGGTGAACTGCAGTTCATTTATATAGAGAACAGGGCGTCAACAGTTTGTTGGTGCAAAATACACCAGAAAAATAGCGCAGCCCTAAAGGGACATGTTGCCCATTGTGCTTTTTGTAGTAATACATTTAGGTTGATACTTGTTATGGAAAAATATCAAACTGTGAAATATTTCTGCGTGTAAGAAAGATAGTTATACTGCACAAAATAGTTTATAACTAGTTTTTATCATTTAGCCCTAGTGGCTTTTTGGGACCCCTCAAATTCTTCCCCAACCGAAAATTTTGGGGGTCTTTTTTCCCACTAGGATTTTTTTAAAAAGGCCCCCATTTCGGGGTTTGCAGACCCTTTAAAGGGTTCCCTAAAAACAATTTAAAAACCCCAAAAAGACCCAATTTTGGAAAACCCCCCCCCCTTTAAAAGAAATTATATAAAGGGTTGTAATGGTAAATAAACCCCTTGGGGTTTTCCCACAGATTTTTTTTTAAAAACGTTAAAACTGTGAAAATTAAAAAAAATATTTTTCCAATAATATGCAGTTTTATCTGAAAATGTTTTCATTTTCACAAAGAGTGCAAATAAAGCACCCCAAAATTTGTTATGGAATTTCTTCCAAGTTCAGCAATACCCCTATAGGGTGGGTGAAAAATTCCCTTTTTGGGACGCAAGGGGGGCCCGTTCGAAGGGGGAGCGTTATTTTTTTTTTGGGAAACCCGATTTTGATTTGCAAAAGCCCCCAAAGTCCCAAAAGAACGGGTTTTAAACTTCCATTGTCATCCTTTTTATTTTGGAAAAACACCATTAAGGTTTTAATTTGGGGGCTAGGGAGTTTTTTTGGCCCCTCAAGTGTTTCAGGGTTTTTTTCTAGTAGTAAAACTCTAAAAAGAAGGAAAAAAATTGCAAATACCCCCATTGTTTTTTGGGGGTTTAATTTTTAAATGTCCTTAGTAAAAAATGCCCACAATAATTTTCACTAAAGGGGGCTGGGTAAAATTTAAAGGGTTTATAAAAACTTTTTTAAAAAAAATGACAGAACGTTGTGGGGCACTCCACCCTTAAAAGTTCAGGGAAATTTTTATTAAAAGCCTTTAAAAATTTTTTTAAAACAATAAATGAAACGGGGACGCTTTTCCCAGACCGTGGTCTGGCCCCTTGGTCTTGGGAAAAACTCCCCCCCTTAAATAGCAAAGAAAGTTTTTTACCCTTTAGGCATCAAAATAAACCATTTTTTTACAAGGGAAATTTTAAATCCCTACTTTTAACATTTTTTTAACAACACCTTAAATGGTTCAAAAATTTTTTAGTTTACGGGACTTTATTTAAAACAGGGGGAAGGGTTAACATTTTTCTGCAAAAAGGAAAGCGTGAAAAAATTGGCTTTGATTAACTATTGGCAAACTTTTTTTAAGGTAGACTTGTTTGATATACAGAAAGATATACTTTTTAAAAATATGTTAAAAATTGGGGCTTCGTTAGACGGCCCTTTGTAAAATACACTCACTTCTGTTATGGGAACCCAAACCCAGTTTTTTTACAATCGGTTTTCAATTTTTACCATGTTTTTTGCGCGGATTTTGTGGTCAGTTTTCGGATTTTCACCCACTAACATTGAACTGTACTATAATCCACTCTTTTCAAGTGAAATAAAAAACGGGTTTATAAAACCCTTGTTCTAATTTTTTTTAACTGTTTTCCCAGACTTGAAATTTCTGACATAGAAATTTTCCGAGTGTGTAGACTACTGCTGGGGTTTTTTTGAGGCCCTTTGGGGATGAAAAAAATTTTGGATTTTTGCGGGTTCAAAAATACTGAATCCGTTTAAAAGACCCCTTTTGGGAAAAAACGGGTCCCCTTTGTAGACCCCGGCCCATTTAAACCCAAAACAAAAAAAAGTAAAACAAGAAACTTTTTAAAAATTATGGATGTGATATACAGTAAGTGATATTTTCATTGTAAAGGGAAAAAATTTTAAAAAAAAGGTAGCTTTTGGCTAAGATATAAATAAAGTCCCTTTGAAAGGAAAAGGGGAAATTTATATGTGGGTTCCAAAATTTTAATTTTTAAAGACGCTTTTTCCCCTGATTTTCATGCTACATTTTGGAAAAAATTACATATAGAAAAAATTATGGGGCCAAACCCTTAGGGGTGTTGTCCTTCGTGCACATACTTTTAAAATTTTTAAAATTCTCTTATTGGGGTTCTCACCTTTTTAAACCCTTTTTTTCCTTTAAAAGGGGGTTTCCCCCGGGGATTTTTTTATTATTACTTTTTTTTTTTATTTGTTGTGGGGCTCAAAAATGTTCACAATTTTTTTAAAACTTTGTATTTCATATTTTTTTGAAAATGGTTTACTTTTTCCTGGGGTGCGAACCAAAAGAGCCCTGTCCCCCCTTTTTCCCCAAAACCCCCTTGAAAAACCAAACCTGGCGTTCATTGCCCACATACCCCTAAGAGAAGTTTTTTCATCCCCTCAGTGTGTGGGCTTTGAAGAAAGTTTCAGCTCAGAAGTAAAATTTCTTCAGGGGGGAGGAACTGTTTTTTTTATCGGGCTGGAAAGGGCTTACAGTAATGGGAGCAGAGGACAGCGTTTAGAGCTGGGGGGTTGTTTTACTGCTGTCATGAAAATGACACGGCAGCCCTGAAACCTTTTACTATGCAAAAAGTACAAATTTAACTCCCTAATTCATGATATTGGCAAGTACAGAGCTGGGGGGTTACACACTTATGTCAGCACAATGTCTAGCAGTGATTACTGAGAAAAGTTGTGCTGTGGGAAAATAAATTTAGAAGCGAAAAACCCGTGCTTGGTCGGAATAAAAAAACAGTGAGCGTAAAATGGGGGGAAAAAGAAGGAGAGCGTGATTAATTGGCAAAATTTTTTAAAAATTTTTTATTTTCAAAAATTGGGTTTATTGTGAAATTTTTGGGTTTTTCCCAAAATTTTTATATTATGGCAAAACCCCTTTTAATAAAGTGTATGCAAAGTAAATCTGTGTGATAATTCATTTAGCTTAAATTTAGGGTCAGTATCCAAAAGGCCTCTCTCATGAGGACCTTTCGCTTCCAATCCCCCCCTTTTGCTTGCTTTTCCCGCCTTGCTGGGATTGGTTTTTAAAGGGTTTAAAAAATTTGAGATGGGCCCTTTTCTGGCTATTTATAAAAAGTTTTGAGGTTTTAATTTTTTGGGGAAAATTAAATTAAATTTCATATTTTGTGACTTGAATATCTTTTTGGTAAAATTTAGAATCCCTTTTGCCTAAGCCAACTTTTTTTGTCATTAACCCCTTTTGACATTGCCCCCGGGAATTTATACTTTCTACCGGGGGAAAAGAATTTCCCCCAAAAGGGACGTTTTGGGTTTGTCTGGACATTGGGGCGAGCTCTCCCAAACGGGGCCCACAAATCGCAACATGGTTCCAGCTGGAAAATTACGGGTGGCCTCAGGCTGCATCACCCACAGCTAGGTGATGATTTAAAAAACCCCTTTAAAGTTGCATCGCTTTAGCCCCCCTTTGTCCCTTGCCAAGAAATGCTGTTTTCTTACCCACAAAAATTTGGGAAACTTTACATAAAGTTTGGGCTGCCGTGGGCGTAAATATTTCCTTGTGTGGGCCCCGGGGGGTCATGGCCGGTATAGTGATTGACAGGGTTTCCATGGAGAACCGAAAAAAGGGAAACTTGCTATGTACTGTTCCCCCCTTGAAACCATACCAAAGGGGGAAAAATAAAAAAAAAAAAATTAGGTAAAAAAGGGAAAAAAAAGTAAAACAAAAAATAAATTCACGGTTTTCACTGCCCATTTTTCCTTTCCCCAAAAAGCAAATTTAACCAAAAAATAAAAAAATGTCCCCCTTTTTTGGTTTTTGCAGGGATGGGGTAACACACCCTACCCCTTTTAAAATTTTCTTTTTATTTAACCCAAGTGGTTTAAACGGTGTTAAAATCCCCAAAAAAAAAAAAACCCAAAAGTTGTTTACTTTCATTCATCCCGCAGAACCCAAAACCGCTAAAGTTTTGGGGGGACCCAATTTAAAAAAAATCAGTTTTATCCCGCAAAAAAACCCCTTTCACGATCTTTATACGGAAAAAAAAAAAGTTATGGCTATTTAGAGTATGGCGGTGCAAAAAATTTTTTTTTATACAATTAAAAAACCCCTCTTTTTTTTTTTTAAAGAACTTCAGCATTAAAAAACTGTAAAAAATTTTTGATTGCCTAATTTTTTATCGACCCCCTTGAGTTAAAAATAAAAATTGTTTCGGGATTATCATGGTGAGCGCTGTTTAAAAAAAAAAAAAACACATTAGGAATTTCCCGATTTTCTTTTACCCTTTCTTTCCAAAAAAACGGATTTAAATTTGTGGGTCAAAAAAACCTTGTCCCCCCGGGAAAACCAAAAAAAAAATCAAATTATCCCGCCCAAAAAACCAAACCCCTACACGAAAAAAATTTTTATGGCTCAATGCTAAAAAAAATATGGAAACACACCGTGCACCCCAAAAGCCCCAATACACCCCTAGATGGTGATATGAAGGGGGGTTGAAACCAAAATGGGGGAACTTCTGGAAGGTTTTTCAAATGTTCTGGTTATTTGGGGGGTTTGCAAATGGGGGAAAAATGGCCCCCATACAAATTTCGTTCCAAAAACCAAATTTTTCGCTCCCACTCTTGTTAGCCCCGCCTTGCTCCCCAAACAGCAGTTTTTCACCCACCTGTAAAGGGTTTTTTCCAAAAAATTTTTGGGAAAAAATTGTTTTAGCAAAAAATTTTGGGGGGCTTTTTTTCCGAATTTCTTTGTTAAAAAATGAAACTTTTTTTGAAAAAATTTTTCAGGAAAGCTGGAAAAAAAATTTTTTAAATTTTTTAAAAGGCCCAAATTTCCCAAAAAAAACTGTGAGGGCGAATATACTCACTATACCCTGGCACCAGAAAAACCCCTCTAAAACCCCCTTTGGTATATCCAGACAACAATTAACTTCAAAAGGTCTTTATTTTACCAAATTTGCAACGTTTTTTAGCTTTTAATGGGGCCTTTCTTTATTCTATCTATTTTATCATCTATCTATCTTCTATCTATTTTAAAATTTGGAAAAAAAAAGGGGCACCTCCCAAAAAAATTGAAGGGAAAAGGGGCAAGCTTTGGGAAAACCCGTCACAGAAATTTTTTTAAAAACCCAAAATAGGGAAAAACAGCTCGCACTACAAGTTTAAAAAAGAAAAAAATTTGGGGCTTTATTTTTATGTCTTTAAAGGCAACCCTTTCGGCTCACAGTTTAATGATTTGGGGGGAATTTTGTATCAAATTTTTATTGCAATTGTTGTACCGGCAAACCCCCCCCACCTCATGCCCTTTAGGTTGGGTGAGTGGTTGTTTTATTGGTAAAATTTGCATTGTTTCAATTCTCCCCCTTGGGATTTTTACTGTGGTTTTCTGAAAAGCTGGTTTGGAAAAAAGGTGTTAAGTTGGTGTGCATTTTTTCAAACTTGCTCAAGCAAATTTGCTGCACCTGTGGGTTTTTTTTCCCAGTTTGATAAATGCCCGAGTTTTTAGTAAATGGGTTTCATGTTTGTTCAGCCTTTTTAGCTGTGAACAAACCCCCAAGAAAATGGAGGTTTTTTTGGGGTAAGTAATGTTTACCATTTTTTTGTTTTGTTTGTTTTTTACTTTAATGTCCCAGGCCCTTCGGACTCACCCCAAAACCAAAAAATCTAACCATGTCCCAGGCATATGACCTCACACCAGACAAAAAAATCTAACCCTTTTCCCGGATTTTGACCTCACACCAGACAAAAACCCCTAAACCCCTGTCCCCAAGCCTACGACCTCACACCAAAGGGCCAAAAACCCCTTTAAAAAATTTCCCAAAAATTACAAAAAACCCCCACTAAGGGCAACAACCCCTAAAACCCGTTTCCCCCCCTTTTCAAACCCCACACCAGACAACACCTCTAAACATGTCCCCAAACCCTTTCAAACCCCACCCCCAGACAACACCTCTAAAAAATGTCGCAAGCAACAAACCCCCCCCCCCAAAAAAAAAATACCCCAAAAATGTCCCAAAAATTAAAACCCCACACTAGACAACACCTCTAACCATGTCCCAAGCCCTTCAACCTCACAACCCGGGCCAAAACCCTCTAAAAAATGTCGCAAAACTTAAATCCTAAACCAACAACCCTCTTTTAAAAATGTCGCAAGCATTTCAACCCCTCACACCAGAAACACCTCCTTAAAAAATGTCCATGAAAACTCCCAAACAGGCTCCAGCATGGCCCTCATAACCCCCATTTGGGTTTTAAAAAGTCCCATGCCCGGGCCCAAGAAACCTGTGGTGATTTAAAAATGTAGAGGGGTGGGCCCGGGAGCCCCCAAATTTTTTTTAATTGTCTATGCATACTGTGGATTCCCAGGACATACTTCCACCACCTGGGACCCCTCTCAAAAGGGGTTTTTGGGGAACTTTCCGTTTTCCCCCGTTTTAAGAAAGCCCAAGTACCATGTCCTAGTAAAGTCTATGGCACCCAAATGGGATGCTGGCTGCAAAGCATCCAATCTGTTGCATTGGTGGGTTCCATTCCCCCTGTTTGGGTCTGGATTTTCCCTTTTTCGGACCCTTTAAAGGGGGCCCTTTGTAACACTGGGAAAATGGAGCCGGTTTAAAAAAAAAATGATTGATGGATGAAAATATGAAAAGTCATGGAAAGAACTGAAATAATGATATTTTTATATTGTGAAAAAACCAAAGAGGTGAATTGGGGCCCTTTTTTAAAACATTTACATAGGGTCCATAATTGTTTTGTTAATCTCTCCCCCTTTTTCTTTCTATTTTTGGCTTGTATGCTATAGGTCCTGAGCGTCAGTGCCAGACACAAGCAATGGAAAGGAGGAGATCTTTTTTAATGTTAACCTTTTATAATAATTGGAAACACTTCACACAATTTATAAGAACATTGCACTGGAGACAATTCCTTAGTACATTGCTTGTAATTGCTGCAAAAGAGATATGAACACAGGCAGGGGCAAATCAAAGGGGAATTTTTTATTTTAAACCCCAGTTACCTTGCAAAAACCAATTTATTTAAGCAAAAGTCACCTTGGGTTACGTAGCCCCTAGTCTGTAAAAGGGCAAAAGGGTTTTAGGACTGTCATTTAAAAAATGCATTTCTGTATGTGGATTTGGGGGTGCTGAAAAGAGGTTGGGAAGCTGGACCTTTTATTCCCCCGGCTGCCCTGCTCTATGCTCGCCTCTCTCCTGCCGTCCAAAGGGATGCGAATGGTTTAAAAAAAATGTATTGAGGAAAATTTTTGTTTCAGACTACCATTTATTTTATGTTTAAAAATTTTTCCCAAACCAGAGGGTTTTTTTTGGTTTTTTGATAAATCTAATTTTCTTTTCTTTTTAAATTGAAATTTCTCTACCCTTTTTTATTGCTTTATTTTAACAGTGCAGGCTTTCAGTCTAGTTCAGCACTAACAGTCTATAAAGATGATCTGCCTCATTCCATTCCAAAACATTTCCGCTCCTAACCCCTTTTTTTACTTTAAATTTGAATTTTCCCGGAGCTTGGCATTCCCCCCCCAAATTTTCTCTGAGTGCATTAATTAAAATCAGTTACCATAAACACCATTTTCCATAGAATAAGGCTGGGACAAAAAATGGCAAAAAAAAGGGAAAAAATAAAATTTTTAATTTAAATCAGTTTTCACCCCCAAAAAGTTTGAATAGACTATCTATCTATCTATCTATCTTTTTTCTTTTCTATCTATCTTTCTATCTATCTATTAATTTTCTAAAATCTAAACTTTTTATCAGTTTATTTTGTCACGATTGCAAGTTTCCCCGTCTTTTCCTGTGTCAGTTACCTTCCCTTGATCCCGGGGTGAAAACTTTCCTTTACTTGTTTGTTTTTTTGCATGGCGTAGTTTAATCCCGCTTCAGGACTTCAAAAAGCTGAAACTAATTTTATCCTGGGTGGCTAAGGGTTTTTGCCAAATTACTCCCAAAGGGGTCTTGGTCTAGTGTTGGTACTAGGGTCCATGTCACTTAGCTCTAGCCCTCTAGTGTTCCTGTGTACCTGCTCCAGTTTTTCTGTGTTCCTATGACCCTAATACTTTGCTTTTCCCCCTTTTTTTAAACCCCTTTTTGTGCTGGGGGTTTCCCCTTTATTTTTTTGTTGGTGGAGTCATCCCCAAATCTGGTGGTTCCCGTTGTTCCCCTGTGTTGTGTAATCATCCTTGTTTTGGACCCCCTGTGGGTGCAAATTGCCACCTTGTCTGGTTCATTATCCCTAAAACCATGTTCCTGTCTGCTGTTTCAGCATCCAATGTTTCCACTGCCTTGCTGCGCCCCTGTGTTTGCCCCTATCCTCTCTGGTCATGGTTAGACAGGCAACTGCCTGCCGCAGTCCCAAGGATCCTACCCCACTTTCCAAGAGACATTATCTATCTACAGTAGTACCTGAAAGCTCTGAACCCTCCAGAATTTTTTATTATTTCTGCACTAATTTGATCTGAAACTACATCAGATATATACACAAATCCTAAAAGTAGATAAAGAGAACTAAATCGAAAAAATTAGTAAAAAATATTAGATCTGCTTATTTATTAGCAGTCAAATTTTATCTAATATCACATATCTGTGACCCCTTAGGATTAGTAGATAACCTGAAGGTTTGGTAAAGTTTGGTAAAGATCACCTGGACAACCCAGAATGCTATTAGAACTATTGGCTTACTTTTATGCTAGAAACTGGGACAACATTCTGGCGCATTCGTTGTCACATTTAAACGCTGCCCATTCCTGTGAAACCACGCCCCTTTGTTGGACAAGGTGCAGAAGCGTCTGAAACTGTTTAAAAACATATAGTTAATGTGGCGAAAAGCTTGTAAGACATTATTTTTGGCGCAAATTGAGCCAGAATTCTGGTGCAACTGCCTTGATAATTCTTCCCAATTGAGTTTGTCCCAAGTTAGACGACTATCAATGTAATCAACTATCTGTGGAAGTCCTATAGACCACATATGTCAAACTCGAGGCCTAAGGGCCGAATATGGCCTGCCAAATCACTTTATATGTTCCCTCTCCCAAGTGCTTAGACAAAGTCAGGAGGGATGAACAAGGTCTGGATGCAGAAAAACTGACCCTCCACTTTCCACAGAGGATGTCATGACACCAACATGTTGAAAACCATCACAAAACTAGATGTGATAGTAACCTGATTCAGAATAGTTTGCACAGGTAACATAGCCACATCCTC
This sequence comes from Phyllomedusa bahiana, assembly GCA_025379985.1. Taxonomy (NCBI): domain Eukaryota; kingdom Metazoa; phylum Chordata; class Amphibia; order Anura; family Hylidae; genus Phyllomedusa; species Phyllomedusa bahiana. The sequence goes on along the minus strand of JAODAL010000078.1, from coordinate 416,093 downwards.
ATTCGATCAATTCTGCCTATAAGCTACTTCAAGTTTATTCTCTTTAACGTTCAAAACATTTTGTGACAAAACATTTCATCACCACAGATATTAGAGCCACTGGATGCTGGTCGTTAAAGGAGTATAGTAAATCTATAACTTTGTATGCCCGCCGAGATTGGGTGCATTACAATGTGTTGCGGGTGCTCTGAAATGCACCTGATATTGGCGTGTGGCACATTGAAAAATGTAGCGAACGGGGCTGCGCCTGATATCGGGCTGAAAAGACGCCAGATATCTGCTGGATCCCCATTCATACATGCCGCCCATAATCTCCAGAGAACCTTATGAAGACTAAAATATAAAGACTTTCTCAAAAATGTTTAATTAGAAAAAATAAAAACATTTTACCTATAATTCAGTTTGAAAAAAGTGCTGGCCCTTTAAGAGAACTGAAGTTGGCTCCTGACAGCATGATGGATCCACATGTGTGACAGCTCTGTGAAACTTTTTGGTTCTGAGCTGGGAGAGTCCACTGTGCAGGGGAGAGTCTGTAAGTCTGTATCATCTGTACATTGGGAAGCTCTGTGCAGCTACTATCTTCATGCTGGGTGTTATTACACTAACAGCAGTGTAATAAGGATGCCTGTGTGTTATAGAGAAGGAGGCTGGGAGCAACAGGTAAACCCTGTCAGGAATATGTCCTTAGTGTGCTGTGCCTGCTGCAGTGTATGTACAGTGAGAGACTCAGATTAACCCTTTAACACCTCCAAAGAAAAAAAAATGTTACTCTTCATTTTTCTCCTCCTCGCCTTCCAAAAGCCATAACGTTTTTATTTTTCTACCTACATAGACACATGAGGGCTTTTATTTTGCGGGACAAGATATACTTTCCAGTGGTGTTATTCATATTACCATAGAATATACTGGGAAACTGCAAAATAATTCTAAGTGGAGCAAAATGTGAAAAAAATTTACTTGCATCATGTTTGCGGGTGTTTTGCTTTTACGCCGTTCAATCTTTGGTAAAAATTATGTGTTATCTGTATTCTACAAGTTGATACGCATCTGGCAATGCCAAACATGTAGGGTTTCCGTTATGTTTTGGTGGCGTCAAAAAATTCCAAACATTTTCTATATATGAAATTTTCGCCGTGCGACCAATAACTTTTTTGTACTAACACCTACGGATGTCAGTGAGGGGCATTTTTTGCGGGTTGAAGTGTACTTTTTATTGCTAGCAGTTTGGAATGTATGCGACTTTTTTGATCACTTTTATTCCAATTTTTAAGTGCCGTAAAAATTGACCAAAAAGCGGCAATTTTGGCCTTTGAAATTTTTTTTCTTCTACAGTGTTTAGTGTACGGGATAAAGGATGTTATATTTTAATAGATCAGACTTTTTCGGACGCGGTGATACCAAATATGTGTAACATTTTTATTATTTTTGTTATATGTAAGATGACAATGGGGGGGTGATTTGAACTTTTAATACTTTTTTATTTTTTTTATACTTTAAAACTTCTTTTTTTTTTACTTTAACATTGAGTCCCCCTAGAACGCTACACCACTAGGGGGCGCGATCGTTAATACATCCTAATGCATTGCATAGACAAAGCATTAGGCTGTACCAAGATGGCGTTTTCCCCATTTCCTGCCTGCGGCCGGAAGTGGGGCAAACGAGAACATAGCAGCGATGGAGGCCTTCAGAAGGCTTCCCGCTGCCATGTCCAGGCATCGGATCCCCGTAGTTACGATGCGGGGACTCCGATCGGAGTGAAGAACGGTGTGTGGCACCGTTTTTCATTCATTAAGATGCGGTGTCTAAAGTGTTTAACAGTGCGGGTGGGCGATGCCGCCCCCCAGCGCTGTAACTGCTGGGTGTTAGCTGGAATTAGCCGCGCTGCAATCCTGCTACATAACTCCTTAACGCCACCAGGAGGTACTCATACGTCCAGGTGGGTTAAGGGGTTAAACCTCTACAAGCAGCTACTGTATGTCCTCAGCTCCCCCTGTACAGTTGGTAGCTCCCACAAAAGGAATCTTTCCAGATTGCAATCTCTGCCTGACAAAGTGAAAGTAAAACCTGTTTCCCTGTAATACTGCGGGACATCATCTGATTTGCTAATGACATGTATTTGAGAAAAATCTTATTCCATCTACCATAAATGTCTGTGTCTTTATGTAGTGGTGATAGGTACTATTCAAAATGTTTTTATTGTTAGCTTTAGTCAGTAATCAGTTAGGAGCCACTGACTGACTCAGGGACAGATTATAGATCTAAACACTGATATGCCATCAAATGCACACAGTCGAAGAAATCTTAGCAGGATATTATCAACAGATGTCTCAAATCTTAAAATTCGTTGAGTTCTTCCACTAAGTCTGCATTAGATGACACAGGGGTTTTCACATTCTCCTTTCAATCTGCAAGTTGTCTCAAGCCCTTCCACATACCCTTACAATTATTGCTTATCGTATCCTGAAGCTACACAGCATAATCTCGTTTTGCCTTTTTAGTGGATTTCCTCAAGTCATATTTAGCCCTCAAGAGCAGATTCACATCTCCTGCAGCAAAGGCTGAATATCTAGACCTCAAATTCTTCCTAATCTCACCATTTATCCAGGGCTTCTCATTGTAAAAAACCTTCAAAATTTTGACAGGGATACATTCATCCCTACAGAATTACAAATAACATTAACCCCTCTAAGTTTTTTTCCTCTGTGCCTTCCAAGAGCCATAATTTTTTTTATTTTTCCACCTACATAGACATTTGGGCTTTTATTTTGCGGGACAAGATATTCTTTCTAATGGGGTTATATAGAATATATTGGGAAACTGCCAACATATTTTAAGCGTGGTAAAATGTGGAAAAAAACTGACTTGCACCATGTTTGCAGTGTTTTTTTTTTTTTGCAGGCTTTCCCTCTTTGGCATAAACGATATGTTTTCTGTTTTCTAAAGTTTGATATAATTCTGGCTATACCAAATATTTGGGGTTTTCTTTATGTTTTAGTAAATCCAAACATTTTTTATTTTTTTAATTTTAGCCACAGCGCCATTTTCTGCAATTATGTTTTTGTACTTCCACCTTTGAACGTGAGTGAGGGGGCATTTTTTGTAGAGTGAGGTGTTCTTTTTATTGATATCATTTTGGGATAGATGCAATTTTTTTATCAATTTTTATTCCTTTTATTTTAAGAGGATGTGAAATGGCCCAAAAGCCATAATTTTGCCGGGATCAATTATGTTATTTTAATAGATCGGATTTTTACGGACGAGTTGATACCAATTATGTGTAACTTTTTTATTATTTTATTTTTTATTTGTAGAATGGCAAAAGGAGGTGATTTGAACTTATGATATTTTTATTTTTTTATACTTTGAAAAAATTTTTGGAACATTTTTTTTTCACTTTAACATTGAGTACCTCTAGAGTAATTGACCACTAGGAGGTGCGATGATTAGTACACCCTCTTGCATTCAATAAAAAATGCAGAAGGGTGTACAAAAATGCTTAGGGCAGAAAGTGTTAAAATCTCATACATGGCGGCTATGGAATCTTTTATAAGGTTTCTAGCTACTGTGTTAACCAATCAGCACCCTGCAGTGGTGCTGATAGGCATGGCGTCTAAAGGGTTAAACAGCAGGGAATGGAGCCGGCTCCATTCCCTGCTGTTACTAGCAGGTGCCAACTACAATTAGCACCAGCCTTCTACAGTTGAAACCAGATGTTTAGATACTCTATATAAAAATACATCTTTTTCTCACTATCTGACATGAAATCAGAATAAACCTTCCCCGTTTTAGGTCAATTATGAACCAAAATTATTTATACTTGACAAATGCCAGTGGGAGAGAATTTTTCAGGTATTTTTATTACTTTCTGCAAAGTTGAAAGTTTACATACACTAGGATTACTATACCTTGAAACATCCCATATGATGATATCATGTGTTTGGAAGTTCCTGATAGGTTTATTGATAACATCTGAGTTGATTAGAGACACAGCTGTGGATGTTTTTATGCACACCAGAAACACACTGTGTGTAACATCATGGGAAAGTCTAAAGAAATCAGGATATCAAGAAGAGAACTGTGGACTTGCACAAGTCTGGATCATTCTTGGGTGCAATTTCCAGATACCTGAAGGTGCTTCATTCATCTGTACAAACAATTAAACGCAAGTACAAAGAAGATGGGAATGTCTAGCCATCATACTGCTCAGGAAGGAGATGGGTGCTGTGTCTCAATGAACATGAAGATGCTAGTGAAAGCTGGTAAGATTGTGTCATTATCCACAGTGAAACGAATACTGTATCAAGATGGGCTGAAAGGCCACTCTGTCAGGAAGAAGCCATTACTCCGAAAGAAACATATAAGAGCAAGCCAGATTAATGTTTGCAAATGCACACAGGAACAAAGACCTACAATTTTGGAGACATGTCCTGTGGACTGATGAAACTAAAATTGAACTGTTTGGCCAGAATAGCCATTGTTATGTTTGGAGGAAAAAGGGAGAATCTTGGAAGCCTAAAACACCAACCCATCTGTGAAACATGGGGGTGGCAGCATCATGTTGTGGGGTTGTTTGGATGCAGGAGGGACTGGTGCACTTCACAAAATAGATGGTATGATGAGGATAGAAGATTATGCTGCCAATAATAAAATATTATTTCTTCAAATAGCATGCCAATTATAGAACATTGTTTCTAATTGATACTTACAATTGAATGAATTTTATTTAATATTCATGTATTAATATTATTTATACAGCTTAAAGGGGTTTTGCCACCATGTAATCTTGACGTGGGAACCTCCAAAATGGGTATTTAATCACCTTTTTAAATATATGTGATTACAAAAAGTGAAGACTCTGAGAGCTACAGCATTTATAAATCCCCCTTAGTTACCTGAAAGCTTCCACTAGACACGATCCAGGAGCTGACAGGCCGTGCTTGCATGAAACACTTCTTATCTGATGACAGGCAAAATTAATGAGCTTTTAAGGCACCGGGTAGAAAGTGCCGTTTATGAGGCTGTGTCTTGCTGTATTGAGAATCCACTGTTGTACTGTTTATTATTTCACTTAAGTTTTGAGACGCTCTCTTCTTCCTCACTCTTTACTCACCCCCTCCCTCTCAGCCCTGCAGCCTTCATGACTCAGCGTGATTTGTTGACATTCTCCCTGTGCTGATAAGGAAGGTAAGAAAACTTGCGTCCTGGCAAATCCCCTTTAACAATAAAAAAAGCATTACTTTATAAATGTCTACTATTTCTACTATTTACTAATTATAGAACATTATTCTAGATGTGGGGACTAAAACTGCCGAGAACAGCATCTACACCACCCTGGCCCTTCCCCTGACTGCCTGGTAATGGTCCGGACCATCCCCAAAAGAAACCATATGCTGTGTGGGCCTGTTCTAGATATTACTAACTGATACTAGAACATTAGTCCACATTTACTTTTGCTGTCTAAAAGTCAGACAGTGTAAACTTAGGCTTCTAAAAATGCACCAGCTTTATCACAGTGGCTTATGCTGTTTGATTGTGGTTCATCTAGAATTGTCTAGCATTTTTAGACTATTAGTTGGCTTTCTTAATACACCAGAATTATGGTGCATTCTAGATTCTCTTATCCAACGATAGAACATTGCCTCTAGATTCTCTTTTCCAACGAAAGAACATTGCCTCTAGATTCTCTTATCCACTGATAGAACATTGCTTCTAGATTCTGTTATCCAACGAAAGAACATTGCCTCTAGATTTTATTATCCAACGAAAGAACATTGCCTCTAGATTTTATTATCCAATGATAGAACATTGCTTCTAGATTCCATGTTCCATTGGTAGAATATTGCCTCTAGATTCTATTATCCAATGATAGAACATTGCTTCTAGATTCTCTTATCCAATGATATAACATTGCTTCTAGATTCTCCTGTCCAAAGATAGAACATTGCCTCTAGATTCTCTTATCCAAAGATAGAACATTGCTTCTAGATTCTCTTATCCAATGATAGAACATTGCTTCTAGATTCTCTTATCCAATGATAGAACATTGCTTCTAGATTTCTTTTATCCAATGATAGAACATTGCTTCTATATTCTCTTATCCAATGATAGAACATTGCTTCTAGATTCTCTTATCCAATGATAGAACATTGCTTCTAGATTCTCTTATCCAATTATAGAACATTGCTTCTAGATTCTCCTGTCCAACGATAGAACATTGCTTCTAGATTCTCTTATCCAATGATAGAACATTGCTTCTAGATTCTCTTATCCAATGATAGAACATTGCTTCTAGATTCTCTTATCCAATGATAGAACATTGCTTCTAGATTCTCTTATCCAATTATAGAACATTGCTTCTAGATTCTATTATCCAATGATAGAACATTGCTTCTAGATTCTCTTATCCAATGATAGAACATTGCTTCTAGATTCTATTTTCCATTGGTAGAAAATTGCTTCTAGATTCTATTATCTAATGATTGCTTCTAGATTCTATTTTCCATTGGTAGAACATTGCTTCTAGATTCTATTATCCAATGACAGAACATTGTTTCTAGGTTCTCTTATCCGATGACAGAACATTGCTTCTAGATTCTCTTATCCAATGATAGAACATTGCTTCTAGATTATTTTATCCAATGACAGAATATTGCCTCTCGATAAGTGTTGAGCGAACCGTTCGGAAAAAGGTTAGTTCAAGTCGAATTTCAGGAATTTTCTGAACGTGAGCCGAATAGGGATAAGCGATTATAATCGACAAAGTTGAAATTGGCACGATTTTTAGGCTGATCGGAAATTTCCGATCATGCGATATTTGAGGTGACAATCTGCAGATAATCTATTGCTATCGCGCCATTTTCGGCGCTTCCTGTCATTTTGGCGGCCAGCAAATAAGCTTAGAGCATAGAGCAGGTTGAGCTGGGTGTGCGACGTCATGACTGTGATGTGTATGGTTGTCATTGGCTGGAAAAATCACATGTCCTCGTTTTGCTTAGAACAGCGTTTCCTGTTCAGCATCAGTGTTTCAGTGTCTCTAACTAGAGCAGGACGTGTGCTGCGTGTCTCTCAGTACAGCTCAGCTCAGAGACACAGTTCTTATCTTTATTCATACAGACAACTATGCTTTTAGCTGTGAACATTAGAACATAGATAGATTAGAGAATTTCAGCTCTTAGTTAGTTAGACAGAGACTTTTTAAGAAGCATCTAACGCTGTACAGCCGCGGGGGAGGGGAGGGGTCGGGGGGGATGCGGGCGAACACAGACAGACAGGAAGGCATTTTTTTTACCACTTTTTGGCCAGCACACCTCGCACTTGAGGTGAAATTATACTTTTTATTTTGTGCAGCCCAGTATTGTTCAAAGAGCCACCTTGTACTTACATTAGGATACAGAAATTTTCTAGTAACTGCAGGTGTATTCCATTGGTGCAAAAACCACCTTTTATTATCCGTATAACTTTTAAATAGCCGTTTTTCACTTTGGCGCAGCCCAGTTTTGTTCAAAGAGCCACCTTTTTAATTAGGGTACAGAAATTTTCAGTAACGGGAGGGATTTCATTGGGGCAAAAACCCACCTTTTCTTTCCAAAATTTTTAAATCTGTTTTTTCCCTTTGGGCGGGGGCCAAGTTTTTTAAAAAGCCCCTTGTCTTAATTAGGAAACTTTTGATAACGGGTGTACAGGGGAAAACCCCTTTTTTTATTGTATAATTTTAAATGCATTTCACTTTGGTGGGGAGTTTTTTGCAAAAAGCCACCTTGTACTTAAAGGATCAGAAATTTGGAGTAACGGGGATTTCTTTGGTGCAAAAAATTTTTGGAAACGAAACAAAAATGTTTATATTGCAGGGGTTCGGCCCAGGGTTTTTTTAAAAGAGCCCCGTACAAATTTTGAATAAAAAAAAAGGTGTAGTAACTGGGGATTTCAGGGCAAAAAAAAAAATTTTCTTATGAAAAAAAAAAAGCCTTTTTCACCGGCGCACCAAGGTTCAAAAAACCCCCTTTGGACTACATTAAAAATAAGAAATTTTTGTAACGTTTTGTGGATTGGCAAAAAAGCAACCCCCGTAATTGGGGGAATAGCATTGCGCCGTAATCTCAGTTTGGCGGATGCGCATTGAATGTAAGTTGTTTAAAACTACAATTCCAGCCTAAAGGGCAGTTTGAAAAATTCCCTGGGACGAAGGGAAGAACCCAGGGGTTGAGTTTTAAGTTCTTCCCTCCAACCCATTTCCACGGGTAGAAAAGAAACATTTCAGTTTCAACCTAGGTTCTGGGGAAAATTTGGGGTTTTAAAGTTTTAGCCGCTTTCAAAAGGGGGAAACTGAAAAAAACCTTTAAAATTTTTAAAATTTTTTGAACGAAAGCGAAAGAGGTGGAAGGACAAAAGAGGGGTTAGAACTGGAGGTAGGGACAGAAGGTGCTCCTTCCAGTGCTTCGCAAAGAAGCCAGGGGGATGTCAGGCAGGGGGTCAGGGATCAGTGGGTCAGGGCCCGTAACCAACAAAGCTCACCAACTTTTTTCCCGTGGTTAAGAACGTTTGGTCACCTCCCCACCCCCAGTACGGCCAAAAAAGGAACACTCCACCCAAACATAAGGAAACCCCCCAAAACAACTCGGCCCAAAAACCTGTGGGGATAATCCATTTTCAAAAACCCTTTTGTGACAAAGCGGTTGGGCCAGAAGGCTTTTCCCGAAAGGGCCAAAAGGGATGGGCTGCTTTTCCCCAAATAGCTTTTGGGGGGAAAGGAACCCCAACGAAAAAATCCCGGGCAGAAAGCCCAGTGCGGCTTGTAGCCCGCTCCCAACAGAATGCGGGAGAAAAGAACCTTGTTGTTGTGGGGGAACGCGGTTTCAACGTGGTTTTTTCAAGAATCCAAACTTTTTCACACAAAGGGAGGAACGATGGGGTTAGGTCAATTTAACCCCGCCCGAAAAAGGGAGACGGTCCCAAAATATGGATTAAACCCCAGCCACAAGGAAACACACCCCCCCCTTTTTTGGGTCGAAAACCAGACCTTAAAAGCCGGGGGCCTTTTTGGGAACCCTCTTTACCCACGTTAAATTGGCGGAAACGTATCAGGGGAAAAAAAAGGGGGTTTTTCCCCAAAACCTTTAGCCAAAAGGGAAAAGGGCAGATTGAAATGGAAAACCTGGCCAAAAAAGGCCAACTGATCCCGGGCTTAACAGAACCCGTCTCCGGCCTCCCCTCCCCGCCAGGAAAAGGTTTCTCAGCGGGCCCATGCCTCAGAGTCTGATCAAGGTCAGCCCCCCTTCGCCTCCCCCGTCGCCCGAGTCCCCCCAGCCCCCCGAAAACCCTCCTCCCCATTCTCCTTCCCCATTGACCTGCACCCCATAAGGGGCCCGCCTAGCACCCGCCTTTCCAGGTTTGGGGCAGAAGAAACACTTTCCCCCAAAAACCATCCAAACCCAAAACCCCTGTGTGGGCTTTCCGGGCTTTTGGCCTGGAATTTGTTGCCTTTCCTTTGGGGACACAGATGGGTTCCGCCACTCGGGCCTTGCCTCCCCCCAATACCAGATGCCGAGCAGGATTCTTTTCCAAAAAAAGCCGCCCCTCCCCTGGCCACCAGTGCATTAAAATTTCAAGCCGTTGTCTGCATCTGTGCCCGGCAAAGCCCATGTGATCACCATACATGGACTAGTAAGCATGGAAAAGGCCCTATATCTTGTGACAGTCACTGGGTGAGGGGGTGGTGTCCTGTGGTAAGGGTGCTCTCGGGGCTGGCACATTCTTAAAAAACCGCGGTATAGTGCAGGGTTCTTTCCCCTGGTCCTCTGGTGGCTTCCGGGCCCCATAGAAACCGGCCGTGTTAAAATTAATTGTCTTGGAGACCGTCAAACCACGGTCAGGAGCTGGGGACGGCTCTTCGCAACGAGACGAGCACTGGCTGGGTGAAAAGAACCTTGTGCCAGGCAGGTGGTTGCAAAAGGGCAAAATCTCCGGGGCCGCCCTTGATCGGAGGCTGGGCACATCCCTTGCCGGGCCCAACTCATGAACCCTGCCAGAAATTTCTAAAGCGCTCCCCGGGTCTGGACCCCTGCGAAAAAAGGATGAGTCTGGCTCACATTTTCCGCCATTCGCACCCTGCTTCGGAGGGCTGCGTTGCGCTCAGCTTGGCCCCCCGTCAACCTTTCTCATTTTTGACATGGCAACACGCGGGGAAACCCCCTCCCTGCTCCAGCGATTGTGGCAGCAGCGAAATGCCATAGCATACGAAGTTACACATGGGCCGACAAGCGGGTGCGGACCTAAGGGTGTTGAGCCAGAGATGGGGGCAGGTGAAAAAGTCGGCACCATCCTGCCAGTTTTGAAAAAAGCCACAAAATGGTCAGTCGGAAATGCCTTGTCAGCAGAATTGTGGTGATTTAGTTCTGGGAAAGTCGCTGGACACCTAAACATCAGGGCCCACCAGCGACGGGGAGGAGACGGATACAGAGCGGACCGCAACCTTTCTCTCCGTCGAATCCAAAGGCCCCCCATTTTACAATTTTATGGGCTTCTTACTTTGGTTTGGACTGTGCAAGGGGGGCTCAGCTCTCAGGGGCATTTACTGGGCAAGTCAGGGGTGTGTTGAAGTGTGGCGGAGGGAAACGGAGGAGGAGGTATTCCTGGCCCGACGTTTCCAAAGTCCCTCCTTGGAAAGAGGTTGGGACGGGTTTGAGGTGGAGGGAAGATTAGGAAGTCAGTTTGCTAGTGCCCCTCGACCCAGGGTTTTGGGAAACGGCTCTATCTTCACATGAGTGCTTGGATCTCCTTTCCTCCAACATGACCCCGCATTAAGGCCATCAAATGAACAAAAAGTTACTGGGTGGTCACCCTCCCATCCCCGTTCAAACAAAATCAGCACTTTTTTTTCCCCCCACCCAAATAGAGAGAAAATGAGGAATTGGGGGACCTGCGATTGTCAACTGGAACTCTGTTGCGTCTGTTCACGTTCTTCAAATGTCACGTGGAACAAAATCAGAAGTGATACAGTAGAGTGCCAAGTGCCAAGCGGCAGAAACAGCAGCAGGCATTGTGGCAGAAGCCTAATGGGGGGGCCCCTGGCAATCTTTATTTACCACCTCACCAACGCATGAATGCAGGGCAACCATCACACCAGAGCCGGGTTTAAAATTATGGGCCGACTATTGCTCTAAACCCGATGTTTTTGGATAGTTTCCGGACCCCAAAAGACTTCGGACCCCCAAACGGCTCGTCGCCACGCCATAGAGGTGTTGTTGCCCAGAGCCCGCGTCATTCTGAGCGGAACTTTAGACAGCAAGAGGGCTTCAGACAATCCATGGGGTTTCCCCAAATAATGGGATCGTTTGACTTTCATAAGATGAATCAGGGTGGATCTCTAAAGAGTTGTGGCCCCAAATTTCCGAGGGCAGATTTGTTGGGTTACTTCAAAATTCTCTTTAAACAGAAATGGCCTCTTGAAAAAAATTTTTTTTTAAAAAGATCATTTCTTACTGAATTTTAATTTTCAGTTCCCCAAAAGGGCATTTTTCTGGGTTTTTTGGGGGAGGAGACTGTAAAAGACACCAAATTGTCAAGGTTTCATGAAAAAAAATTATTCCTTTATTACTTTATCTTTAAATTTTTGCACTTTAGTGGTTTTGGGGTTATGGGTTCTGTGAGATACAGCTATAATCAAGTCCCTTTGGAAAAGAAATGTGGGTTTAGGGGCATTTCTCCCTCACAAGTTTTAACAATGGCTAGAAAGTCATTTCTTATAATTTTTTGGGTCTTTTCTTTGTGAAATGCAGTTTTACTAAAGGGCCCATTTTAAAAAACTGTTTTTTTTTTTTAAACCAGGGCAGTTTTTTTTTTCTTTCAAAAATTGTCCCTTTAAAAAGTTTTTTTGGCCTTTAAAAGGGGGTGAGTTTTGAACTTATGGGGCATGGTGCTTCAAAAACAGGAATAGGAGGACACGTTTAAGGACAATTTGCAAAATGCTTTTTTTGCAAGATCTTTAACATAGCAACAATCCCCGTAGGAGAAACCATTTGATACAATTTTAAAAAAAAAGACAACAAAACGTGGTGGATTCCATCCTATTTTAAAAAAAGTGTTTTTAGAATTAAATACTACAAAAATTTTCATGTACAAAATAGCTGATACAAAAATTCCCCTTTAATTGTACAAGGGAAGTACAGGAAACTTGCCAGTGTAGGTTATTTTGAGGACATGGGGTTTTGGGGCACATTGCCACCCCAAAACAGGGGACAATTTCCCCCAACACGTTGAGTAAAAAAGAGAAAAAGAATGCCCAAAAAAAAGGGCACCTGTGCTCAACACCCGCTTTCCAAGTGAACTAAATTGGCCGCACTCATACGGGGGAAGCACTCTGTAGAGGCAAAAAATTTTTCAGGTACCAGGTCTTACTGGTACTGAGGAAGGCTGGAGGTCCTAGCTAAACTTCCGCTTCCTCACCGCTTCAGCAGCTGTTTTTTGTTTTTCTGCATCTAAGGGCATTTTTTGCCGTGTTAATGGATGAGGAGCCAGCCGGGTTCACCGCACCCACTGTAACTTGGGCACTGCTAGCTGAACCTTCGTGTTAATAGTGCGAAAACCAGGCCTGGCTTCACCGCACCCTGTAACCGGCTCTGCTAGCTGAACCTGGTTTAATAGAGGGAAAGCCAGCCCTTGCTTCAACCCATGTAAATCCCGGGCCTCCGCTGAACCTGCTGTCCCTGTTTTTAGCCTCACCGCCTTGTAGTAATTTTTCGCCCACTTTACAGTGAAGCGGATTTTAGAAGGCCTTGTTGACCTAGGGGGCATCTGTTTCGCTTGCTTCACATTCTATACAGGTGGAACAATGTCACCCGTAGAATGCAAGTAGCTCTAGCTGCAGCAGTAAAGGAAAAAGTTATTTTAATATAGTTTTTCTTTTTTGAGAAATTTTCTGCTGATGGTCCTAAGGGCACTGGGGCGGGGTTTTTTGGGGATCTGGGCCAGGACAGGATAGTCAATGTCCTGTTTAAAAAAATGGTGGTTGAAACTCCTTTTTCCGCACTTTTTAATTTGGGGGCAGCAGGTTTAAGGCATACTGCGGGGCCAGGACAATATAGTAATGCCGTTCAACTAAAAGGTGTTTCAAAGACTCTTTTTTCTGGCACTTTTTTTTAAACTGTGGGTCATGGGTTTTGGGGTATGCTGTGGGCCCAGGGCAGGGTTTTCAATGTCCAGTTCAACTAAAATGGTGGTTGAAAGACTCCTTTTTCCGGCACTTTTTAATCTGTGGGTCATGCAGGTTTATAGGTCATACTGCGGTCCAGGACATTATAGTAATGTCCAGTTCAAACTAAAATGGTCTTTCAAAGACTCTTTTTTCTGTCACTTTTTAATGTGTGGGTCATTCAGGTTTGGGGCTCATGCTGTGGTCCAGGACAGGTATAGTCAATGTCCAGTTCAACTAAAATGGTGGTTCAAAGACTCCTTTTTCTGGCACTTTTTAATCTGTGGGTCAGACAGGTTTAAGGTCATGCTGCGGTCCAAGACAGCGATAGTCTATGTCCAGTTAAACTAAAATGGTGGTTGAAAGACTCCTTTTTCTGGCACTTTTTAATATGTGGGTCATGCAGGTTTAAAGGTCATACTGTTGTACAGGACAGGTATAGTCAATGTCCAGTTCAACTAAAATGGTGGTTCAAAGACTCCTTTTTCTGGCACTTTTTAATCTGTGGGTCAGACAGGTTTAATGGTCATACTGCGGTCCAGGATAGGTATAGTCAATGTCCAGTTAAACTAAAATGGTGGTTCAAAGACTCCTTTTTCCGGCACTTTTTAATCTGTGGTTCATGCAGGTTTAAGGGTCATGCTGCGGTCCAGGACAGGGATAGTCAATGTCCAGTTCAACTAAAATGGTGGTTCAAATAATACTGCCTTCTGGCACTTTTTAATTTGTGGGTCATGCAGGTTTAAGGGTCAGGCTGTGGTACAGGAGAGGGATAGTGAATGGTCTGTCAGTTTTTTTCTGTGACTCTTGTTGCCTAATTGTCTTGCCTAAGATGTAGCATGTATCCATTTGACTGTTGTGGATGTTAATTCCAGCTTCTCCAGCCTGTTTGGTGTAAGAATGAAGGTGTTGTTCCTCTCCCATAGACTTTAATGGTCATCAGCGATAATCTGTTATCTACTATCGGAAATCGTCATGATAATTGCCGATATCGACTATCGAATCGATAACGATAGTCGATGTAATCGCTCATCACTAGAGCCAAACAAAATTTTTTACTGCAAGTTCAGTAAAATTCGAGTTCGGGACATGTGTTTTTACTTTCATTTTCAGGTGCTTCCTTCATTTTTTTTTCGTCCAGCCAATCAGTGCAGAGCACAGAGGGGGGTCAAAATTGTCACCAATGATTGTGTAGGGATCTTTTTGGCTGCTAAAATCTCATGACCCTGTTCTATGTTTTATATAGTTACATAGTTTGTAAGGCTGAAAAAAGACAAGACATCCATCCAGTTCAGCTATTTTGCTAAATTGTTGCTAAAGTGTTGATCCAGAGGAGGGCAAAAACCCCAATGAGGTAGAAGCCAATTGTCCTCATTTGAGGAAAAAAAATTCCTTCCCGACTCCAATCTGGCAATCAGATAAATCCCTGGATCAACGACCCTTCTCCAGAATCCTGGTCACTATAACTTGTTATATTATTACGCTCCAGAAATGCATCCAGACCATTTCTGAATTCACCATGACAAGTTCCTCTGGCAGAGAGTTCCACAGTCTCACTGTTCTAACAGTAAAGAATCCCTTTCTATGTTTATGTAGAAACTTTCGTTCCTCAAGATGTAGAGGATGCCCCCTTGTTCTAGATACAGCCCTGGGTGTAAATAAATCTTGAGAGAGATCTCTATATTGACGTTTAATATATTTAAACATATTTATTATGTCCCCCCGAAGCCGTCTTTTCTCTAGACTAAATAACACTAACCTTACTAATCTTTCTGGGTATTTCAGTCCACCCTGTCCTTTTATTGTTTTTGTTGCCGCCTTTGTACCTGTTCAAGCTCTACAATGTCTTTCCTGTGCACTGGTGCCCAAAACTGTACACAGTATTCCATGTGTGGTCTAACCAGTGATTTGTATAATGGGAGAATAATGTTCTCATCATGTGCCTCTATGCCCCTTCTAATGCACCCCATGATCCTATTTGCCTTGGCAGTTGCTGTCTGACACTGGCTGCTACAATTAAGTTTACTGTCCACCAGGATTCCCAAGTCCTTCTCCATGTCACTTTTACCCAGTGTTTTTCCATTTAACAGAAATTTCATGTAATGGATTTTCCTCCCCATGGTGATAACCTTCATCTGGCATTCATTTCTCTGCCCAGGCTCCAACTTATCCAGATCCCTTTGTAATAACACATTATCCTCTGTTAATGTTGATTACCTTATAGAGCTTAGTATCATCTGCAAAGATCGATATTCTATTGTGCAATCCATGTGTAATCATTAATGAAAATGTTAAAGAGGATATGGACCAATACTGACCCTTTTGGTACCCCACTAGCAACAGGGATCCAGTCTGAGTATGCACCATTAATCACCACCCTTTGTTTTCTATCACTGAGCCAGTTGCTTACCAACTTACACACATTTTCACCCAATCCAAGCATTCTCATTTTACTTACCAACCTTTTATGTGGAACAGTATCAAATGCTTTAGAAAAATTTAGATATATGACATCCAGTGCCTCACCCCGATCCAGTCTAGAACTACTTCCTCATAGAAGCTAATGAGATTAGTTTGACAGGACTGATCCTTCATAAACTCATGCTGGAACAGAGTTATACATTTATTTTTAGTGAGATTCTCCAGGATAGCATCTCTGAGAAAACCTTCAAACATTTTACCCACAACAGAGGTTAAGCTTACCGGCCTATAGTTTCCAGGATCACTTTTTGACCCCTTTTTGAATATTGGCACCATATTTGCTATGTTCCAATCCTTTGGGACATACCCCGTTATTAGACAGTCTATGAGAATTAAGTGTAATATTTTACACTGTATTTCCTGATGAATGCCATTTCGACCTTACTCTCTGTACTGACCACACTGCTGCCTCTGTGTGCTTGTTTGCCAGCAAGCAGGAACACCATTTTATAGCGATTTTACACAGGAAAAGCTGCCAGTTAGATTTGTTGAGAGGGAGGGGGGCAGCTAGCTTAGGGAATCATACACATTAATAGTTAGGGAGTTAGTGGGTTTGGAAAAATGTTCCATAGAACATCATCTGTTTATAATCCTATTTGCCAGTTGCAAAATATAGGGGGCCCTGCATGGGGCCCTGAAATGGTTAATAGATGACTGATGGCAGCCCTGGCTACCACTGCACCCCCTATAACTACAGCCCTGCCAGCTGAACCTCTGTGTTCCTTGTTGGGATGTTCTTGCTGCCACCACATATATGACATGTTCTTGGGCACTGGGGCAAAAAGTGAAATGGGGCTCCTGCCAGTTACCATGTGACATTTCCAATACCGGTCAGCTCCAACCAAAAGATTGAGATCTACTCTGAGACAAGTAAGACATAAGGCGAAGACGAAAAAACACAGAACAAACAGAGGAAATCGGATAGGCCAAGTCAGCAATGAATGGGCAGCGCAGTACAGAAACGGATGACAAGAGAGTAACAAGGGTCCAAGCAAGAGTCAAAGAATACAAAGTAATCATATAAGACCACAGGCGAACTACAGGTAGAGGAAACCATATAGCAGGCAAGGAAGACAGGAAGCTGAGACTATAAATAGGGAAGAGGTGAAAGTAGAACAGAGGTGATAGAAGAATGGAAATGTCAATCACCAAAAGAACCCAAATAGTGCTGGAAGATTCCTGGCCACGGTTGTTGGCCAGGAATCAATTAGGCATACAAAGCTTAGCAGAAAGTTCACACTTGGGGAACGTATCATGGCCGAAGCTGCAATTTTGGTCACAGCGGTCTTGGCTGGCGATCAGATTCAGGTGCAGAGGGTCTGCCAGGCGCAATCGTGACACTAATATTTTTGAACACTACATATCAATGATGGAGTATTATTGCTCCAGAGTACTATGATTCTGGAGAATGCCTAAGACTCGTTTAACTGCTGGATCAAGTTTAACAGTAATCGTGTGAAGTTTATGTTGTAGTAGACTTGTAGGAGAAGCAATGCCATATATCATAGACAACATTACTGGCGTGTTTAATTTCAATGGCAAACATATACTTAAATCATAATTGTTGCATTGGGCAATGTAGTTCTCATTAGTTTCTTCTGCCATTTCTGTTGCTGCTTTCTTTTATAAAAGATGGCTACCTGTATGGGGGAAGGCTTATCAAATCTGTGGCTTACTGTTTCTGGAGTAAGTATGACAGAAAACATGCCTCTTCTATTTTAAAGCATGTGGCATCTGCTCTGGTCTTTAGGTTGACATGTGATTCTTCTTTCCATAAACGGCAACTAGATCTACAAAATGTGTGCAATATTTTCTATGTCAAATGCTGTTTGCTAGTCTACACCATATAGGGCGACATGTATAAATTTTGGAGCCCAGGTGTCAAATATATTGCGCGGATTAGTAGTGTAGAATATGCCTGAAATGATTAACCTGTTCTACTGCGAGTCATGAATTAGGCACTTTCTAGCTCCAAAACAACAACTCAGGGTCAGGGAAACCATTATTAACTTGGTCTGCCTGTTCTATATGTTTTGCGCCTAGTTTTGCCGTCCTCCCATCATAAATGTGTAGAATCATACGGTTGTGGTGCGATGCCCCCAGACCGTCCCAGATCTTAGACGCATTACAAAGTGCCACGGGCGCCCGATAATGTACCTAATTATGGAGTGGGCTCAAAGGACCCCAGAATTCTGGCGCAGCCCCATACATACGTGTCACCCGTAGGGCGAGATATATGATTTCTGGTCCTTAGCTGCCAATTTTTAAGCGCATAAGAATAATGTAGAATGCTCCTGAATTTATTAACCTGTTCTACAGTGGGTAATAAATCAGGCGCATTCTAGCACAGAAACAACACTTCTGGCTCAGCTAAACCACTTTCAAAGTGCTCTACCTGTTCCAGCAGTAATGCACCTGGAATTGCCGTACTGAAGCAATAAATCTTTAGCTTCGTACGGTTCTAATGTGCTCCGCCTCCCGCACGCCCCCCAAAATCAGGCACATTACAAAGTGCTGCGGGTGCTCTGTAATGCGCTTGATACAGGAGTGAGGGCAATTTAAGAATATAGCGAACTCGACTGTGCTGGATATCGGTCTCAAAAGATGCCAGACTTCTGGCACAGCCCTGTACCTACATGTCGCCCATAGTGTCCAAATTTTGTCTTTATATTACATATGTAAATTCCATGTATAAAAATGTACTAAACATGGTGGGCAACATTGTCAAAACAGAACAATTTATTACAGCCATTTAAAAAGTAAAAAAACCCACATAGGTTGATGCTTTAAAATATTTAAAAATAGAAAATAAACTCAAAATACTACATTTTTCACACGTATCAAATTAAAAAAATATTACAAGACATATACTGAAATCTAAGATACTATAGATTTACATGGAATAGAACAACACAGCAAATGCCGCAAAATTAATTTAAATAATTATAGCCAATGAGGACATGGTCATAAAAGCAGGTCTCTCCACCAACACTTTAATACAGTTTTCAATCCTTTGTTAGGAGGCATCAAGTAGAGGTCAAAAACATGATTTTTGTAGTTGGTGTCCCTGATAAAGCCAATGTTCACTCTCTCAAGAAGTCCCACCATCAGTATCACCAGATCCAAACCTGTACTGGGTATGTCCATCAGTTATTTCAACCATACTTTGGCAGCCTTTCGGCCATTATCTTAGAGCTCTCAAAGTTTACTCCAGTTGGACTTAATTTGGCCACGGTGGCCCGGATGGCTGAGAGTTCATGTTTATGGTGGATTGGTCCAAATCTAATATTTGAGGTCAAAACATTCATGTTGGTCTTAAAAAGTTATTCTTTGTGTAAATTATTAAGGTAAATGTGAATTTTCTTACAGCAATATCTCCAAACAAGTTATAATCTTGTCATTCAAGAGTGTATCAGGGCATGGTAGGGGTGTGACTACAGATTGGCAGGGGCGTAATTTGTTAGTCACGTCTGGTACAGAATATAAGTGTCTAAGGTGAGGTAAGTGAAGTGGAGCACACATGTGACAGGTCAGACTTTTGAAGATGTTTAACATGAGTCACTTATCATATTAAGGACCATGTTGAAATTAATGACCTTTTCCAAATCCTTTTCCTAGACCAGCTCTGATAAATCTAGCCCCAGGTGATATCCTGTGTCTGCTGGACTGTGGACTGAAAGTAGGTGATGGTAGCAAAGGCCTATATTCTTTTTACAGACTTGAAGGTCAGCAGTAGGGATTGATTCCTGGCACCATCTTCAGTTATCAGATTACAATGTGTATTTGGATGCTCAAACTTAAAAAGGGGTTCCCATTTTAGACATGTATGGTATATCACTGTATCTGATTACATTAGGAACCTCCACATATTAGAAGAATAGGGTCTCTTGATCCCTCTTTTGACAGATATGTCATTGGATAAGGCACCATTAAGGCATAGATTTAACACAGAGGTTTTCCCATATATGGAATATTACGATATCTGATAGGTATGCTCAAAAACGATTAACCCCAACATATTAGAAAATTAGGATCTCTTGATCCCTCTTTTGACAGATGAAGCAAGGGGGGAGGGGAAGCATCGTCTATGAATAGACTAAACAGAGAGGAATCCTTTCCTTGTGTGACTAATTCCATTAAAGTGTATAAAAGTTATAAAAAAACTGCCAATAAATCTAAAGGGAACCTATAACCAGTCAAACTGAGCACTCTACTTGTCACACTTCTTATACTAGTAATGTTCTTATTATTTTTTGAACAAAGCACCCAATTCCTGTGTAAATCCCATTTAAAATGTACATGGCTCACATGTTAATTAGATTGTCCATAAGAACATTATTTGTATGAGGGCCGTACATTAAGGATTTCCCCTGACCTACTTCTAATTATCAGAGGACGCTGAAACTTCACATGTGCAATGATATAAGTCTCTATAGGTTATGTGTCAATTTGCAACTCAGAACTGATAACGGTCTTGATTTTACAGGTGCTGAAGTGGTGTGAGGTTTGATAATGGACCCAGTGGAATACAGAACACTCATCAAGTTCCTTTACTTGAAAGGCCGCACAGCGAAGGAGACAGTCAATGAGATGAAAGAGGTTTATGGTGATGATTCCCCATCATATGATGTAGTCAAGAACTGGCATCTTCAATTCAAATGTGGTCGGACTTGATGAACACACCATCCAGCAAGTGGAGATCGCTATTTTGGAAAATTGCTGCGTAACCATTCGCCACCTAGCCCAAAATGTCAAGATTAGTGTGGACTCCATGGAAAAAATAATCCAAGACCATCTTCACAGGCATAAGGTATCTGCTCGCTGGGTTCCCCGGCTGCTCACACCTTTCCAGAAGCAGGAATGAGTCAAATGCTCTCCGGCTCTATTGACGATGTGCCACGGAAACCAGGAAGACTTTTTCGACAGACTGATCACAAAGGATGAAAGCTGGGTCCATCACTATGATCCTGAGATTACAATCCAGTCGATGCAATGGAAGCATCATGACTCACCGCCTCCAAAGAAGGCACATGCCCAACCCTCAACAGGCAAGGTCATGCTCACATTATTTTGGGACCAGCACGGAGTAGTGTTGATGGATTTCCTAGCAAATGGTACCATGATCACTTGGGCATACTATGCTTCACTGCTGCAGAAATTGCGGGAGGCCACCAAAATCAAGAGACGTGGCATGCTCACGGAAGATGTCCGCCTTCTACAAGACAATGCACCAGTTCACAACTCACATGTTGCCTAAATGGAAGCATGCTCCTGTGGCTTTCAAATTCTACCACTTCCCCTTTGTCACCTGGCCTTGCACCATCGGACTTCCACCTCTTTCTAACAATGAAGCTATTTTTGATGGACAAGCATTTTCCAGATGATGAGGCTGTTTTCTGAAGTCACAACATGGCTTTTGGAGCAACCTGTCGACTTCTACAAGTGAGGTGTTTACAGTTGCTTGTAGAGATGGGAGAAGTGTGTGTCCTAGGTGGCACCTATGTAGAGAAGAACAATAACTGTGCCGTTTCATTGCTCTCAGTCCACAGGAAGTGGGTCATCGGAAATCTTTAATGAACGTCCTTCATAGACCCTCTCTCCATATCTCTTGGTAATTGACAGACTTCTTTCCCCCAAGTTCTCATCTGCAGTTTGTCGCATCTTAGTCTATGCAGTAAGATCATATTTTCCACTTTCTACTTAGCTTCACAAAGCTATGGCATGTGAGAGCTTTTATGTCACCAATCGCAAAATGTCTTTTAAAATGGCGCCATTGTACGCCGATCTTACTGTATAGACTAAGATGCGACAAACTACAAATGAGAACGTGGGGGAAAGAAGTCTGCCACTTACCAATAGATATGGAGAGAGGGTTTACGAATGGTGTTCAATGGTATTCTCTCATTCCATTTAGAAGCCATAATAACACCATTTAACTGTGTATGCATGAGATTTGTATGATAAAATTGGGCGGAGGCGGTGACAATCAATGACAGGAAGGTGGATGGCTGCAGGAGATCAGGAATACACTGGACTCTTCTGAAAGCAGAAACACCCAGCAGACTCCTTACAATTCATTTACATATGGTGCCGCATAAATGCAATGATCTTAATGATTTGGGGCATTGTTTTAAAACTTTTAATAGGGAACAATGGACTCTCTGAGATTAAACAGAGAGAGAGAGCTATGCTCTTGTGAGGACACCTCTCTGTCCTTTATCCTCATGGTTGAGCTAGTGATTGTGCCTAATTGACCAAGTATTACAATGGCTCCACAAACAGCATTTGTTGGAAAAACACCACCACAGTTTCGATACCGTTTTTAGTTCAAAACTAGAAGTGTATCCAGCAAGAATGAGAAGCATAAGGGACTGTTCACACCTCGTTTTTGTTTCCACCCATGGTATCTATCAAGATACCTTGAATAATAGACCATAATGCATACGGTTGTGAGCCATGGAAAACATTGGCACAAATGTAATGTTAATAGAACTATGTTGGCTCTATTTTCTGAACATACATGCTTTCTGTTCTGGACACAATCGTGTAGCAGACTTCACTATTGTGTCCGCCACAGAAAGCATGTACAGTATATCCAGCAAATAGAGCAAATGGGTCCAAATAAGACTATGCTTGCTCTATTGTTCTCTATGACTCCATTTTGGTACATGCCAGGGTAGTGTTTTTGGATAGTATCCAGATATATAACATGAACACAGAGGATAACAAGGTGTGAACATTGCCTTAGTCCTTCCTTTATATGTCCTATTTTTTTCTTATCCACATTTGGATTTGGCTGAAAACATCAAGAACCACGGTGCCATTTACCTCCACAAAAATGCTTTGTGTGAAACTGGCCTTCTGCAGCTATTCCTCCATTCAGACCTCTCTAATACACTGAAGATAACAACACATAGAGAATAATTATGAAAATATCATGTTATGTAAAACAGGAGTAAGTAACTCTGTTGAAGATTGACAGCTCATTCAAAGTAAGTATGATGCTGGTAGCAATCTGTGTTTTTGTACTTTAAACAAGTACAGCTTTGTTCTGGTGCCAAATGACTTATTCTAGCAGTATTTGAGGCGTAGTAATGCGAGACATTGGTTTGTCCTGGTACGTGTTGGTCTTCCTTAATAAAAGTTCACCAAGGTCATGGTAAGTCTTGTCTTTTTTCTTGACCTTCTCTGTGAGTTCTTTGCACTTCCTCCAGCAGCGGAAGTGCTTGCATGGTAGCATGGTTGAGAGAACAGTTCTTTTTAGGACAGGACTGACTTTGGCCCATCAGAATAGAGCTTCAGAGGTTCTCTGGTTGTTGCACATAGAGGAATGCACGCATAAATGAAGGTGCTAGGTGTGGCACCCTGTGGTCTCAGAGAGGATGAACATGCCCTGCACCCTGAGGGTACACAGATGAACGTGAATAATAACTATGATTCACCTACGTTTGTTCTTAAATGGGAATCCTGTGTGTCTGTAAATGTGTGCGACTCTAGGTGTGCCCAGGCTTGTCTGATCCCTGTCAGAGAAGCAGACAGTTTCCATATAAAGAGCTGATGATCAAAAAAAAAAAAAGTGTTGAAAGAAGCAACGATAGGCGCTTTTTGTCCTGCTCCTAGCACCACCCTCCTGGCTTAGTGTGAGATTCCCTCTGCCCCTGTGAAATGAGCCTCTTCTCTTCTGCTAAGACCATCCCTTCCCATTTTCAGCTTTCCTGCTGCTGAGCAGCAACCTCTGCCTGCTTACGTGTGACCATGCTCTCCACCATTATGGTCTGCCCTAGATCCTAGATGTCCCCGTAGAGGTGCACCGTCCTCTCCCTTAATGTTGTAAAGACCATTTGTGTTCGGTTTTTCAATATTTTGCTTCACTTTTTTAGCTTGACATGAGATATGTCTTGAACATTTCTGAAGACTGTGTCTGCCCTAGATATAAGCTATGAGTCCCTTCTTGCACATGCACATGCATGTCATACTAGCAGACTAGTATTACTTGGCCTCACCCTCTTTCAGCTCCTCGGCTCTTTTCACCGGTTAAACCTGTTTAAAGACCTGGGGCTGTTTATCTCTGTTTTCTCTTGCAGCAGCTGCTTCTTCTACCCAACTCCGGCTCTACTTAAACATTACTATTTCCAACTGTATGTGTGCACAACGAAACGTAACCCAAAAATTAATTGGTCTTTCGGTTCCCATTTTCTTCTACTTTATAGGCATAATCGATTGTTGATTGTCTTGATGTATACTTTTACCCAAGAAGTGTTATTCCAAACTATACTTATAAACCTTTAATACTTAATGACTTATGTCTGTTTATATAAACTAGTATAAAGTTTTTTCACTGATTTGTTTTTCTTTTTTAATTGAATTTTGGGCTCTGGTATTGACCACCCATTTTTTTGCATTAGTAACAGAAAAGTCAGTGCTCTAGGTGGTCTTTTTTTTTAAAATGGATCTTTCATCCCCGGGTCAGTGCTGAGTTATAGTTTATGCAGTAGACGTTAGTAGGAGTTGGCGTAGTAATCTCAATTGAATAGTTCTGTAAGTACCAACAGATAAATTCTTGGTTATCCTACGCCTTATGACATCTATGGTAACTCTTGATTATACTTAGACTGCTGTCCAGGCTCAGACTTCCCCCACATGGTAGCAAGGAAAATCTACAATAGGAAATGGAGATCAAAAGTAATGTGAGTCATGTGCAGTATGTGCAGTTATGTACAGTAGCTGAAGGGTGGGCCCCAAAAATCAACTCCACTGGTGGGCACCAAGAATCAACGCCACTGGTGGGCCCTAGAATCAACTCCACTGGTGGGCCCCAAGAATCAACTCCAATGGTGGGCCCCAAGAATCAACTCCACTGGTGGGCCCCAGAATCAACTCCACTGGTGGGCTGCAAGAATCAACTTCACTGGTGGCCCCAAGAATCATCCCCACTGGTGGGCTCCAAGAATCAACTTCACTGGTGGGCCCAAGAATCAACTCCACTGGTGGCCCCAAGAATCAACCCTATTGGTGGCCCCAAGAATCAACTCCACTGGTGGGCCCCAAAAATCAACTCCACTGGTGGGCCCCAGAATCAACTCCACTGGTGGCCCCAAGAATCAACCCCATTGGTGGTCCCAAGAATCAACTCCACTGTTGGTTCCCAAAATTCAACTCCACTGGTGGCTCCAAGAATCAACTCCACTGGTGGGCCCCAGAATCAACTCCACTGGTGGCCCCAAGAATCAACCCCAATGGTGGGGCCCAAAAATCAACTCCACTGATGGGCCCCAAGAATCAACTCCACTGGTAGGCCCCAAGAAACAACTCCACTGGTGGGCCCCAAGAATCAACTCCACTCATGGGTCCCAAAAATCAACTCCACTCGTGGGCACCAAGAATCAACTCCACTCGTGGGCACCAAGAATCAACTCCACTCGTGGCATCAAGAATCAACTCGACAGGTGGACCTCAGAATTAACTGCACTGGTGGACCCCAGATTCAACTCCACTGGTAAGCCCCAAGAATCAACTCCACCGGTGGCCCCAAGAATCAACTCCACTCATGGGTCCCAAAAACCAACTCCACTGGTGGCACCAAGAATTAACTCCACTGGAAGGTTCCAAGAATCAACTTCATTGGTGGACCCCAAGAATCCACACTACAGCTGGTTGCATTTCTGTCAGGCTCTTTTTGCAATTCATCTTGCAGTGTCAATCCAAGAACAAAAATGTTTTTATTGAATATTTCTATTTCTAATACTACAGTGTTCTGCACTACTTTGTATAGCAAAACATGTAAACCCCAAAGTATATCTCTTTCCATAACTCCTATAAATGTGAATGTGATCATCTGGATGGCCTGGTCACGAGACCCTGTTTTCCTGTTATGTGGCAATGTCAGAGGTGGGACACCACTCATTAGACACTAATGGCAGAACCTGTGGTGCAAAATGTTCTCCTGTAAATTGGAGGAGCTTGACAACAATATAAGGATCCGTGCTCACCACAGCATACTGTATGGTGGATACACCAAGCCCTATGAGTCAGTATTGCAGAACTGTACTCTCTTTGTGTGTAGTTGTATAGTGGATCCGTAGGCCTAATATTCTCCATTTCGAGCATTGCTTCTAAGGGTAGGTTCACATTCTGGATTTTGATACAGAATCTGCACCAAATCCGTTTGAAATCCAATTTACCGCTACTCATATTTTGTACACTGTGGATTTGAAATCTATGATGCAGACATAAAAGAAGTGACATGAACCTTCGATGTGGAACCGCGGCGGATTCCTCACTGGGCAGCTGAAGCACACATAAGCCCCTTTAAACATAACGATTTTTGGTAATAGATTTAAGTACCTCTGCACATGTTTGGTTTGACATGAGCTCCCACTCCTCCCGTGTATACTCTATTTTAGCAATGACCAACTTTTAAAATGTCCATTGTATTTTAATCAAATAACGATTTAAAATTCAGACAACAGTCTATGCAATATAGAAAAAAAGGTGCAGGTACTTATCAAACGACCATGTAGTCCGTTTTCGTGCAAAGCATAGCAATGAGGATAAGCTGGAGGACACGAGCCGCCCGCACACCTGTGCGACGTTTCGAAGACTGGCTTCTTTCTCAAGCATGCGCAGTACGGTAGGTGGATCCCTTATATCCGTTTCTACTTACACAGAAAAAACTTAAATGTATACACAATTGCAACATTTTATAAAAACACCCTCATTTCGAGTTTTTCATTTAATCCTTTTGGGCTAAGGGCATCTAGCTTGACTATCCAAAATATCTCTCTTTTGATTAAGTGCTCACTAGTTGTTATACCATTATAATTTTTAACTCTTTCCAACACACACCATTTTAATTCGGCCACATTGTGTTGCGCTTCAAAAAAATGACGAGCAACAGTATTTTCCTCGTATTTGCTGCTATGAGCTGTGTTTACTTCCTGGGTTTTCTCACTAGTTTTTTCTTTTTTTGTTTTGTAAAGCCTAATGGCTGATCTATGCTCATTTAATATTGACTTTAATTTGTCTGCTTGTTTGGCCCACATAGGGCTTGCCACAAGGGCATTTCAACATATAAATGACTGAACTGCTAATATATGCGGGGTAGTCGCGTATTTCTATTGGAAAACCTTGTGTAGAATGGTTGATACTTGCACCTCTAATTATGCTACTACAATTTTGGCAATTGAGGCATGGGTATGTGCCTTTGTTTTTTTGTGTGTAATGTTGTTTGTTTCATGCAGGTTTTTTCTCTTATGTCAGAATGGACGAAGTTCTGTCCTAAAGTGCGGCCCTTACGATAAATGAACAACGGGTGTTCCTTAAACAATGATCCATATTGTGGATCATACTTCATAATATCCCAATATTTTTTAATCACCTTTTTTACACTTGTCGCATGTTTGTCATATGCTGTTACCATAGTTACTCTGTTGTTTCTCCTGTCATCTTTTTGTTGTTGGAATAAGTAAATCTTTCCTATCTTTTTGCAATATTCTCTTGGTGGCAGTAAATTCAATGGAAGTATGCATCTCGTTGATATATTTAATGAAGTTGTTTAATTCTATTTCTGTGCCACTCCAAAGGACGAACACATCATCCACATACCTATTGTAGAGTTTTAAATACTGGGAAAATTGTGGGTTTTGTAGAAAGTTTTTTTTCTATTGTTGACATAAACAAATTAGTGAGACTGGATCCTACAGGGGACCCCATCGAGGGCCCCTGTAGTTGCAAAAAGAACGAGTCGCCGAAGCAAAAATAATTATTTTTAAGTATGATTTCCAGGAGTGTCATGATGAAAGATATATGTCTATTACTTAATGTATGATCTTCATTTAAGGCTTCCCTCACTGCTATTAGGCCATCATTAATTGGTATGCTGGTGAATAATGATTTAATGTCCAATGTGCACAGGAAAGTAACGTCTGCACAATCAATGCCAGCAATATTGCGCAGAAATTGACCTGTGTCCATTAGATTTTGAGGATTTCTCTTAACCAATCCTTGCAGGTATGAATCAACATAGTTTGCGATAGCTTCAAAGATTGAATTGACCCCAGACACAATGGGACGACCTGGTGGAGATTCAATAGATTTGTGTACCTTAGGTACTAAATATAGCACTGGAACTCTAGGGTCATTATTTACTAAAGCATTTTTTTCATGTTCTGTAATTATACCTTCTATATATGCTTCTTCTACTGTAAGTTTTATGATTTTGTTAAATTGTTTGGTGGGGTCATCATTCAGTTTGCGATATATATTTGGATCAGCAAATTGTTTGTTGGCTTCATCCAAATATTGTGTTTTATTCATTACTACTGTACTTCCACCCTTGTCTGATTTTTTAATGATTATATCAGGGTCAGTTTTAAGTTGTTTGATAGCCTCTATTTCCTCTTTGTTAATATTAGATTTTACATATTTCCTATCTTTATTCCATAGTGCTTTTACTTCAGTAAGAACCGATTTCTCAAATACATCTAGGGCAGTGCATGTGACTTGTGGATCAAATTTACTCTTTGAGATTCTATTCACAATAGATCTACCTGAACCTAAACATGCCATTTTATTCCTTTGTTGCCAAAAGATTTTCACACGCATGTTACGGCAAGCAATACCTAAAGGAGAATATACTAGAGCCCGCCGCGTCTGCTCAGAAAATGAGGCATATGTAGAACAAATGCAAAAAATAACTGAAAAATTTGTGAAACGAGGATACGAAAAAGATACCCTTGAAAAAATTGGGAACGAAATATTGCAAAAAGATAGGAAAGATTTACTTATTCCAACAAAAAAAGATGACAGGAGAAACAACAGAATAACTATGGTAACAGCTAGAGATGGGCGAATTTCTCAAAAATTCGATTCGGTCACTTCGACCAATTTTCCGGCAAAATTCGTTTCGTTCCGAATTACTTCGGCACGAATCGCGTTAAAAAGCAGCTATTTCCAGGCTGCACAGAGCCTGTAGGGTGCTGTAGAACGTTGTGCCATGCTTTAATATGCAGAGGGAGCTTGGTTTGGTCTTCATACAATGTTGTGTTTTAGTATGACACGCACATGACTGCCACCGCGCTTAGAATCGCTTCACTATAAAATTCCCTGGGCACTTTAGAGGGCAAAACTGACCAAAAAAAAAATGAAGCGGAATGTAGCCTGATAAAGTCATGCCAGCGAAAGCTGGAAAAAAACAAGCTGAGGGCTCAGGTGGCAACATTAGTGACAGAGTGTGGAGGTGACGGCGGCAGCCACAGCAGCATGAGGTCAGGCAGTGGCACAATGACATTCTGGAGGTGGCAAAACAGGAGGAAGCCACAGAATGGCACAATGACTGAGAGCGGAGGTCACGGTGGCAGCAGCATGAGGTCAGGCAGTGGCACAATGACATTCTGGAGGTGGCAAAACAGTATTAGGCCACAGAGTGGCACAATCACACAGTGTGGAGGTCACAACAGCAGCAGCATGAGGTCAGGCAGTGGCACAATGACATCTGGAGGTGGCAAAACAGTATTAGGCCACAGAGTGGCACAATCACACCGTGTGGAGGTCACGGGGGAAAGCAGAAATAGTTTGGGCCGTGGCAAAAAATGCCATTAGGGGGTGGAAAAAAACAGTTTTTAGGTTTACAGAGTGGCACAATCACACAGCGTTGGATTTTCCCCGGTTTGGGCGGGCAGTATGGGGTCGGCAGTGGCAAAAAAGACATTCTGGAGGGGGCCCCAAAACGGGAGAAGCCACAGGTGGCACAAGGGCCCGGGAGCGGGGGGCCCATGGCGGAAACCCAGCATGGGGTCAGGCAGTGGCAAAAGGGAACACAGTGTGGAGGCCCGGGCAGCACCCACACAGCCCCCTGAGGTCAGACAGTGGCAAAATGAACAGTTTGGAGGTCAGGGAAAACAGCAACGCGCAGCAGAGGGAGGTCAAAGAGTGGCACAATGACAGAGGGGTTAGGTGGGGGGCTTATATCCCGGGAAAAGATGGGGGTAGGCAGATGGAAAAAAATGTCAGCAGATGTTTTGGCTTGGGGGGGGTGGGGGGCTCAAAAAATAGTGGTTGGGGCAGATGTTTAAACCCCCAGACCGACCCCAAAGGTAATGGTGTGGGGAAAAACCGGGGCCGTTTTTCCACACCTGATTCACCCTTGGGAAAAAATTTCAGTCGTTTCCACTTTTCCCGTGGCCCAAGGGGTTTTCCCCTTTTGGGGTAACGATCCCCCCCCGCCGCCCCTGAACACCCGCTTGATGCCACTACGGCCCGGGAGGACGTTTCTCCATTTGGCAAACCCCGGCAAGTTCCCGGCCACCACCCAGTTTGGCTGCCCAGTAGCCCAGCGGATCTTCAAAACTGAGGGGGGCGGTGCTGTCCAAGTAGGCCAAAAACCTTTTGGGTTGGGGAAACTGCCCCCAGGTCCTGCTGCTGCTGCTGGCGCCCTCCCTCCTCACTGGGCGGGTAAAGGAACCCTGCTCATCAAAACTCCAGACTTGGGTTTACTACTGATGGAGCTGGTACGCTCCTACCCCCCCCCTTTCCCCCCAGCGCCGCGGAAAAAAAAAAAAAAAAAAAAAAAAAAAAAAAAAAAACAAATTTAGTTAGGTTTTGCGCTGGGGAAACCCCCCCCGGTCAGACCTGCCCAGAGGAGGGACAAATCCCGCACAAAAGGCGGGAAAAAATGATTACGGGGGATTTCCTAAGTTTTTTGGTTTGTTTTTCCCTCTCAAAGCGGGGAAAAAAGGGCCCTCCCTTTTTGGGCCCGGGTTAGCGGGGGCCCAATAGGGTAAAGGGGGGCCAGAATTTTCATCCCTCTCCCGGATGGGAATTGGGTTTTGTCACTAGCCGGGCAAATAAGCATGTGGGGGCCCTTTTTTCTGCTAAGGACCCGAGGGGCCCCCTGCCTCCATTTCCACTGTTACTGCCACGGTGCGGGGGGTCATCTGCCCCCTTTTTCCTTCATCTCCACCCACCCCCTCCAGCTGCCCCTTGCTCCTCCTCTCTTGTCCCCTAGTAAAAAAACCCCCTCATTTCACCAGACAATGCTTCTGCTCCAAGGGTCCTCCTCCTCCTCCATTTCATCCCCCCCGGACTCTTTGGGGCCACGAGTTTGTAGCCCCGGCCACGTCTCCACCCCCTCCCCGGGACAGTTTTTTAGAACTTTTCCCAGGACATGAAGCAGGGGAAAGGGACGTTTTCATCCCGTAGCCCTGGGGGACTGAAAATAACGTCGCCCCCTCGAAGGGCCCTCAACAAACGGCGGGTTTGTCACGCCATGAGCTGAACTGGCTGAAAATCAAAGTTACCCCGGGGGTACTTTGTCTGCCTGGATCATAAAAAAATTCGTTAAGGGCCTTTTTCTCTGTTCATACAGTCTTCCAACATCTGCAGGGGGGAAATTTCCCACCCGGGTGGAAACATGATATCAAGGGGTTTTTGGGGGAGGCCGTTCTCCCGCTGCAACTCGAGGAGGGTGTTCCTGGTTTTTGTTAAAAAAGGGAAAAAAGGGGCATGCACATTTCCCGGGCCTTTTTCAGAATGTTTAAAAGATCGGGGGGAAATTTCGGGAAACCCTTTTTCAAAAAACCAATTGAAACTTTTCCCATGCAGGGCGAAAGGACCATCCCCCCCCTCTGGTTCCCAGCGCGGCCCACCATTTTTCCCCCCCTTTGTCCGTCACCATGGTTCCGATTTGCAGTTGGCGCGGAGAAAGCCACAAAAATCGATTTCTTGCGGGAGACGCGGACAGTTCCCCCCCTTTTTGACTTCCCCTTCGCCGAGGCAAGCCAAGGTTGTAGGGAAATGCGTGAAAACCCGGGGCCCTACACCCTGGGGGTATTATTTGGGGCAGTTTCTTTGGGGGAGGGGTGAAAATGGGGGGGTGGTGGGGGGAGGGGGAGGGACATTTGGGGCAGGTGCAGCAGTTTTTACAACGTGGAGGGGGAAAACGGCGTTCCTGTCCCAAATTGTTGGTGTGCCCCGGGTGGAAGGGACAATTTACCCAGTGGGCCCCAAAGGACATGTATGGGGCCCCGCCCTAAATTTTAAACTCCAGCCTCCCGCCCCGGCCCCTGCCCCTTGGGAAAAAACCCCATAAGCTCAAGGGAAATGACCCCCCTTCGTTTACATAATTTTTGGGAAAGGGGTGGTACCCGCCTTTTTGGAAAAGAAAAATTTCGGCTTGGAACTCTCCTTTTCGGCTCGGCAAAAAGCCATTAGTTCTCTGAACAGTGCAGAGTCCCCATTTAGAAAGGGGGGATGCAGACCAAAAACTTTTGGGGCAGGAAGCAAAGGTCACTGCGGGACCTTTGAATGGTTGGGCGCATACTGGGTTTTCTTTTTTGCAAAGGCCCCGGAAAGACTGGGTGGCGCCATGATTTTGCGAGGAAGGAAAACCTGGACCCGGGGGTTTAAGTCCCAAAAAGAAACAGCTCCCCTTTTCCCCAGGGTGGTGGAGCCTTGATGGGTGCAAAGGGGATGCGTGGCCACTGGGGGCTTGGGTGCTGCTGCTGTTGCTGCGGCCCGGAGGATGGACCACCAAAATCTGAGCCCCCTTTTTTCCCAGGCCCCCGGATTTGGGGACGCTGCATGTTTTGACGCAGGGCCCTGGTGGGCCCAAAGTTTTTTTTCCCTGGCCCCCGCTTTACTTTTGCCCACAGATTTTACATATACCCATATTCGGCCCCCTCCGGTGTCCCTTTGCAAAGAACTGCCACCCCCGCCGAGATCGGATTTTTAAACCCCCAACGTCCGCCCCTGAGTGACTACTGCCGCCCCCCCGGGCCCCGCTGAGCCCCTGTACCCCTACTTTCTTGGACCTGCGAAGCGGGTTTTTTTAACCCCCTGGCCGCTTGGCTCCCCCCACCCACACTGCCGGGTAACCTGCGCTCAAGGGGCCCCACAAAACCCCCCTTGTGGCTGCGCTGCTGCCCCGGGCGCGCATGCTGACGCCCCTTTCCGGGCGATGATGAAGCCCTTGCCCCACCCCGGCTCCCCCAGTGCGGTCGGCTTCATCCCCATCTTTTTGTGTTTTTATCGTCTCTTTTCCTCACCACCGGTCCTTTGTATGCCGAGGCCCGCCTCCCCCACAACATGGGCCTCCCCTGCCCCTCTCCAATCTATTTCTTTGCCCCCTATGCAAGAACAGGGATATTGGCCCCCCTTATTTCGGGGCCAAGTAGCTGCTGAAATGCCCTCCTCAAAAATTTTTCTTTCCCCGCAATATAGTGGCGCTGAAACCCAGACCACATAGTAGAACTTGGCTGAAAGGGAAAAGGATGGGACAGAGGCGGGCTGAGGACAGGTGAGGGCCCCTGACCCCCCCGGGGCCTTTCCAACTAATGGTTGTGTCCCGAGGTTTCCCCCCAGACTCTTGGGTGGGGGGTTTTAAAAATGTCATTGAGAGGGAAGGGAAGGGTGACCTAGTCAACCAAAAAAAAAAACCCCTTTGGGGTTTCTGAACAACACACGGCCCCTAGATGGGCACAGCAGTTTGGCCTCACCGAATGACCCCTGCGCAGTCCCCCTTTTCTTTTGCTGGGGACCGGGGCCCGTTCCCGGGGAAAGTTTGTGCCCCCTGCCACTCCAGGGGCAGAGCCCGCCACCCCTCTGTCTGACATACTGTTTTTTCTAAAAAGTACAGACACTGTTTTTATGATGATATCTGTATATGATTTAAAAAACACCCTGTTTTTTACTTTCCCAAAAAAACCCACTAAGAAGTTTGGGGAACCCAAGGATATAAATTGCGCTCCCAAAAGGCCGGAAAAATTTTTCTTTTTATTGTCGTTTTTAAAAAAACTGGTGTTTTACTAAATTAAAAAACACAAAAAGGCTTAATTTTAACCCTTTGGACAAAGAATTAGGCTACAGGGAAAAAAGTAATAAATTTTTGGGGTTGGGAAAAAAAGGTTTAATTTTTTTTCAGCACAAAGCCAAAAAAAAACCCCTTAATTAACCCCTGGAGAAAATTTGCGCAAAATAATTGCGCCGCACAAACTAGTAGCTTTGTAGCGTGTTACAATTGGTGTTTTCTACGCCACACAACAAGGAGATACAGTTGTAATTAACCTTTGCTTGGAATTAGGCTACAGGAAAAATTTATATATTTTGGCTTTGAAAAAGACGGTTTTGGGGTCAGCACCAGCAAAACATACGCTTAATTAACCTGGATGTAAATTGCGCAATGAATTGAGCAAGCCAAAAATGAAGTGGTATTTGTATTGTAAAAACGCGTTTCTTTAAATGAATACAACAGGAACTGGCTTAGATCCCACTTGGATATTGAATGTATATGCAGCTGCAGTGGACACACACTGGATTTCAGATCCAATACCCAAAAAATTAGAAATAGAACTTTAAAGAAAAAGCAGTCTCTGAGACAAGCTGAGACACCCACAAAAACCGCTGTATAAAAATCAATTCTTTCAGTAAGAGCTATCAGCCGCGGCAGCACCTTCCCTAATGAGCACAGTGAGAGCAGTGTGAGCTCCCGGCGTCGCGCCCGGACTTATATAGTGCGGTGACGTCACAGAATCCCGCCGGTCTCTGATTGGCTTAAATCTCTGCACATGTCATGCAGGCTATGCCCTTCTTCCTCCCAGAGTGCTTTCCCCCATGTAGCGCCATGTGCTCGCACCCATTTTATAAAATAAAAAAGCACACTTCGTTCACCAGAAGTACCCCAAACTTCCACTTCGTTCAGAACTGAAGTTTTCCTGAAATTCTAAACGAATTCCACTTCGTTAGAATCGATTCGCCCATCTCTAGTGACAGCATATGACAAACATGCGACAAGTGTAAAAAAGGTGATTAAAAATATTGGGATACTATGAAGTATGATCCACAATATGGATCATTGTTTAAGGAACACCCGTTGTTCATTTATCGTAAGGGCCGCACTTTAGGACAGAACTTCGTCCATTCTGACATAAGAGAAAAAACCTGCATGAAACAAACAACATTACACACAAAAAAAAAAAGGGGACATACCCTGCCCCAATTGCCAAAATTGTAGTTTGCATAATTTAGAGGTGCAAGTTAATCAACCATCCTACACAAGGTTTTCCAATAGAAATACGCGACTACCACACATGTATGAGCAGTAAAGTCGAATATATATTAAAAAGCCCAAGTGGCAAGCCCTATGTGGGCCAAACAAGCAGACAAATTAAAGTCAGATTAAATGAGCATAGATCAGCCATTAGACTTTACAAAACGAAAAAAGAAAAAACTAGTGAGAAAACCCAGGAAGTAAACACAGCTCATAGCAGCAAATATGAGGAAAATACTGTTGCTCGACATTTTTTTGAAGCGCAACACAATGTGGCCGAATTTAAAATGGGTGTGTGGGGTGGAAAGAGTTAAAAATTATAATGGTATAACAACTAGTGAGCACTTAATCAAAAGAGATATTTTGGATAGCAAGCTAGAAAGCCTTAGCCCAAAAGGATTAAATGAAAAAAATCGAAATGAGGGTGTTTATATAAAATGTTGCCATTGTGTATACATTTAAGTTTTTTCTGTGTAAGTAGAAACGGATACAAGGGATCCACCTACCGTACTGCGCATGCTTGAGAAAGGAGCCAGTCTTCGAAACGTCGCACAGGAGTGCGGGCGGCTCGTGTCCTCCAGCTTATCCTCATTGCTATACTTTGCACGAAAACGGACTACATGGTGGTTTGATAAGTACCTGCACTTTTTCTATATTGCATAGACTGTTGTCTGAATTTTAAATCGTTATATGATTAAAATACAATGGAAATTTTAAAAGTTTGGTCATTGCTAAAATAGAGCACACATAAGCCCCGCCTGTGTCTTCTGTGTGTTTAATGTTTCTGTTTGAAAAAATATCGGACACGTGAACATACTCTAGTGGAGAATGCATCTGCAATGTGGCACACAATGGAACATGTCAC
This sequence comes from Phyllomedusa bahiana, assembly GCA_025379985.1. Classification (NCBI taxonomy): domain Eukaryota; kingdom Metazoa; phylum Chordata; class Amphibia; order Anura; family Hylidae; genus Phyllomedusa; species Phyllomedusa bahiana. The sequence goes on along the minus strand of JAODAL010000078.1, from coordinate 380,519 downwards.
AATTTTTTTCTATCATAGATAATCTATACCACAAAGGTACTGGCAATGAGCTTTGTTGTTAATAGAAGTTGCAATACAAATCTGTGCTGCTGACACATGGGTCGGATGCGCTTTGGGTTTTCAGCAGTGGATCAGCAGGTTAAAAGGGGTTGTCCACTCTAGTTTTTTTTCATACTTCTACCCATAAAAAATAAAAACAAACCTTTTATTCACTTCTCCCCTCACCCTAGGTCCAGTGCCTAGGTCCAGGTCCACATCAAACTTTTGATCTCCGCTTTACTTCATGCTTCTTCCAAAACAGGGGTGTTAATGCTGTACCTGCTGATTAGCTGTAGTGGACATGTGCCACTGCCTGCCCTCACCGTTTAATACACTGATGTCAGGCAGTGGCACGTGACCACTACAGGCAATCACCGGTGGTGACGTTCCTGTTCAGAAGAAGCAAGAAGTAAGCAGAAGACCTTCAGAGAATGGGGACCACACATCGCCGCGCCCAAGGTGAGAGGAGAGGTGAGTATAAGTTTTCTTTTTTTACTTTAAATGGGCAGCAGTGTAGGGTGTGGGATCGCCCTACAAATTGTTATGGGTGTTTATTTTTAAATGTTTGATATGTGTATATTTGTACATATTGTATATGTTTATAGTGACTAAGCACCATTTATAGGTCCAGGGAGTTGTCTCATTACAAGCTTTCAGCCCACTTCAATGCTTCTGGCAGCAAAGCATTTTTGAATTGAGGGGCGTGCTAGCTTGTCTGCCTCTTCTCCTCCCTCTTCCCCCCTCCCCTCAGCACACAGACAGCTCTCCTCTGTAACTTCTATACAGCAGGGGGGGGGGGGAGGCGAGGGGGTTTGCTGCCAGAGTTAACCCTGTGTGTGCCTGCCTAGGTCTGCTGCAGGCTCTTGCTGCTAGATCAGCTGTATTGTCAGCTCCACGGAGACAGCAGGGAGAGGGCTGATCTATGAGTGTGGAGCCAGAGGTCTGTGAAGCTGTGATTGCTAATAGCAGAGCAGGGGGGATGCAAGTGTTCCTATACCCCTGCGTAGCATACAAATCTGCATATCTCCAGCAACAACAAATCCTGTCAGAACAGACACAGGGCAGCTGTGAAGTGAATTACTATTATCACGATGTGTCACTAGTACAGCAGAGCAGGGAGAGATATGAACCGTTCACATGCCTCCCTGATCTGTTCTATTAGTATAGTCACAGCTCCACAGACACATCATGATTATAGTAACACACTTCATTGCTGTCACATTTTCTGAGTACAGATCAGCCTCTGCTTCCTCAATCTGTGTAGAGAGCAGGAGGGAGCAGGCACACACAGGGTTAATCCACACAGACACAGAAGCCAGAGCTCTCCCCCTCCCTCCACTACAGAAGCATTCTGTGCGGCAGGGGCTCTGTGCTCCGACCTGTATTCTGAAGGTGATGAGTCATCAGACCTGACAGCCAGTGAGATAAAGATCAACAGGTCAGCTGCTATAGAGATTTGAGAAGCTGATGTAGTAATACTAACAGGGATAACTCAAAATCAGCAGGACATTTGTAATGAACATATATTGCAAAGCTGCTTGTTTTTTAAAGATCTTTTAATTAAAACCCAATCATTGTAGCGAGACAACCCCTTTAAGTACAACAGAGAGGGGAACGTCTGCAGCTAATCAAGGTGGAGAAGAAAGGATGAAGTTTTGTTCAGTAGTTCTTAAAAAGAACTGCTGAAAAAAGAAGAGTTCTGTTACTTAGGGCCCGTTCCTACGGCAGGCTTTTCTATGGTGCTGCTGTCTGGAAACCTCACTAATAGGGTTCCCCATAATTATCATCCAAGATATCGTTGTGCAGCTCCTATATCTGCATCCTGAGCCCTATGATCACCCGCTACATTGTGTATATATACTGTACATGGAATATTCCTACCTTCATCCAGCATTTTTCCTTACTTTCTCAATCATGTTTTAGAAGTGAATATTCTCATTAGTGCTGCGGTTTCAATTATCGGTCAAATTGGGACTAGCCCGAATCGAATTTTGACCAATATCTTCAGAAAATCAACACTAACCCCAAATTGGATTTAGGGTTTTGGTGGGGTTTTAGTGGTTAACATCTGGTGCGACATCCAACATTTCATCTGATATAACTTCCAGTTATCCTAACTAAACAGGGTCATCACTATAAAGCGTGGGGGGAGGAAAGAGGTGATAGTCACTACTGGGCTGTTAAGCTTGAAGCTTTCCTCTAAATTACATCACCGATCAGAGCTAGTCATTTCCTAACAGGTGATATAATTTAAAGGGGTTTTGCCACGATTTAATGTTGACGTGGGATCCTCCAAAATGGGTATTTAATCACTTTTCTAAATATATGTCATTAAAAAAAAGTGAAGCCTGTGAGACAGCCTTCCTTACATGCCCTTAGTTTCCTGACAGTTTACATTAGACATGACCAGGATCTGATTTGGCCGTGCTTGCGTTGTTTGCACTTCTTATCTGATGGCAGGGAACGTGAACGAGCTTTGAAGGGACTGGGGAGAAAAGATCCTGTGTCTTTTGTATAGAGAATCCACTGGTTGTCATGTAATTATCTGAGTAAACATGTAGAAACTCCCCGGCTCCGTGCTCAGCCCTCCTCTCCTGCATCAGTTTGTGAACAATTGAAAGATCTCTGCCTGCTCAGAGCTTATCTTCTCTCCTGTGCACAATACAGTTATCCCCTGTGGATTAACCAAACAATTTTTTACTCAACTACAGACACTGAATATCAGGAATGTGCATGGGAGGTGGAGCGATGACATCACAGAGGAGGTACTTGTTTTTTTAAACACAGAAACACAGGGCCCCTTTTTTCAAGCCTCAAGAGGAGAGTATCAGCTTGTTAGGTAAGGAACTTACTTTTTGGCAAATCCCTTTAAGGAACGTGACCGCCGTAGCCAATCAGCGGCTGCAGCAGTGACGTGCCCATTTGGGAGTAGCCAAATGTAAATAGAAGAGCGATGAAGAGCTGGAACTGAGAAATGGAGAAAGGTGTGTATATAGTGGGGCCCAAGGAGCTACTTTTAGATTTTCTTAGGGAGTGGACAACCCCTTTAGGCTACATAGACCTTATTCACATCAAATCTGTGGCTCTTTCCCTGGTTCCTGTTGGAGAGGTCTGTAGGGCAAATGTATTCTCTTTTTGACTATGGTTGCTCTATTTCACAATTGTATACATTATTGCAGCAACTACAAAATTGTTGCCTACTACGTTTTTGTGTCCAGCACATAAAACTTATAGGGTACGACCACTCGCCACGGGTGATTGGTCGAATTTTCAGATGGTTTTCGGATTTGAAAACCGTCTGTCATCCCTTCACATACACTTTAATAGAAAATCCAAACCAGTAGTCTACACTGTACAGTTTCTACTGGGTAGATCTTCATACCGTCAGCATTCCAAAAAACTAGGACAATGCCCTGTGTTTGGGCGGAAGATGTGCTATTCATTGGTTACAGGAGACGGACAAATATGTAAACCACGAACAGAACTGTCCCCCAAAACCAGCAAAAGACGATAAAATACCGGCCAGATTCTTAAACAGAATCCGACCGGCAAAGCAGTTAAAAACAAAGCAGTTAAAACTTGACGCGTTTCGCGCGAGCATCCGCGCTTCATCAGAAGTATCTGATACTTCTGATGAAGCGCGGGTGCTCGCGCGAAACGCGTCAAGTTTTTAACTGCTTTGTTTTTAATTTTGCATTGGTAACTCCATTGCATTTTTAAGAATAAAAACTATTTTAAATTAAAAAGCCTCTAGCTCGGGCTTTTTTTACCTTACGTGCGCCGGGTCCATTTTTTCTTTTTCCTATTTGGCGACTATCTCCCACCGGATCACCGAACGGAGCATCAGTGACCAGCGGCTGCCGTACTAAGGGCTACGGAATATAAATAGCCCTGTAAACGCATATGAGTGTTGTGCCTCTATACTAAGAACACAACATTCTAAGGTGAGAGTCCAGCTGCCTCTAGGGCAAGTAAGATATTGGCGTGTATTAAAAGAGGCATGGACTCGCGGGACAAGGATGTAATTCTACCGCTGTACAAAGCATTGGTGCGTCCTCACTTAGAATATGCTGTTCAGTTCTGGGCCCCAGTTTATAGAAGAGATGTAATGGAGCTAGAGAGAGTACAAAGACGAGCAACCAAACTTATAAGGGAATGGAGCATCTTAGTTATGAGGAGAGGTTAGTAGAATTGAACTTATTTAGTCTTGAGAAAAGACGGCTTTGGAGGACATGATTAATTTATATAAATATATAAATGGTCCTACAAAAAGTATGGGGAAAAATTATTTCAAGTGAAGCCCCCTCAAAAGACAAGGGGACATTCCCTTCGACTAGAGAAAAAAGGATTCAATCTCCAGAGGAGAAGAGCGTTCTTCACTGTAAGCAGGGCCGCCGATAGGGGGGTACAGGCAGTACACCTGTATGGGGCCCGGCCAGTTTATGAAGAAAGGGGGGGCCCGCCGCCGCTGGCGGGTACCGCCCCCTTGCTCCACAACAACGGTTCACAGAACAGGCCACAGAGTGGGAGGGCCCCGAGCTGTAGCTCGGCGCCTGCGCCGCTGTGTGCAGCTGGGGCCCGGCGGCGCAGCGCTGATAGGAGTAGGAGGGCCCCGCTCTGCAGGTCGGTGCCTGCGCCGCTGTGTGCGGCTGGGGCCCAGTGGCGCAGCGCTCATAGGAGTGGGAGTATATGTGTTAATGGTCACGCACACCTTTCGGGTAGAAGGGGGGAATAGCCGGGTGCAAGGTGAGACCGGATTGTCAAATCCACATATAGTCAAAATTATGTTCACCGCACACCGATAGATGATAACTAGAGTATTTATTAGTGTTTTACAGGGGCAGATACATAAATGCACCAAATTTCAAAAAACAAATCCTGAACAGATGTTTTACAATAAGTAATATATAGTGAGAATTTGTTTCCTTAGGAAGTAAGAAAAGGATGTCATAATGGACGACGTTTCGGCTAATAGCCTTTTTCGAGAGACATCACAAGGGGTCACTAAGGAGGAGGAAATGTTTTGGAAGAAGTGTATCTATGCAGTAGGGCATAAACATAAGGAGCGTCCCCTGGGATAGCAGCCGCTGGAGGCAGTAAAGACCGGCCTGGATGAGGCAAGGTATGGAGGAATGGCGGCGGGACGTCCGGAGCCTTTAGTGAGGGGACGCTCCTTATGTTTATGCCCTACTGCATAGATACACTTCTTCCTAAACATTTCCTCCTCCTTAGTGACCCCTTATGATGTCTCTCGAAAAAGGCTATTAGCCGAAACGTCGTCCATTATGACATCCTTTTCTTACTTCCTAAGGAAACAAATTCTCACTATATATTACTTATTGTAAAACATCTGTTCAGGATTTGTTTTTTGAAATTTGGTGCATTTATGTATCTGCCCCTGTAAAACACTAATAAATACTCTAGTTATCATCTATCGGTGTGCGGTGAACATAAGTTTGACCCTAGGAGTGGGAGGGCTCGCTCAGCAGGTCGGCGCCTGCGCCACTGTGTGTAGCTGGGGCCCGGCGACGTAGCGCTCATAGGAGTAGGAGGGCCCCGCTCTGCAGGTCGGCGCCTGCGCCACTGTGTGTAGCTGGGGCCCGGCGACGCAGCGCTCATAGGAGTGGGAGGGCCCGCTCTGCAGGTCAGCGCCTGCGCCGCTGTGTGTGGCTGAGGCCCGGCGGCGCAGCGCTGATAGGAGTGGGAAGGCCCCGCTCTGCAGGTCAACGCCTGCGCCACTGTGTGTGGCTGGGGCCCGAATCAAATTTTCCCGCATCCTGCCATTGGGCAGAAGCCGCGCGGGCAGAGAGAGAGCAGGGCCCGCCTCCGGTTACAGCGCAGGAGAAGTTAAATAACAGTATAGCTGTAATTAGGAGTGCGGGCCTTCTCTCTCTAGGAGGGGGGCCCCATCTGGCTACCTGCCAGGCTACCGACCCTCCTGACTACCCACTTGGCTATCTATCGCCCATCCCTGCTACTTGGCTGTCTGCCTATCTAGCTACCCACCTGCCTGGCTACCTAGCCAGGCTATCTGCCTGCATGCCCAGCTACCTAGCCCATCTACCTACCTACCTGCCTGGCTACCTAACCACCTGCCTGTCTGGCTACCTAACCACCCACCCGCTCTGTCGGTCCCCAAGACGGATCTAAACAATTAGCAGTGAGATTCTCACTGCTGTCTATGCCAAATACGCAGCGGCGTTCAGATGAAAGATCGCCGCTGTGTGTTTCAAAAGCGCCACTCGGGTCCGTCTTGAAAAGAATTGCATCTCAAATCTTTTCAAGACGGACCCGAGTGGCGCTTTTGAAACACACAGCGGCGATCTTTCATCTGAACGCCGCTGCGTATTTGGCATAGACAGCAGTGAGAATCTCACTGCTAAATGTTTAGCTCCGTATTGGGGACCGACAGAGCGGACCCCAAGACGCATCCGAAAAGCGCTTGTAACACGGAGTGAAAACTCCATGAGAACAAGCCCTTACACGTTACCGGACCCAGCTACCTACCCGCAGCTCCGGCCACCAACCCTGCTGGGGGCGGGATTTCAGGGGGGGCCCCAGACGCTTCAGCTGTATGGGGCCCTGAAATTTTTGTTGGTGGCCCTGACTGTAAGAACTGTGAATCTGTGGAATAGCCGCCTGAGGAGCTGGTCACAGCAGGATCTGTAGAGAGTTTCAAGAAAGGCTTAGATACCTACCTGAAACTAAAGAATATTAATGCGTATGTAGCTATGTAAAATTCTGGATCCTGGCTGGTGGAGGCTCCGGGGTCAGAGATGGGGTCTCCCCTGGAGCAGATTGGTTCTTGCCTTGTGGGTTTCAGGGCATTGGCTGATGGTGAGGCTGGGCTTAAAGTCCTTGTCTCTCTCCCATCACCCACATTTTCCCCACCCTTGGTTGAACTTGATGGACACGTGTCTTCTTTCAACCATACTAACTATGTAACTATGTAACTATATAACTCTTATTCTTCACTTTAACCATTGTTTAACAGTATAACACTATTGTGCGCCCCCTCTTTTTTTCTGTGCACTTGGTCAGAACATAAGAGAGATTTTATCTGCTTTGAGTGCAAACAGGTTTGTCTGGTTACTGTCCTGCCCTCCCTTCCTGATTAGACAGAAAACAGGGAGTGACGTCAACAGGTCGGACAACAGTTTGAGAAAAGAGTGTGTCATTTCTAACGAACAAAGGAGATTAATTACTTTTGATTGTTTATTTTGAGAGCGGAAACCCTATGCACTATAGATTACATCTTCTGCATTCAATATCAGGGCAATTAGAAGAGCTGGAAATATGGAGCTGATATGCTAATCACTGCTATAGAACCATCCACAGCCTAACTAGTGGAAGTGAGGAAGATTGAATCTGAAGCAGCATGTGGTTCTGTGAAACAGCATGGTGAGACAAACCCTTTAAGCCTTCTGAATGAGTTCAGTTATACGAATACATGAATTGTCCTACATAGCAGTATTGATGACGTTTACTTCATTCATGGGTGATGGCCCTCTCACAGGTATTTTGTTATTATTTGTAACCTGTGCCTGAAACGGTGCTATAGTTTGGCTTGGCTCGACTCTGCGTTGGAGGGTCTGTTGGAAACATCCCTCAGGAAAGACAAAATGAAATTATTCTGTCTAAATAATGGACAACACCTCGTAAACCATGCAAGCCTTATTTGTTTGCAACCCAAATTACATAAATTTATTTGCATATATGAAAGTCTGGAGTATGTTTTCTTCTATTCCATTCCTGAATGTTACACCTCTGCAGGGGTGTCACTAGGCAGGATTATCCGGGGCTCGTGCCCCGAATATATTGCCTGCTGCCCCGAATGTTTAAGTCCCCGGCTGATCACCACAGTAGCGCGGCACTGTAGATGAGTAGATGAGTAGATGCGGCACCGTCGACTGAGCAGTGAAGCGCAGCACCGCATCTATGGTGTGAACATTACAACAATGCGGCGCCGTGCTACTACTCAGTGTCGCTGACTGTGCGGCTCACTAACTTCCTTAGCTGCCGATGCGCCGGGACTTCCTGTGCGTTGCTGCGCACTCACTGCGCAGGGTCAGATGGGGGAGAGCAGCGTAGCAGTCTACTCCCCTTCAGTAAGCTCAGGGCGCCGGCGGCTGCATGCTCCTCCTCCTAATCAGTTAGTGCTCGCGCAGAACAATCAGCGTACAGTTATATTGATCAGCTCTGAGGGTCAGTATTGTATATTTGACCCATAGAGCTAATCAATGTAACTATACGTTGATTGTCAGCTCTGTGGGTCACCCCGACAGTCAACAGTTATATTGATCAGCTTTATGGGTCATATATACAATACTGACCCTCAGAGTTGATCAATTTAACTGTAGACTGTCAGCTCTGTGGGTCAGGGTAACTGTAGACTGATTGGCAGCTCTAACCTGTGCCTACCTATAGACTGTGGGGACCTATGCCTTCCTATTTATGGAGGGGACCTATGTCGATCTGTATACTGGGGGGACCTATGCCTGTCTATATACCGTGGGGACCTATGCCTGTCTATATACCGGGGGGACCTATGCCTGTCTATATACTGGGGGGACCTATACTGACCTATATACTGGGGGGATCTATGCCTATCTATATACCGTGGGGACCTATGTTTACCTATATACCAGGGCGACCTATGCTTATCTATGTACCGGAGAGACCTATGCCTACTTTATACTGGGGAGACCTATGCTTACCTATAAACTGCGGGAACTATGCCTACCTATGTACTGGGGGAACCTATGCCTTCTGATTTATGGTGTGGACTTATGCCTGCTTATAGACTGGGGGGAACTGTGCCTTCTTATTTACTGGGGGGATCTATGCTTACCTAGAGAATGGGGGATTTATGCCTACCTATATACTAGAGGGAACTGTGCCTTCCTATATACTGGTGGACCTATGCCTATCTATATACTAGGGGGACCTATGCCTACCTATAGACTGGGGGTAACTGTGCCTTCCTATTTACTGGGGGGACCTATGCCTACCTAGAGACTGGGGGGATTTATGCCTACCTATACTTTGGGATCTATGCCTACCTATATACTGGGGAGCCCTATTCCTACTTACAACATTGAAGGGAACCTATGTCTACGTACTTACTGGGGGACTTGCCTATATATCTACCTGTATACTTTAAGGGGACCTATATAGACCTACATCCATACTGTTGGGGGGAAGTGGGTTTATATACCTCCTTACCTACTGGCGGCCTATATAGCTATAAAATAATGATGGGTGACTCCTCATCCCTCACAGCAGGTACCTGGCTTTTTTTTATCATGGGAAAGCAGGTTGCTGTGGAGGATGGAGCATAACCATGATTTCCTATATGGGCCACCATTAGGTAGGTAGGTTTATAACCTTCCCACTCCTCAGGTAACTATACAGGTGCTGGAAATTTAGGATTCTAAAATGTATGTGTAGTAAATTCTGCAGAGACATGTGGTTACTGGGAGAAGTCATAATGGCGGTCTGGACTGGATGGAGAAGAGAAGGGAAAGGGAACAACTCCCATCAGAGGAAACGTCTCCTGTGAGTCACTTTATGTAACTGCAGTGTGATTACTTATATGTCTGCAGAGCCTACATACAACTAGTATCTACCACTATCTGGTCGCGGTGTGGTGGTGATATATGTCTGCAGAGCACCTGTTTAGAAGTTGTAGTCACATGTGGTGGTCACATTTAGTCAGGGTCTGGCAGTATTATTTAGTCCTTAAAAGGGTTTTGCCAGGACTTGCCTTATCTGCTAAGAAGCAATTGTAAACAAGCCACACTGAGCTGAGAAAGAGAGAGAGACACAGCCAGAGCACAGAGCCTTGCATAAGGGATCATGTGAAATGTTCACTCAAATAATCAAACTACAACTAGTGGATTCTGTATACAAAAGACAACAGCTTTCTCCACAGCAGCTTGAAAGCTTCTTCATGTTCTCTGTCATCAGATAAAGCAGGGATCTACTCAGATAATCACACTACAACTAGTGGATTCTGTATACAAGCCTTGAAAGCTCCTTTACACTCCCTTTCATCAGATAAGAAGTGTTCTCTGGGCAAGCCCGGCCAGCAGCTCTTGTCAGGTCGTATCTAATAGAAGCTTTTAAGTAACCAAGGGCAGGTAAGGCAGCCTGTAGCTCTCTCAGACTGCAATTTTTGTAATCACATATATTTAGAAAAGTGATTAAATACCCATTTTGGAGGATCACACGTCAACATTACATCGTGTCAAAACCCCTTTAAGTAGTAATATTATAGGGTCTTGATATTGTAGGATTTTCTTTAGTAACAATCATACGTCTGGTAGATTTGCTCCATGTATAGGTGTGATATTCGGTACTTGTATGACTGTTATTTAGGGGTATTACTGTGTCATATGTAGGTGAGAGTTTTTGAAAAAGTTAATTTGTCAGCGCTGATTCTCATTCTACTCTGCACTGCTGAGGTGATATAAAGGGATATATATATATATAAATGTAAATATAAACATATAAATGTGGACTACATGGAAAATAAACTGACAGGAACATACAATATTTTGTGTAAAAATCCATGACACAGTTCACGATGTGGCGTAAAAATTGCTGTGTGATCCCCACCCGACTGAGCAACAATAACACAGAGGGCCCGGGCCCCGGATGTTTTAGGACCCAAGCAACGCCCCTGCACCTCTGGTAACAGGGCCCAGAGCACACATATTGGGCCTCATTTATTAAAATTGCCTGTCAGTAAGGCTAGGTTCACATAGGGAGACATGTATGAAACTTGGTGCCAACACACCAGTTCGAGATCGATATAGAGGAGTGTAGAATGTGACAGTATGTATGAAAGCGTGTTATGCGCCAAACTTTGTCTCGCTCATGGTATGTATTGGTATGGCAGTTTCGGGTCAGATTTTGGCGCATTCAAAAGTGTTGTGTTTAGTGCAGACTGCACTATGACAGATTTTTGAGTCAATGTACGCCAGAAAACTGGCGGAGCCCCGTTCACTCATGTCGCCCACACTGCAAAAGTTGTGTGAATATGGCCTAAGGGTAAATGTACACACAGCTGATACAGACGCGAATCTGACTGGGAATCAACATCCAAATCTGGCAGCAATCCATCTCCCGTTGTTTCTAATAGAACATCCATGTTGCAGTGCACACAACATTGATTTTCCCCGGCGCAGATATATTTTCAGTGCTGAAAAAAGAACCTCAATGTCAATTCCTGAGCAGGAATAAGCATTGAATCCTCACATAGTATAGGGAGGCTGAAAATCTGCCTGTGAAATCAGCGTCAAATCCACGACAGAAAATAGCAAATCTACATCTAAAATCCATGTTTACTGGCTGATTCAATACTATAATTTACCCTTAGCCCAGGGGCGTAACTAGAGAAGCCAGGGCCCCAAAGCAACCCCCCCCCCTCACCCACCTCCTTGACCACAAACATTTACTAGGACATGCTGTTAGATAATTTAGATAATACAAGGGGCAAATACCTCACCATACATATCCCCATTATACTGCTACCAAACAAATCCATTATACCAAACCAAAATTACCAATAATGTTATTACATAGGAACCTGATTATACCGCCAGAACATGACCACAAAGTGACTGAATAATACCCCTACACTATTACTGATCAGTTCACAAAGACCAATAGTACCGCCATACAGTGTTCATATAGTGGTATATACCAGTGTACACATGTGCTCTACTGACTGTATATTACCCCCATACAGTAACCATATAGTGATAGACACCAGTGTACACAGGCTCTACAGACATATAAGTGATTACAGTGCAGTTACATCTTGTGACTCACAGGTGACGTTTCTCTAACGAGTCGTTGACTTTCCCTTTTGTTCTGCATCCGGTCCAGACCACCATGATGACTTCTCTTGGCCACTTGTCCCTGGAGATTTAGACACAAATATCTTAGAATCCTGACTTTTCCAGCTCCTGCCCTCCTGGCTATATGGGGTCCATTTAGGCAGGCAGGGTTTAGATAGGCTATATGGGGCCCCAGATAGGCAAGGTTTAGGTAGGCAATAGAGTCACCATATAGGCAAGCAGGTAGCTATAGGGAGCCATACAGGTAGACAGGGTTTAGGTGGGCTATAGGGGCCATATAGGTAGGTCGGCAGGGTTTAGGTAGATATATTGCCCCATATAAGTAGATAGGCAGTCCTCATGGGGGCTATATAGGTAGGCAAGCTTTAGGGGGTCCATAAAGGCAGGCAGGGTTTAGATAGGCTATATGGGGCCCCAGATAGGCAAGGTTTAGGTAGGCAATAGAGTCACCATATAGGCAAGCAGGTAGCTATAGGGAGCCATACAGGTAGACAGGGTTTAGGTGGGCTATAGGGGCCATATAGGTAGGTCGGCAGGGTTTAGGTAGATATATTGCCCCATATAAGTAGATAGGCAGTCCTCATGGGGGCTACATAGGTAGGCAAGCTTTAGGGGGGCTATAGGAGCTATATAGGAAGGCTTAGGAGGGGCTATATAGGCCGGCTTAGGTGGCTTTATATAGGCCGGGTAAGGGGGGCTATATAGGCAGGCTTGGGAGGGCTGTATAGGCAGGCTTAGGGGGGTTATATAGGCAGGATTATGGGGGTTTATATAGGCAGGCTTAGGGGGCTTTATATAGCCAGGCTTAAGGGGGCTTTATATAGGCAGGCTTTGGGTGCTTTGTATAGGCAGGCTTAGGGGGGGTTATATAGGCAGGCGTGAGGGGGGTTTATATAGGCAGGCTTAGGGGAGGTTATATTGGCAGACAGGGCAGGTAAAATAAGAAATAACTTACCTACCTCACTCCACGCTCCCCTGATGCGCTGCGCTGCAGCCTCGGTGCTCAGCGCGGGCAGCGCGGTGATGTAACATCACCGTTTCGCCCACATGATCACAGAGAGCCGGCAGGGGAAGTGGCAGAGCAGAGCTCTACTACCACCGGGCAGCGCCACCTTTGAACGCTCGGGCCGGAGTGCCCGGGCTTTCAGAGGTAGCATGCGCCGGGCCCCTCAGCTCTGCACCTGCCGCAGTGAACTGTTATGTTCACTGCCGGCGGGCACAGGAGCGGCATTACCGGGGGAGCAGACGTGATAGCAGCTGCCCCGGGGTGCGGACCCCCTAAGCGACCGGGCCCCGTGGCAGCTGCTACGTCTGCTACCCCGGTAGTTATGCCCCTCCCTTAGCCTCAATGTCGGACTAGAGTGCCTGGGACCCACCAGTAGAGATGATTCTTGGGGCCCACTAGTGGAATTGATTCTTGGGGCCCACCAGTGGATATGGTTCTTGAGGTCCACCAGTGAAGATGATTATTGGGGCCCACCAATGGTGTTGATTCTTGGGGCCCATTAGTGGAGATGATTCTTGGGGCCCACCAGTGGACTTGATTCTTGGGACCCACCAGTGGACTTGATTCTTGCAGTCCATCAGTGGAGTAGATTCTTGAGGTCCACCAGTGGAGATGATTCTTGGGGTCCACCAGTGGAGTTGGTTCTTGGGACCCACCAGTGGAGTTCATTTTTGGGACCCACCAATGGAGAGGATTTTTGGAGCCCACCAGTGGAGTTAATTCTTGGGACCCAGCAGTGGAAAGGATTCTTGGGGCCCACCCTATGGTTACTGCAAATGACTGCACATAATGCACAATCCTCCTGCATTCTCCCTCTCTTTCTCTGCCTGACTCCATGAAAAGCAGCCCCAGGCTTGTCATGCCCAGGGGTCCACCTTGCATAGAGGCACACCAAGCCCAGGGGCCCACCGGGGGTTACCCATATTCCCCTTTGGGCCAGTCCAAGCCTGCATAGCCTGATACAAAACATTCAGAGCATAGATGCAAAATGGGAGACTTCTGGGAAATGAGAATAAGAAGTTGTGATTAAATACAATGATAACATCTATCGTGAACAGCTTGTCTCGGTAACATCTCATTTTATGATCTATGTAAATGTCCTTTTCATAATTTTTACTAGCATTATAATGTTGCGCCATAAATAATTTTCTTGCTGACAGAAATATTGGTCTATAAAAAGCTTAAAAAATAGATTGTAAATAAAGAAACAAGTAGCTTTTATTTTTTAGCTAATTTCTCTTTGTAAATTGTCTATTCTTAACTAGTGTTGAGCGATTATTATCGACAAAGTTGAAATCGGCACGGTATTTACGTTGATCGGATTTTTTAGATCACGCGATAATTTAGGTCAAAATCTGTGCATAATCTATTAATATCGCGCCATTTTCAGCGCTTCCTGTCATTTTGGCGGCCAGCAAACAGCTTACAGAATAGAGGGGTGAGATGTGTGTGCGACGTCATGACTGGGATGTGTATGGTTGCGATTGGCTGGAAAAATCACATGACCTCGTTTTACATAGAACAGCCCTTCCTGTTCATGATCAGTGTGTGTCAGCGTCTCATAGCAGTAGGACATGCGCTCTGCCTCTGTCCAAACAGCTCAGCGAAATTATTCTATTTTTTCACAGAGACAGCTCTACTTTTAGCTGTGATCCTTAGAACTTAGTTAGATCAGACATTTGCAGATTTTAGGTAGTTAGGCAGAGAATTTTAAAGGAGCATCTAACACTGTAAAGCCACGGGGGAAAGCGGGGGGGGGGGGCCCGCGGGCGAAAACAGACAAGCTATATAATGGATACTGGATATTGTACAGCCAAAACTTTGTTTAGACATTGCATTGCCTTATATCAGGATACAGATCTTTTCTAGTAACTGCAGGTCTATTTGTTAGGTGCAAAACTCCACTTTTATTATCAGTATACATTTCATATAGGTGTTCTTTTTCAATTTTGCCCATTCCAGCTTTGTTCATATAGCGACCTTGCAGTTAAATTTGAATACAGCAATTTTGTAGTCACCACAGGTGAATTGATAGGTGCCAAAAAATACCTTTTATTATCTCATATACATTTCAGATAGGTGTTTTTTTCACTTTGGCGCAGGCCAGCTGTGTTGATAGAGCCACCTTGCAGTTAAATTTGAATCCAGCAACTTTGTAGTCACCACAGGTGTACTGATAGGTGCCAAAAATACCTTTTTGTTATCCGTATACATTTCAGACAGGTGTTTTTTTCACTTTTGGTCAGTCAAGCTTTGTTGATAGAGCTACTTTGCAATTAAATTTGAATACAGCAATTTTGTAGTCACCACAGGTGAATTGATAGGTGCCAAAAAATACCTTTTATTATCCCGTATACATTTCAGATACGTGTTTTTTTCACTTTGGCGCAGGCCAGCTTTGTTGATAGAGCCACCTTGCAGTTAAATTTGAATCCAGCAACTTTGTAGTCACCACAGGTGTACTGATAGGTGCCAAAAATACCTTTTATTATCCGTATACATTTCAGACAGGTGTTTTTTTCACTTTTGGTCAGTCAAGCTTTGTTGATAGAGCTACTTTGCAGTTAAATTTGAATACAGCAATTTTGTAGTCACCACAGGTGAATTGATAGGTGCCAAAAAATACCTTTTATTATCCCGTATACATTTCAGATACGTGTTTTTTTCACTTTGGCGCAGGCCAGCTTTGTTGATAGAGCCACCTTGCAGTTAAATTTGAATCCAGCAACTTTGTAGTCACCACAGGTGTACTGATAGGTGCCAAAAATACCTTTTATTATCTGTATACATTTCAGACAGGTGTTTTTTTCACTTTTGGTCAGTCAAGCTTTGTTGATAGAGCTACTTTGCAGTTAAATTTTGAACAGCAATTTTGTAGTCACACAGGTAAATTTGTAGGTGCCAAAAAAACCTTTTTTTTTCCCCGTTTACATTTAGATAGTGTTTTTTTCACTTTGGCCGGGCCCGCTTTGTTGTTAGACCCACCTTTGCAGTTAAATTTGAACCCAGCAATTTTGTAGTCCCAAGGTGAATTGTAGGTGCAAAAATACCGTTTATTATCCGTATACTTTTCCGACGGGTTTTTTTTTTAATTTTGGCAGTAAAAATTTTTTTTTTTGTAGAGCTATTTTGCATTTAAAATTTTAAATACAGCAATTTTGTAGTCCCCAAGGGAATTGATAGGTCCAAAAATACCTTTTTTTTCCCCGTATACATTTCGTTACGTTTTTTTTCACTTTGGGAGGCTTTTCCCCCTCAAAATTTTTTAACAGTGGTGAGAATTTAATTTTTAGTTTTTTTTTTGGGTCATGTTGGTGGGTAAGCAAAAAACATGGTCTTTGGGAAAACAAAAATGTGGCTTTTAAGTGGCTTTCCCCCTCCAATTTTTAACGTGGAGAGAAGCATTTTTTTTAATTTTTTTTTTGGTCATGTGTTTGAAATGCAGAAATTTACTAAAGGTCCTTTTCTAAAAAGTTGTTTCAAACAGCATTGTTCTTCAAATTTGTCAAAGGGGCTAAAGGGTATGTTTTAAATTTTTGGGGGGGGATTTTGCTGTGCATGCAGCTATAAAAGGCCCCCTTTTTATAAAAAATGTTGTTTCTAACAGACATTTGTTCTTCACAATTGTAAAAAGTGGCTCAATGGTATTTTTTGAATTTTTGGGGGCTTTTTTTGCTGTAAAATGAGTAGACTACAGGTCCTTTTGAAAAAAAATGTTGTTTTTCTAACAGACGCTTTGTTCTTAAAATTTGTAAGGGGCTCAAGGGTGATGGTGTGTCGAAAGGAAGGGGGTAGGACACTGTTAATGGACAATATTGCAAAATGATTTTTTTTGAAAGATTTTTAAAACATAGTAGAAATCCGTATTGAGACCCCCATTTAATAAAATTAAAAAAGAGAAACAAAGACATGGTGGGATTAAATCCTTTTTTAAAAAATGTGTTTTCTAAAATTTAAAAAATTTAAAAAAAAACTTGATGTCAAAATAACTGGAAAAAAAAATCCTTGAATTGTAAAAGGGAGGTACAGGAAGCTTGACCAGATGTAGGTATTCAGAGGACTGGAGTATGGAGCACGGACAGAAACAAAAACAAAAAGAAAATTTCCTCCAGATTTTTAAATAACTGGAAAAAGAATGCCAGAAAAAGGGCCCCGGGTGTAACAGGAGGTTAACCACCGTATTTCCAAGTAAAGTTTCAATTTGGTCCGCACTCATACGGGGGGGAAACCCGTACCAAAGGTTTTGACTGTGTTGAGGAGGCTGGAGGTCTTTACCAAAACTTCCGCTTCGCACTTTTGTTTCAGCCGCCCTGTTTTTTTTGTGCGTATAAGGGCTTTTTTACCAGTTAATAGATGACGGACCCCAGGGGGCTTCCCGCACCCCTTAACCCCGGCCCTGGCGTTTAAAACCTGTGTGTTAATAGATGACAGCATAGGGGGCTCTCCCCGACCCACTGAAAAGTCGGCCCCTGGCAGCTGGCCCTCCGTTTTTAAACGTGGTGCGGAGCACTGGCTCTCACGTTAGGGCAAACAGGAGAGCTTAAATTTCTTAAAAAATCAGATTTTTAAAAGGTGATTTTTTTAGGTTAAGTAGTGTCAAAAAGGGCCCCAGGGTGGACACAAATTTCACAAATTTGGGGTTAAAATTTTTGGGGCTGGAGTCACTATGGAGTCCAAAATTTTTCTCCAGGGGGTTTGTCCCCTAACATGGAAAATTTGGAGGAAAAATGAAACCATTTAAAATTTAGCGGTGAATCAACTTCGAGCAGGAGGGCAAATGTCTTCTCAACTTAAAAAGGTGTTTTTTGGGGATGATTAGGACATTTGTATTTCTTTTTGGGGGTTCCCAGGAGTTAAACACATCAACGTGTAAAAAATACTTTAAAAACTGCAGGGGGGGGGGTATGTTGTATGTTTCCACTTGAAAAAAAAATAAATTGATAATAATGTAAAAAATATAAAAAAAACTTTCCTTAATAAATTTGTAAACAAATGTCGTTCAAAAAATTTTTAATGACGTCATGTACAAAATAGCATAGGCCCCCCTTTTTTGATTTGGTCAAACAGGTTTTGGGGGGCATTTTTGCGGGGACAGGGCAGGGTTTTTAGTCAATGGGCCCCTGAAATAAAATGGTGGGGGGGAAAAAAATCCTTTTTCGGCACTTTTTAATTGGGGTATGCAGGTTTGGGGGTCTGCTGTTGGCCCCGGACAGGGATATTTAATTCCAGTGAAACTAAAATGGTTTTTTAAAGACTCCCCATTTCCCGGGACTTTTTAATCTGGGGGTCGAAGGTTTAAAGGTCATTCTGCGGTACAGGACAGATATAGTCAAAGTCCAGTTCAATAAAAAGGTGGTTTAAAGCTTTCCCTTTTCCAGACTTTTTTTTCTGTGGGTCAGACAGGGTTTTAAAGGTCATTTCTGGGTAAAGGAAGGTTAGTAATGTCCCGTTCAAAATAAAATGGTGGTTAAAGATCCTTTTCCCCGGGACTTTTTTAATTTGGGGGTCAGACGGGTTAAAAGGTCATATGCGGTCAGGGTAAGTCAAGCCAGGAAAAATAAAAAAGGGGGTTGAAAGACTCCTTTTTCCGGATTTTTAAATTTGGGGGGCATGCAGGTTTGGGGCTCATGCTGGTTCCAGGAAGGGTATTCAATGTCCAGTTCAAGTAAAAAGTGGTTCAATATACTGCCTTTGGATTTTTAATTTGTGGGTATGCGGTTTTAAGGGGGATGCTGTGTGCAAGACGGGTTTGTGAATGGTCTGTGAGTTTTTTTTTTTGTGGCTTTTTAAACTAAGTGTGTTCCCCCAAGATGTAGCCCGTATCCATTTGATGTTGGGTGTTAATTTTCCCCTTCTCCCTCCCCTTTTTGGGGGTTTAAGAATGAAGGGGGGTTGTTCCTTCCCCTGCTTTTAAAGGTCATCGGCGATATCTATTATGATATCGGATTCTTATTGATAATTGCGATATCGACTTTCGACCCGATGTCAAACATAAACGTCACACTATTCTTAACCATTAAAGTAAAGTTTTTTTTAATTTTTAAAAAAAAGGCGGCACAGGAAGTGTGATGGCCTAGTTCTCCCTAGTGCCGTACAGGTGCCATTTTTGAGGTCTGCTCTTTTTGGGGTTTTTGGATTCACAGGCCCAAAAAGGTGCTAAAAAAAATAACATGCATATTTCAAGAAAAAAATACCTTTGATTTATATGCATTTTTCTTGCATTTTTTGTTTGCTTGGTTTTTTTATGCATATTTTTTCCTAAAAAGGGGACAAGCACAAAGTGTTTTTCCCATGTTGTTTTTAAAAACCAAATACGTAAAATATGCACCATGTGTCCAATAGTGCATCTTCACATGGAAAAAAGGGCCCAACTTTTTTTTTACAGTCTTGGAGCGAAAAAAGTTTTGGGTTTTATCCCCCAAATATATGTGTAAAAAAAGCTCCAAACCCAGACTATTTTTAGTATGGAGAGAGAAGAAGCAGTGGCACACTAGAGGGGGAAGGGCGAGGGTGTTTGTGTGCCCGGGGGGTGGCTTTCATTGGGAGGGCATTTTTTAATAAAGGGAAGAGTCTCTTTTTGGGTGTCACCCCTCCTCCTCTGCCAGCGCAATGAGGAGGGGGGTGGGGAATTCCTTGGCTGAGGGGGGAAATTCCTGTGTCTGACAGATGAAAGCCAGCCCGGGGGCCCCCAACCCCCTGGGGGGGCCCGGGGCCCCATGACCCGGAACGCTGGGGCGCAGCGTCATCGCCCCCTGTAGGGGGGGGAGGGTGTAGTACGCGGAAGGCGAAGGGCTTAAAAGCCCCGCCCCTTCCCCCCAAAGGGGAGCAGTTGGCGCGGCGCACGGGGCCCAAGAATCCCCCCCGCCCCCCCTGGTTTTTATGATAGCGTTAAGGTTTTTAAAAGGGGTTTTTTTTCCGTGTCAGGGAAAGTCGTGTGGCGGCGGGGGTTTGGGGGGTTGGGAGGGGAGATTGCCGGGGGGACCCATTGGGGGTGTGATCCCGGGGGGGTTGTCCCCAAAGGGGTGGAAACAAAACCTGGAAAAAGGGGGGGGGGCTTTCCAGGCGGGTTTTCCCCTGGAGAGAAAATTTTTGGGCTGAGCCTTCTTGTTTTTGGCTTTGGACCCCCAGCCATTGGAATGCGGCTGGGGGTAGTGTGGTTTTCCCCTTCGGGGTTTTGGTCGCCAGGTCGGATTTGGTCCTAGGACCTCTCCCCCTTTACTGGTTGGTATTGGTTGACCAATGGCGGAGTTGGTCTTTGGTTGCTTGGGGTTGGAGCTAAACTGGTGGACAGTTAGCTGGTGAGTGAAAGATGGTTGAGAACTATTTATCATGGTACCGTTAGGTACTTGTGGAATGTTGGTTATAAGTATTTATGAAAATGTTATTTATGTTTGTATTTGTTAATAAAACGGCTGCTGTGGCCAATTTATCCAATTGATTGTCCGTGATTTAATGGGTAAGGGTCACAAGCAGTGGGTCTGGTGGAAAGGCGAGGTATGAAGGAGGTAAGTTGGTGGTGGTATTTAACGTAGCCATCAGGGTTGCCCAGGGTCAAGGGGAGACTCAACCACTCCATTGTGGAGGTGGATCGCCCCAGATAGCAAAAGCTCTAACTGCACCAATGAGAAGTAGGTTATCATGTTGTACCAAAAGCTTGGAGAAAGGGCTGTCATAATGGTCTTCAGCGCATCAGAACAGCTTCCCGCTCCAGCCCTGTGCAGATTATAGGTGCCATGAATGCCATAAATACTGTAAATGCAGGTATTACTAAAGGCTCTCTAGAGGTAAACCTTAGCTATAAAAACTCCTTCCAAGAGGGCATAATACCAGCGCATTGCTGAAAAGCAAATGTAGCACCTATATTCAAAAAGGGCTTAAGGCTGTTCCTGACTGTGCTAACTATAGAGCGGTGCATTTAACATATATGGTGAAACAATCACTAGAGGGTCTCATAAGGAATCATGTTGAAGGACATGTTCACAAAAATAATATAGTCAGCGGTAGTCAGCAGGGCTTTATGAAAGGGCAGCTTTGTCAAACAAATCGACTTGCTTTTTATGAAGTGAGCAGGAATTTGGAAAAAGGGCTGGCAGTGGATGTAGTATACTTAAATATTCCAAAGCCCTGTGACACCGCGCCTCACAGGCACTTAATGTATAAGCGTGCAGTGTGTTGGTCTGGAAAGTACAATTTGTAACTGGAGAAAGAAATTGTCTTAAAAGACTATATCCAGAGATCACTTATAAATGGTTTATAGTCTAATAAGGTTAATGTTATAAGCGGTGCACCCCTGGGATCGCTACTGGCATCATAGACAACTTGGAATAATAAGATTTTCTCTCTCATTGCTTTTCTTTGCAGACAACACCAACTTAGTGATCCATGTACAAGGTCTTACTAGGGCAGAGGGTGACAATAAAGACTATGGGCGACATGTATGAACTTTAAAGTTCAAAATCACCCGAATGTATGAAAGTTTCTTATGTGGGTTCATAAATCTGGCATGTGGTATGCCTGGCACATTCATACAGTGGGTACGGAAAGTATTCAGACCTCTTTAAATTTTTCACTCTTTGTCTCACTGCAGCCATTTGGTAAGATCCAAAAAGTTAATTTTTTTGATCACTAATGTAAACTCTGCACCCCATCTTGAAAGACAAAAACCAGAAATGTAGATGTTTTTGCAAATTTATTAAACAAGAAAAACTGAACTATCACGTGGTTATAAGTATTCAGACCCTTTCTCGTGACACTCATATTTAACTCACATGCTATCCATTTCCTTCTGTTCCTCCTTGAGATGGTTCTACTCCTTCATTGGAGTCCAGCTGTGTTTAATTAAACTGATTGGACTTAATTAGGAAAGGCACACACCTGTCTTTATAAGACCTCACAGCTCACAGTGCATGTCAGAGCACATGAGAATCATGAGGTCTAAGGAACTGCCCAAGGACCTCAGAGACAGAATTGTGGCAAGGCAGAGATCTGGCCAAGGTTACAAAAGAATTTCTGCAGCACTCAAGGTTCCTAAGAGCACAGTGGCCTCCATAATCCTTAAATGGAAGGAGTTTGGGACGACCACAACTCTTCCTCGACCTGGCCGTCCAGCCAAACTAAGCAATCGTGGGAGAAGAGCCTTGGTGAGAGTGGTAAAGAAGAACCCCAAGATCACTGTGGCTGAGGTCCAGAGATGCAGTAGGGAGATGGGAGAAAGTTCCACAAAGTCAACTATCATTGCAGCCTCCACCAGTCGGGCTTTATGGCAGAGTGCGGCCGACGGAAGCCTCTCCTCAGTGCAAGACACATGAAAGCCACAGACAGAAGCCTCTCCTCAGTGCAAGACATATGAAAGCCGCAGACGGAAGCCTCTCCTCAGTGCAAGACATAGGAAAGCCGCAGACAGTTTTAAAAAAAACACATGAAGGATCCCAGACTATGAGAAATAAGATTATCTGCTCTGATGAGAAGATTGAACTTTTTGATGTTAATTGTAAGCGGTGGAGAAAACCAAGCACTGCTCATCACCTGCCCAATACAATCCCAACCATTACACATTGTGGTCGCAGTATCAGGCTATGGGGGTGTTTTTCAGCTGCAGAGACAGGACAACTTGTTGCAATTGAAGGAAAAATGAATGTGGCCAAGTACAGAGATATCCTGGATAAAAACCTCTTCCAGACGTTCTGGACCTCAGACTGGGCTGAAGGTTCATCTTCCAACAAGACAATGACCCTAAGCACACAGCTAAAATAACAAAGCAGTGGCTTCAGAACAACTCTGTGCCCATTCTTGACTGGCCCAGACAGAGTCCTGACCTGAACCCAATTGAGCATCTCTGGAGAGACTTGAAAAGGGCTGTCCACCAACATTCACCATCCAACCTGAGGGAACTGGAGAGGATCTGCAAGGAAGAATGGCAGAGGATCCCCAAATCCAGGTGTGAAAAACTTGTTTCTCATTCCCAAGAAGACTCATGGCTGTACTAGCTCAAAAGGTGCTTCAACTCAATACTGAGCAAAGGGTCAGAATACTTATGACCATGTGATATTTCAGTTTTTCTTGTTTAATAAATTTGAAAAAATATCTACATTTCTGCTTTTTTTACTATCAAGATGGGGGGAGGGGAGGCAGAGTGTACATTAATGAGCAAAAAAATGAACTTTTCGGATCTTACCAAATGGCTGCAATGAAAGAAAGAGTGAAAAATGTAAAGGGGTCTGAATACTTTCCATACCCACTGTACATCTATAGAACAGGGCTGCGACAGTTTTTTTGGCTCCAAAAACCTGGGACAGCCCCGATAGTAAGTGACAAAGCTATAGGACTCTAAAATATGTTGCCATATAGAAGCACCATATGGTTCTTATCCATTATATGAAATTGTAGGTCTCCATGCTAGGCTGCCATAAGTAATTTCAGGGTCCCATACATACATATCCCCTCATTCATTACTAATTCGTATATTTCACAATATCAGTGGGACCTTTTTTAAAAAAAAAGTGATCAGAGTCCTTGACAAGAGTACTGCCAAAACTGCCCTGATGGCACCCACAGCCCCTTGTGCCCCTGTACTGGGGCTGAGTTACATGACTTTGCCAAGTTTATAAGGTATAAGAATAATTTCCTTCTAGATTGGGTACACAAAGAAATTGATAACTAAAAGACCCTTTTCCTGCCAACTCTAATGTGGGTTCCGAGCCTCCACTTTTTTCTGCCCCTGTATTCATATTGCCCCCTGAACAACTGGTGGTACCTCTTTCCATACAGATGTTGGGTGGATATATGCTCTCATTCTGTCCAGATGTCTAGATGGTTGTGTCTCCACACATGTTCAGCACTTGTCTCTTCTAGTATTGTAGACTGTAGGCGATAATCCCTGCAGAATCCGGAGCCTGTGCTCAATGACGGTCTCATCCTCTCTTCCATACTCCGGTGATCCTCTCGGCTGTGAATTCAGTGGCAACTATAGGATTTAGCTTTTATATTAAGCGATGTATAGTAATTCAATTTATCGATATGGTTAGGTATTAATAAGCTAAACATTCATGTGAGTAATCTCCAGGGTATGCCAATTAAATCCTGACTGTGTTTTCTATGGAGTCATTACAGTCCTTGGCTTCCTCTCCGTCAATATAATATTAACCACAGGAGCCACAGAATAATTCTAATAATGTACATGTCAGACCTGAGGCTGAACTGTCTGCATCACTATTTTTCTATTTTTTTTCCCATGGACACATCCAGATATATATGCATGCAAAGCTAATTTGTTTCCATGCAAAATGTGTTTTCTGTTTGTTTTTTTTGGACGATATTAAAGGGGTTGTATCATTTCATTAAATGGTTTTCAGAATAAGGGGACAATGAAAACTTTGCAATTGGATGTCATAAGCAAACCTGTCTTGTTTTCACAGGATCCCTTATCTTCTGTTTCAGTAAACACTGTTCCCCAGTGCTGGTCGGATTCCTTCTCCTTTTATGTCATTGGCTGACGGCTCTACTAATTTACATTCTGTCTGCCCCCACCCCCCCCACCCCCACCCCTCGGTCGATCACACGGGAGCTTGCACTCCTGCCTCTCTCACTCAGAGTAAGGGACCGACAGCAATTTCACTCTGCACAGCCAGTAGAAACACAATAATACGGCAGGGCTTCTACAATCAGAAAACAGCAGATTTGTGCCTCGATGCCTAAATGCTCCTGCGTGTAAACATAGCAGGGAGATCTGTGCTGCTCAGCATGAGTTCGTAGAAGACTGGATTCAATTGTAACAAACCTCCAGATGTGAGAGGAGAGAGTTCATAGAAGATTGTCTAGACTGCAAGCCTGTGGTATGTAAACATACTTACAAAATAAGACTGCATTGGGAGAACGACACAGTGACATGTGAACTCAGAGGGGAGGGGAAGCCTCAGGAGCGAGCATGAACAGTGAAGGTGGGGATGATGTCATCAGTTAAGAAACACCCAGCTGGGAGGGGAAGAAACGCCCCTGAATTTGTAGAGCTGAGAAGCTGAGAGCACAATAAAACACACGAACTGAAGAAGTGATACATCCCCTTTAATTTTATGTATACAGTAAGTCTATTTCACACTGCGTTTAGCAGTTACATTTACTGTTTCCTGCAAACATGTCTATGAACCCACAAATACCTGATGGAGAGTAATGTCCTCACGGCGAGGGTTTTTGGATGTTTTTTCCGACGGTTTGCGGTTTTACAAACCATCTGAAAACTTGAAACAAACTCTCTCCCATAGACTTCAATAGAGCAGTCCCCACTGAACGGTTTTTCCACTGGGCGGTTTTTCACACCGCCGGCGGACCTCAAAACATTGAACATGTTCATTCTTCCGATCGGTTTCTAGGTAGAAAATTAACATTGGAGTCAATGTAAACTGCTCAAAACGTAGCGAGCGGTTTTTGCTGTGGTTTTTGGGCGGTTTGCAGATTTTGCAAAAAAAGTGAAGAATGATTCCATTTATAATGGGTGTGTTTTTGGAGGTCCTTTTGCACTTTTTTAACACAGGAAGGTCGTGCAAAGCACTTCAGTGTGAACGAGAGTCTATAAATCCTCTTTTTAGCCTAAACTAATTACATTTTTATGCTGTTAACATGCACATGTGCTTAAAGTGAAAGTGAAAAAATTGGCCTTTGTGCATTATTGTTAAATTGTGGAGATGAAAAAAAAACTCATGGTTTCTTGCACCAATCAGGAATACGTTTGCACTCAGTACACTATTCAAAGCAGTCCAAAAACCGCTGGGAAAACAGAGACAAAAACAATTCAATAACCAAAAACAGCCGAAAAACAAACTGTTTTATGTGACAAAAAGGGCGCGTTCCCACGGCACAGATTTTTGTGCCGTGCCCACGGCCGCGGAGGGAGTGGGGTGCGGCTTTTGTTCGTGATGAGCGGAGAAAAGCCCTCCCCCTTCCCAGTGACATGTTCATATTCCGTCCGAAAACCAGATGGAGGAATGGACATGCACAATGTTTTTCGGACGGCCGGCGGTTTGAAAAACTGCCGGGCGGAAAATCTGTGCAGTGGGGACTGCTGCATGGGTTTTCCATAGAGGCCCCGTGTAAAAGTTTGCGGCCGTTCTTTTGTAAAACCGCAAACCGTCTGAAAAAACGGCCACAAACCGGTGCCGTGGGAACATGGCCAAACAGTCCAAAAAACGCTTGAAATGGACGCTTCCACTTAGGCAAAAACAGAGTGTCGCGTGAACGCACCCTAAAGGTGCATCATTTGACATGGGGTCATATGTATCACTGATGCCACATCAGTATACCTGGGAGCCCCGTTCATACATGTCGCCCTATATCTATAAACCACACTCTCCATACAATGTCACAGACACTGCTGATCTGTGGCTCATGCGATTGATGGAAGATCCAACCAATTATCATGGATATTTTACTTGCAAAACCCTTGTATTAATGCAGTGCATGCAGTGATTGGAGGTCTAGTAGCCCCTCTCTACAGTACAGTGCAGTACTACATGTCTGTACTGTCTTACTGTATTAGTGAGGTGCATGCAGTGATGGCTCTAGTACGCTTCTACAGTACAGAGCAGTACTACATGTCCTGTACTGCTCTTACATGTATTAGTGAGGTGCATGCAGTGATTGGCGGTCTAGTAGCGCCTCTCTACAGTACAGTGCAGTACTACATGTCCTGTACTGCTCTTACATGTGCCAGGATGATTGGCTCCTTTGAGCACAAGATGAAGGCCCCATTCTCTATTTTTGCTTGTATATTGTGCATAAAGTACAGTATGTCCCAAAAGTGAGTACACACCTCAAATTTTTTTAAATATTGTATTATACTGTATCTTTTCATGGGACAACACTGAAGATATGACACTTTGATACACTTTGATACTTTGATGTACATCAAAGTATGACTACATTAAAGTAGTCATTGTACAGTTTTACAATAGTGTAAATTTGGCACCCTCAAAATAACTCAACACACAGTCTTCAACGTCTAAACTGCCAGCAACAAAAGTGAGTACACCCCTATGTGAAAATGGACAAATTGTGCCCAAAGTGTCAATATTTTGTGTGGCTGCCATTATTTTCCAGAACTACCTTAAAGGGAACCTGTCACATAGATTATGCCCCCTTTGCTGAGGGCAGCACAAGCTAGTGTCAGACCTACTGTTCCCAGCGCTGTGTCTCTTATTTTGTAAGATGCTGCAGTTTTAGAGCATTTACCCCTCAAATCTTATTCATGAGTAGGTGTTAGCCCCGCCCACCAAAGTTAAGCCCCGCTCACTGACAGTTATTCACATTTCTACCTATTCAAAGTAATAGGTTTATCCGTTGAGGTGGGCGGGGCTAGTCTCAGGTGGGCGTTTTTGTTTTTTTTTAAAAACTGACTCTTCGAATGAAAACTGCAGATTTGAGCATTAAATACACGAAAACTACAGCATCTTACAGAATTAGGGACACAGCGCTGGGAACAGCATGTCTGTCACTAGCTTGTGCTGTACTCAGCAACGGGGGCATAATCTATGTGACAGGTTCTCTTTAACTCTCTTAGGCATTGAGTTCACTAGAGCTTCATAGGTTGCAGCCACTGGAATCTTATTCCACTTCTCCATGATCATATCACGGAGCTGGTGGATTTTAGAGACCTTGCGCTCCTCCACCTTCCCTTTGAGGATGCCCCACATTTGCTCAACAGGATGTAGGTGTGGAGACATGCTTGGCCAATCAGGCATTTTTACCTCATTTTCTTTAGCAAGGCAGTGGTTGTCTGGGAGGTATGTTTGGGGTTGTTATTATGTTGGATACTGCCCTGCAGCCCAGAAGGGAGGTGATCATGCTGTGCTTCAGTATGTCACAGTACATGTTGGCATTCATGGTTCCCTCAATGAGCTGTAGCTCCTCACAGCCAGCAGAACTCATGCAGCCCCAAACCATGACACTCCCACCACCATGATTGAGTGTAGGCAAGACAAACTTGCCTTTGTACTCCTCACCTGGTTTTAACCACAGATGCTTGACACCATCTGAACCAAATAAGTTTATCTTGGTCTCATCAGAGCACAGGACATGGTTCCAGTAATTCATGTCCCTAGTCTGCTTGTCTTCAGCAAACTGTTTGCGGGCTTTCTTGTTCATCACCTTTAGAAGAGACTTCCTCTTGAGACAACAGCCATGCAGACCAGTTTGATGCAGCATGCAGAGTATGGTCTGAGTACTGACGACTGACCCCCTACCTCTTAAACATCTGCAGCAATATTGGAAGCACTCATACATCTATTTTGAAATGACATTATCTGAATATGATGCTGAGCACATGCATTCATCTTCGTTGGTTGACCATTGCGAGGTCTGTTCTGAGTGGAACCTGTCTTGTTAAACCGCTGTATGGTCTTGGCCACCATGCTGCAGCTCAGTTTCAGGGTGTTGGCAATCTTCTTATAGCAATGGCCAACTTTATGTAGATATGTAAATTCTTTTTTTCATATCCTCAGAGAGTTCTTTGCCATGAGGCGCCATGTTAAGCTTCCAGTGACCAGTATGAGAGAGTGTGAGAGCAATAACACCAAATTGTACACACCTGCTCCCCATTCACACCTGTGACTTGTAAAGCTAACGAGTCACATGACACCATGGAGGGAAAATGGCAAATTGGGCACAATTTGTCCATTTGCAGTTAGTGGTGTACTCACTTTTGTTGCCAGCGGTTTGAACATTGATGGCTGTGTGTTGAGTTATTTTGAGGGCACATCAAATTTATACTGTTGTCCAGAACCAGTTACCAGCTTTCCATATAGTTTTGGTTTTAACATACAATGGGTATCCTGGAGCAAATTAATATTGTATGTTGAGAGACGAACATATATAAATAATCTAATGATCAATGAGTCTGTTAAACAGTATGGGAGGTTAGCAGCAGGGTTGTACATACCTTCCAAGTGTTCCATTTTTTGGAGAGACAGTCCCTAATTTTTACCCGAATCCCACTGTAACGGGTGAGTGGGTAAAGCAGGTATTGGACCCACTGGGCCACTGCTGGGCTTGCTCCAAGAGGGCTTCACTAAGCGGATATCAGGCATCTTCACAGAACCTTTGATGGTAAGGATGGCTTCCCCGACAGCCGCCAGGTGCGATCTCAGAGCAGTCCCCAGCAGTGGCAGCTGACTGGACAGGCCACACGTGCCAATGCTAGGCACCAACAGGAGTAGGGACAAGATACAGCAGAACAAAACAGTCACAGACAGAACAAAAAAGACATTAAAAGGAATGTGTAATCAAAAAAAAGACTTATTGTTTCACTCACATTTTTATGTAAAACACATTTTGTAGGAATTTTTGGTTATGTTTTTTTTAATTTTCCATATCACTTTCAATATTTTTTTAATAATTCTTAAGTCCTGTAGTTTTCACTTTGGCCACTAGGCCTAATAATCTGACACTTCCTGCTCTGTTTAGAGAGCTTTTCAGCAGTTTCTGCTCATTATCAGTAAAAGCAGGGTCACACTGAAAGGAGACACCATTGTGTACAGATAACACAGAATCCATCAGTCACAAGAGGAGATGTCAGTTCCCCCTCTCCCCTCCCTTCACAGTGAAAACGCTCCTATACAAATCTATGGGACAGAAACTGTCTTAAGAATCCTATGGGCATTAAGCTGCTGTAAAGTATCTCTGTGACTGCTGTTAAAGCATGCAAGCAAGAATGTCTTCCCCACAATCCTATATAGCCGGCCGAATAGAGAAATCTACAGTACAATCAGGAAATAAAAACGACTGAGAGGAAAAAGCATATGGATCAGGGGCTTGATTTAATAAGTAAAAAAAAATTTGGCGACATATTCCCTTTAAGGCCAAACAGATGTCAAAGGGGAAGGATAAATGGAAGGCAAGATAAAAAACATAAAAATATTTATGGACTGTCTAATAACGGGGTATGTCTCAAAGGATTGGCGCATAGCTAATGTGGTGCCAATATACAAAAAGGGGTCAAAAAGTGATCCAGGAAACTATAGGCCAGTAAGTTAACCTCTGTTGTGGGTTTTTGAAAATGTTGAAGGTATCTCAGAATTGCACTGGAATCTCACTGAAAATAATGTTAACCCGTTCCAGCATGGTTTATGAAAGGATCGTCTGTCAGACCAACTCACGCTTACTATGGGAGTCAGGTAGCTGGAATCAGGTGAGGCATTGAGTTAAATACTATTTCTTAAGATCATTTGATACGTGCCACATAGAAAGGTTGGTAAATAAATCAGAATGGCAGCTGGGGAAATTTCAACGGGAAACTGGCTCAGTGATATAAAACAAGGGTGTGATTTCATTACTCAACTGGTCACTGTTACTGTGGAACCCACAGGGTCAGTATTGGGCCCTATCCTCTTTAACATCTTCATTAATGATCTTACACAAGGATTGAACAGGTACAAAGGGGGGCAACAAAAATAATAAAAGGACTGGGTGGACTACAATACCCAGAAAGATAAGAAAGATTAGGGTTATTTAGTTTAGAGAAAAGACAGCTTTGGGGACATAATAAATATTTTTAAATATATTAAAGGTCAACATAGAGATCTCTACCAAGATCTATTTATACCCAGGACTGTATCCAGAAAAAAGGGGCATCCTCTACGTCTTGAGAAAAGAAAGTTTCTACATAAAAATGGAAAGGGATTCTTTACTGTAAGAGCAGTAAGACTGTGGAACTCTCTGTCAGAGGAACTTATCATGGTGAATTAATTCACTAACAGAGTTCAAAAAGGGTCTGGATACATTTCTAGATGTAATAACAAAACAAGTTATAGGGACTAGCATTGTGGAGAAAGGTCGTTGATCCAGGGATTGTGGAGAAAGGTCGTTGATCCAGGGATTTATTCTGATTGCCAGATTGGAGTCGGGAAGGATTTTTTTCTCTAAAATGAGGACTATTGGCTTCTACCTCATGGGGATTTTTGTCTTCCTGTGGATCAACACTTTAGCGCAATAGGCTGAACTAGATAAATGTCTGTCTTTTTTCAGCCTTACAAAGTATGTAACCACACAGGTGGAAGGGTATTGACAGAGGAAGCCCAACCCTGCTGCACACTGTGGGAATAAATGAGAGGAGAATGTTGCGGCGCATCTCTATAGAGCAAGAGGAAATAGGACAGCAGCCACATGATGATGGAGCACCAAGGCCAGCATGGGGAAAAGCTGCACAGCAACCACAAACAGGCATGCAGCGGGCAACAGAGACAGTTAAGTTTACGGTGACACCGGTGCTTCAACAGGAAACAGAGCTGCAACATGACCCCAACTAACGGACCTGTTACCAACTCACTGCGCCAATTCTTTC
Organism: Phyllomedusa bahiana; assembly: GCA_025379985.1. Lineage (NCBI taxonomy): Eukaryota > Metazoa > Chordata > Amphibia > Anura > Hylidae > Phyllomedusa > Phyllomedusa bahiana. Next base: position 349,282 of record JAODAL010000078.1, on the reverse strand, counting down.
ACCCAACCTCGAAAAAGGACACAGAGACAAGGGTTTGGATGAAATGGCCACAGCGGCCGTTTTATTAACATAAATACAAATATACAAAACATAATCCAACTGTAGGTATGCACCCGCATACCTCTGTCCCATCAAAACCCAACGGATACTCCAAAACTTTATCCATAACCCTGGGGCTGAGGTCCTTGGAGCTAACTTAGGTCGGGCGGAAATCCCGATGTTCCGATCTCCTTTACCTTGCCTTCAGCCGTCACCCCCGACTCAAGGGCACCAAAAGCCACCTCAGGTGGCTACCACTCTCCACCAGCTCTCAAGGACACCGCCCTGCAGAGCCCCCGCCTTCGCCAGACCATTCCTCAAAGGGCCACCAAACAAGGGACGACCAGATTCTATCTGCCTCCACCACCGATTTACACAAACTCCAAGGACCCCACCCCGCCCCCGCCACTGTGACAGAAAAGATACCCTTTTAACAACAAACCATCCGAACTTGCTTCCCCCAAAAAACTAAGGGAGGGAGGGTGGGACTGCTTCTGCCGCTGGCGCTTTTTATCCCCTGCTCCGTGCAGGGCGCGGTTTAAATACCAGGGGCGGGGCCATCGCGAGGGGCGGGGCCGGCACTCCGGGTCAAGCGGGGGGCCTCCCCTGATCCCGGCTCCGTCTATGGTCCGGCCCCATTCTGGAACAAAGGCACATCTGCGGCATAAGGACAGGACAGAAGCAGGAACACAGCCATGTCCATGACCCGGAACGGGGACCGTGGCATAGACCGTGACACCCAAGTCCCTCTTTACGCCTTAAATGTACCTTTTTTTGGTATGATAAATAAATTTGTATTAATAAACTTACTATATTGTCCCAATAAAACAACTCCCTAGTTCCTAACTGTATATTAGGTTACAATGCATATATTACTTCATAATTTGAGTCAAATTGGACCATAAAAATGCCTGCATTCAGATGATTTTATATTAAAGGGGTTTTGCCACGATCTCAATTCATACCTCTTGCATCCAGCTCTTCAGCTCTGTGTGCTCAGAAGAGGGCGTGTGTGATGTGTTTTAATTGCATATCGTGTGACCCAGCAGGATGACATCACCAGGTCTGTTTATGTATACAGCTGTGAGTAACTCAGAGGTAACATTTTTTGCTTCACAGCACAATGTTCCTCGGTTCAAATCCCTGCAGGAACCAAAACTGTGTTTTTTTTTCTCTTTATCAATGCACAGACCTCATTGAGGTTTCTTTTTTTATTTGCACTGTTTGACTTATTACTACCGTAGGGAGTCCAGAGGACAGGAGTAGAATGACAGCACCCGGGGTTTGAACACTCAGTAGCTGCCTGAGAAGAAAGGTGATGTCTGAGCATGTGCGACCAGGACTGAGGAGCTCTTAGCCCTGGTCGTATCCCCTGGAGACAAGCTGTAAACAATGGATTACTAAAGGAGCAGCTAAAACAAAAATGGTGCAGAATTTTTAATAATGAAGAATGGTGAAAATGTTTATTATTTAATTTTCAAACTTCCCACGTCAATTATACTTTGTGGCAAACGCCTTTAATTTGTAAAGGAATATGATAGAAGCATATAGATATAAATGACCATTCAAAATGTTGGGACATACCACACACTATGATTAAGGGTGTCCCGAAACGCATAAGCATTTAACTCTAGCAGATGAATTGTATTCCCTGCTTTGAATATGTTCTTTTGGAAATAAACGTGAAGTTTTATAACTGAATGAAATCTCATCAACCTGAATTGCCGTTACATGTTTTATAAATCGTTGGATCTGAACGAAGTATCCAGTTTGGAAATGCCTCGTGTATCATAGGAGGAAGTTGGGATTCTTTGCCACAGTTGTCTTTAACATGCTCTATAGTAATACCAGTCATGTGCCTCAGAGCCATTCCAGCCACGTGACTATACAAATACAAATTTTTGGTAGCAATATTGCAAACAATCTGAGGATTTACTGCAGCAGATTTTCCAGGTCATATTCCCCATGGAAAATGTATGAATGAGATTTGTTACAATCCTAACCACTCGCCTTGTACTATACTCTCAATGCAGATTTTTCCGATTCTAATGCACAGAATTTCCATCCCATCTAAGTTCACCCTAAGGGCATGTCCCCACGGCACGGGTTTTCGGACGTTTTTTCAGCCGGTTTGCGGTTTTTCAGACCGCCTGAAAAACCGGCCGAAAATGAGCACAATTGTGCTCTATGGAAAACCCCTGCAGCAGTCCCCACTGCACGGGTTTTCCGCCCGGTGTTTTTTCCGCCCGTGAGCCGCTCAAAAGAGATTGAGCATTGAACACCTCAATGGGAGGGGGGAGGGCTGTTCATCGCGGAGAAAAGCTGTCCCCCCCGCGGCTGTGGGGACAGCCGCAAAACCGGACAAATACCAGCCGGGTAAACCGACCAGTATTTGTCCACTGCCGTGTGAACGCCCCCAAAAGGGGTAGGAAAAAACAGACATTGCCTCCACTAAAAATGAAGGGAGGTAAACAAGAAAAGTGCGCCACTTCTCCATTAAAAAAGGGGTTTCGGGTGCCCGTTCATAGTTGGTGAAAGTCCCCCCTCTGGGATTGCAAATCTGTTTTTGATGCATATCCTAGTAATGTACAAAAGGTTTGGAGGAAAAAACCCTTTTTGAAGAGCTGAAATCCACAGCAAACGTCCTCTACCCAAGGCTCCGTCCACACATCAGCATTCAAAATTTTTTTATTTATTAGCAACTAAATTCAAAGCAGATTTCTGCTGCGGGTGTGTTGTGGATGTGTCGCCGATGTGCTGCGCAGCAGATTTGCAAGAGGATTAGTCCAATTATTATTCAATAGGGGTTTTCCTTATCATTTCCATCTTTTAAAAGTGACAGCCATATTTCCATTGCAGAAATTTGCCATAGCTTGTGATCAGGTATATGCAAACCCCATTTACATGCAGTTGCAGTGACATGCCCTATAACAGAGCAGTAGCTTACCCGATAGAAATATAGCCACATGACTCATAACAGTGCCGGTCACATGTTTATAGAGCTACATGGAGGAATAACCCTGAACCATTTCCCGGGTGGGAGGAGGGTAGAGAGGGGAACCAACAAAAATTTAACAGATTTACAAACACCAAAAAACATGCCTTTCGGGAAGGGGGCTTTGTGAGGTATGGGGCTCTAGGGGTCAGGTCTACTGGCCCCGCTCCATACATTGCAGGTGCTGGCTGTAAGTTACACTCTATAAAGACGAAACCTTCCCCCCCTCCAAAAAAAAAAATGCTGGAATTGTTTCCTTCTTTCCCATTCCGCCTTTCTGGTTAGGGTGCAGGTACCATGAGCAAGGTCAGGGCCAGTGATTTGAATTTTTCATTGGGGCCCCATTTGCCCTATTTTTCTAGGCCACCGGAATGCGTTGTCCTGGTTCTGCACGTAGTCTATACATACATGTCCAATGCTTATCAGAACACTTCTGTTGCTAAGATAAATGTTTCCAATACAATATATTAGGGAATTGCTATGTAATGCCCTAATACGTGATTTAAAAAGTTGACTTGTTCAAAGGGGAATTGACAATTTAGTAGATAAAAATTTTAAGTACTACATAAAAGTGCTACTTTTTGGGTTCAGAAGATAGCCCCGGAACCCCCACGGGCCCCCATCAGGGTGCTCTCGCGTCAAATTTAAAAGACAAGTGGCCCACTCAGGCTCAGACTGGTCCACAGAGGAGCAGGAGAAACCCCAATGAGTCCCTGGGCATGAAGGGCTCCTTGGTATGGTGGGCCACGAGAAAATTTAGGTCAGACGATTTTTAGGGAGAAAGAAAGCAAAAGAAATAGTGTGTGTGTCAACGTAGCTGTGCCCCAAGAATTGACTTTACTGGTGAAGCCTAGACCCACCAGTCCAACACCGGGCTCACGTATGGGCAGTATAGGTTTTATAAAGAGCAGGGGCCCCGATGCTTTGCTTTGTGGGAACCCGAGGGTTACGATGGCAGGCGCCCTGATTAATCACGAATAAGAATATTTAATGACCCCATTACGAGGAAGAAAAAAAGTGTGTAATATTTTAACAAAAACTACCCCTATTTTTTAAAATACAGTCACTTCCCTTAGTGGGATTACCAGCCCGAAAAAGTCAACCCCACATTAAGTCCTATAGAACCTATGAAATACCTTATTAAAGTACTCAATATAAATTCCCAAAGGCGTTGCTGCTGCAAAGTCTTTGTTTCTTCATCAGTTGGTTAAAAAGAGTAATCTTAAAGGGAATGTGTATCAAAAAGGGCCAAACCCTTTTAATGTATGTTTAGTTTTGTTAAAGGTTTAAACAATGGCATTGATCTGAGAAAAATCACATCTTTATAATAAGGCAGTCCCTGGTTACGAAGGATAGGGGGCTGAAGGGTTTTTTTTTAAGTTGAAATTTTTATGTAAGTCGGGGAAAAAGTTTTGTATTAAAAGTAACTCCCGACAAAAAGGTTTTTTTTTTGTTCTGTATAGTGCAGGGAAGGGTTTTTAATTTTTTTTTTTACTGTCTGTGCCCCTGTTAAGAAGATTTCACCTAATTTTCACCCTTTTTGCTGCTTGGCATGCAGGAAAATTTTCGTTTTTCAGCTTATCGTGTGGGAAATGGAATACAAATCAGCATGCCCATGATCTCGTTTGTAAAAGGGAACAGAAAAAAGCGAAACATTTTAAGTCAGGGACTGTCTGTACTTTTAAACATTGTATCATCCACTATTAATGGGACATTTAAAATGAGAAAAATTCTTCATAATTCTTTCACATGATATTTTAGAAACTTAGGCACGTAACCTGCATGCCAAACAATTACAGCAGTCCATCTGTAGATATTTGGTATCAATCTCAAGTCCTTTCCCTAGCCGGCTCCATGTAGCAAGTTCCCCTGTTATCAGAGACCCCGGGGGTTTTAGGGGAATCCCTAATTGACAAGGGGGCATTCCCCCAAACGTTGCATGGTGTTGTGATACAAAAGGAAGATTTGCTACATGGAGCTGGGCTATGAGAAGAACTTGAGATTGATACCAAATATCACAAAGGGGATGCTTTAATTGTTTGGCATGCAGGTTACGTGCCTAAGTTTCTAAAATATCATGTGAAAGAATTGTGAAGAATTTTTCACATTTTAATTGTCCCATTAAAATTGGATGATACAATGTTTAAAAGTATGATAAAGACTGTGGCGTTTTCTGGAAAAACGGGCATTTATGTAAAAAGGGGGATGGGGACAACTGATCCCTGTAACAAAAACCCAAAAAGAAATTTAAAAAAAGGTGTTTTTTGATAATATTAAGTAATTTTTTTTTGTTAAATATTTTTTTTTTATGTTTGGTTATTTCTTTTTACTCTATTTATATCACAATCATTGTTTTTTTAAAAATTCGAAATCTTGTAGTTTCTTTTTGGCCAAAACCTAAAAAATGTCAGAATTTCCTATTCGGGGGAGAAAAGTTTCAGCTCCCTATTATCAGCCGGCAAGATTACAGAAAGGTAAATCTATTTTAAGATGTTACAAAGAATCAGTTGATTCCCCAGACCTAACATCCTACCATTAGTATTGGTTTGCAGTCACAAGTTATGAGTTAGGGTTACTTTAGCTAAAGGTATTGTCTGACCACCATCCGGAAGTGAAGCAGAGGCAGGAAAGCCATTACACTGGATTTAAATAAATATATACAATGTTTCTCCAAAAATAATATGAGTCTTATATAAATTTTTTGGGCCCCCAAATGAGGGGTTTAAAGGGTTTTTTTTCAGGTGATGTCTTGTTTCCTTGTTCTTCTGTTTACCGGTACACACAGTAATGTACTGCAATAAATAGTGGTTGTCTATACACCAAGAAGAACAGACATCCTTTACTAAGAAAGAAACACCCCCCAAAAAAGAATCACCCCCCACCAGCCCCCTTTTGGAACCCCAAAAAATTTAAAAGAGATGGCAAGTTCAGTTGGTGGATGGGCTCTTGCACCAGACCCTGCATAACCCCCCTTTTAAAGGCGCATAAATGTCGGGGCCCCTTTGAGTTCCTGCTATGTTCACTGATAGCCCGGGCTTTTCCCAAACCCCAAATTGTTGTGGGGTCTTTTGAGAACAATTCTTTTGGAGATGTGTGCTTTCTTTTGGGGGGGGGTTTTTAGAGGTACCGCTTTCCTTGATAAAGGGGGTCTACTATATCTCCCCTGCTTTTATTCTTTTTCTTTTTTTTCGGTAAGCTCCCTGAACACTTTTTTCTAATAAACCCCTTAAATTTAAAGTTTACGTGACAAGCAAAAGGGAAACCCTTTTTTTAAAATTTGTGATTTTTCAGGTCCAAAATCTCCCCTTTCCATTTACAGTTTTGTAATGAATTTCCCATTTGGGTCAACATAACTTTGACCAAAAAATATTTAGCATTGTTTGTTCTGCAGATTCTTGTCATTCCCTGCATTGTTACTGTTTTGTCCTGGTGGTGGAAAAAATTCTTTTTTTTTGTTACTAAAAATTAAAACCTGTTCTAAATTTTCCCCTAATAGTCAGGTTTTATTGGGTTTTTTTCCCCAAGCAAAAGGTCACTGGTTTAAAAAAATCAAAAAAAACCAAAAAAAAACAGCCAAACCCAAAAAGATTTCCCCCCCAAACCCCCCCCCCCCCCCAAAAAAAAAAACAAAGGCCCCCCCCCCCCCCCACCCCCCCCCCCCCCCCCAATTCACCCCCCCCAAATTGTTTCCCCCCCCCCCATCCCCCTTAAAAAAAAAAAAAAAAAAAAAAAAAAAAAAGGGGCTGCCCCAAAAAATGGTGTGTGCAAAAGTATTGGGGGAAACCAAATGGTCAAAAAGCTGGAGAAATATTAAAGGGGGGGATGGGGGGGAGGGCAACTCCCATATATCAGCAAGATAGTGAAGAAAAGGGAGCTGGGAATTAAAAAAAAAAATAAAGGGGGGTGGAGTGCGGGGAAAGGGGGGTTGAAAACCGTTATAAGGGACGGTTAAAGTTAAAAAAAAAAAAATTGCAGTGTCAATCCCCAAGAGTCTCACCAACAAAATACGTAAATTAAAAAAAAATTTTATAGCTTTTAGAAAAAAATAGGGACATATTGGGGAAAAAACCTAAGGCGGGCTGGACGGGAGCTACAACGGGTTTTCCCAACTTACAGGGTTCCGGGTTTTTTAGCAGAGTTCGTAAAAACGGGAAAGGGATGGGGTGATGTTCTTTGAAAAATTTCCTGTCTGAAGGAAACCCACTGCGGGAAGATAAAGAAAAGGGAAATGAGCATGTGGAAAAAATTAGGGGAGTTTAATAAAAGGGGGCAAAAAAAAATATAAATTCTACTGGGGGTTTTCTGCTATAGGCCCCCAAATATAACAAAACCCCTTTTTAAAGATGAAATTTCCCTTAAAGGAAAATGTGAGGCAGCTAATCAAAATGAGGGTTCATTTTAAAATACCGGGCCCTAAATTTGGGAAAAAAAAACGGGTCTCTTTAAAGGGAAAAACGGTTTTTGTCAATAACTAAAGTAATTCCCTTTCCCTAAAGGGGTGCGGAACGACTAGGGGAAAAGGGCCCCTTCTAGACAAAATATTCACTAATAAAACCTAAACAGAGTAACAAAGGTTCGGTTTGGGGGGGCACTTGGGAAAATAGGGACCATAATATAATAAATTTTCCTTTTTACCCTTCCCCATGGGCTTTTTTACTGGAAGCCAAAAAAAACATTTTGAATTTCGGGAAAAAAATTTTATTTTGGGCCTTGAAGAGGGCTAAATGTTTTGCTGGGAAAAGGGGTGTTTAAAAATAAAAGAACAGATAATAAATGGGAGATCTTTAAACATGTGGATCAACAGAGATGTGAAGGAAGCAATAAATAACAAAAAGAAAGTGTTTAAGCTACTTAAAAAAGAGGGCAATAAAGAGGCATTAAAAAGCTATAAGGAAAAAAAAAAAGATTTAAAAAAAATGTAAAGGCGCAAAGCTGGAAAAAAAAAAGGCAAAATTGTAAAAGAGAGTAAAACAAAACCCCCAAAATTTTTTAACTATATAATGGTAAAAAAAATTAAAAGGGAAAAAAAATTTTGGGGGCCTTTTGAAAAGTGTGAGGGGATATTGTGGAGGGCGATGAGAAGAAAGCAAAACTTTTTAAACAATTTCTTCCCACTGTATTTACCGAAAAAATGCTTTCCCTGTTTTGACCCGGGGGATGGGGTTTCAATTTCCACCTTAAATGTTTTTGTCAAACCCGGAACCCCCCCTGTGTATAAGGGGAATAAGTTTTTGAAATAGACGGGCCCCTTTATTTTAAATGTTTATGGCTGAATAAAAAAGGAGGTATGTTCCAAAGGGGGGGAGGGCATGGCAAATGGGGGTGCCAATATTAAAAAAACCGGGTAAAAAAGGACCCTGGAATTTTTGGCCCGGGAAAGTTTAAACTCTTTTCAAGTATCCAACATTTTTGGCTGTAAAAAATTTCCCCATACCATCAGTTTTCCCTTCCCCGAACTTGATAGTCCCTTCAATTTTTAATTCCCCTTTTTCCCCTTTTCCCTTGATTCTTCCGGACCCATTTGCACCATCAGAACAGGGATTTTCAAAATTTTTGTTCATCATTCAAAATCCCCCAATCTTCCATTTTCTTTAATTTTTGAAAACTGACCCAAACGTTCTTATGATGATTTTAAAAGTAAATGTTTCTTCCCCTTTTTTGGGGGGGAACCCATTGCAGATTGATTTTGTTTGGAAAGAGCTAGGGTTTCCCAAAAACCTTGATACACCTGTGGGGCCCACCCGCCTGTTGGATGTTTACTCTTCCAACAATTATGTGGCTATATTGCAAATTGAAAACTTAAAGGAGCTGAATAGTTACGGGGTTTAAAACCCTTGGATATTGAAAAATGAAAGGGTCCTTTTAAATTGCATGTTATGTGATAAAATTTGTTTATCAAATAAATTATTAGATGGAAATCTTTAATCCCAAAGTTTTACACTGCAAAGCGGGATTCGGTTTGGTTTGCTTTTTAGGGTTTTAGGAGGACCCTTTTGTTTGAAAGTGTGGATTGGATTGCCCAAATATTTGTAAAACTACAAATTTGACAAAAATTTTGTGAAAAAAATTCTGTAGGGACAAGTTGGGGGCCGGGTTTAAAAGAGTAAAGGCGTCTGGACAAGAGAAGAAAGAAAAAAAGGGGAAAAAAATCATCGAAAAAGTCACTTTTTGAGTCATAAATGTAACTGAAAGAAAATCCCCTTATGTGTGCGGGCCCTGTGTTCATGGTATTACCACTATATGATCACTTTTGGTGGTAAAAGTGGTTTTTGGGTAATTTTTTTAAATTTTTCAGAAAACAGTACAATGGTTTTTTTTAAACTTTTTATGTGGTGATATGGGGGGGATGGGGGATGATGTCCCGGTATTTTTTGGGTTTGCTTTTGTTTTTTGGTTAATGTTATTAGGGGTTTTGGGGTTCCGGGTTTTGGGTTGAAACCCGTATGTTTGGTATTGGGCCCCAAAATTGATAGTGAAATGTGGCATGATGGGGGCTGAAATTTTTTTGGGTCCTTGTATATTGTGGTTTTTGGGTTTATTGGTCTTTTTTACTGGTTTCCCCTCAATAACAGAAAGTGGTTTTAGTCACAAAGGGTGTGATAGGGTGGCGAAATTTTTTGTTTTGATTTTTTATGGTGTTGGAAATTTTTGGCCCTTTGGGGTTAGGGTTTTGGCAGAATCAATATGGTGTTATTATTCCTATATAGAATTGTAATGGGGCCCTTGTATACTTACTGCCCTGCATAATTAGAAAAACAAGTAAATTAAATGTTCAGTTTTAAACTCCAAAAAAACAAAACCCCCCCAAAAAAAAAGGCAAAATTTTGATTTTTTCCCTGTTAAACCCACTTTTTGGGTGAGGAGGAGGGACGAAACTTTGGCTGTATTATTTGTTTTTTTTTTTCCCTTTTGGGAAATTAATTTTTTTATTAGCCATTCCCTTTAAATGGAAAATAATTTTTTGCCGCGCCCTACACTGCAGAAATCCGTCATAGTTGAAAAGTATTGGTCCACAACCATTTTCTGAGGGTCGGAGGCCCAAGCTGAAATTTTAGCACCGGGCCCATGAGTCTTTAGCTACGCTCCGTGACTGTGCATATGAAGAAATGTCTACCTGCCAAGTGTAACCTGCTATAAGTCTGGGGCCGTGGGGGAAAGCTGCAACACCAAGTGAGAGGGCTCGTGGTTTATTTTTGCACCAATGCACGGGCCCTTCCCGCAAATCCTACCCCCGTAAATTTTTCCTCCACACACCCCCTACACCGCACCACCGGGCCCGGACTAGGGAACCCAAAAACTTGAGCCATGGTAAAATTGCCAAGACCCTAACCCGCTTCTGTCTCTGTGGTTTTTATTCGCCAGACACACCACCGCTCTCAGCACCACCACCGGTAGTCCTAGTGCACTAATACTCCGCACACCTGCATCCATGGCGGCCCTGTTACCAGCACTTTACAAGTTGTTAGGTTTTCTTTCTTATGTGATATGGATTTTATGATTTTAGATATACTTTTTTGATGCCCCTCCCCCAGATTTTCCTTGGGGCAGATAAAATGCAATATCATGAAACCAAAATGTTTGGGTTTTTAAAAAACTTCAGCCAAACCCTTTCCCGAAAGACTTGAGATATTGGCTGACACTTATCTTAAAGGGGTTGTCTCAATACATTGATTTAATTTTCAAACCCCAGTCCCGTTTTCTTGGTTTTAAATTTTAATTGGGGCTGCTTTACTTTTTACCTAAGTTTCAGTAGAAGCCAGGTCGTAAACTTAGGGAACCCGTGTGGCAGCCCTTTTAGGATTTGATCAAACGGTTTTGGGAGCCCGTTGTGACCCGAGGAGCTGATGCAAACCCCTACAAGAGGGGAAAACTAGGGATGGAAAGGGGGACTGTTAATTTGGGCCCCAAAAATTTCAAAAAAAACTTGTTTTTTTAAAAATTTTAACCCTAAAAAAGCAATCCCTTGGGAGGAGGGCAACCCCTTTAAGTGTTTGCGAATCATGCTGTGGGTTGGGAGATTTTACCATACAATATATTATTATCAATTGTTTTTTTGGGTCTCCCTACTCTACTTCTGGTCTTGTGACTTTCCAGATGATTTTGCTGTTTTGTACAAGAAACAAGTGCTGGGGTTTCCAGAAGTTCGGATTTTAGTGTTGTCCTTTAAATTTTTCTTAATGGTTTTTAAAAAACCACCCCAGGGGGAATAGATGTATGTTTTTGGGTTTAATAAATGTTTTTGTTTATGGGTTTTTTTGGGTTTTGGAGCGTAATAAAAAAACCCAAAATTGTTAATCCCAAATTTCAGCCAAATTAAATAACGTGAAAGGATTTCTTCATACTGCAAAATTCTAAAGTCTCCAGTAAATTTAATAACTCAGTGTTTCTTCTTCTGTCAAGTTGTTAAAAATTGTATTCATTTTTTTAGGGTGTATTTCCCCAGGGTGTGTTTATCTGTTTCGCGGGAAACCATTAAAAACAATCGCCAAGCCCAAAACCCATTGACCCGGTTTGCCAAAAAAATGTCCCCTTTGGCATATATTTAGGGTGGTGGGAGATTGGTATACCTTTTTTTTTTTTTAACTGTATAGTGTAGTGTGGTTGACTATGCTATTCTACACAAGGCCCTTCCCCTAAAAAAAATTTTTTTTAAAAAGGGGTTCCCCCAAAACTTTTTTAAAAACCTCCCCCCCACCTCCCATATGTTTTTTAAAAGAAAATTAAAGGGGAACCCCGTCCATGGTTTTGCCCCCCTTTTTGAGAGCGCACAAATTTGTGTCGACCTTTCTGTTTCCGCGCTGTGCCCTTATTCTGTAAGATTTGGAGTTTTTGAGCATTAAGCTAAATTTTTATTCATAAAAGGGGTTAGCCCCACCCACCAAAGGCTAGCCCCCCCACTGCCCCTTTTTCACATGTTTCAACCCATTCAAAATAATAGATTTATCCGTTGAGGTGGGCGGGGCCCTTTTCTCGGGTGGGGGGATTTGAAAAAAATGGCTTTTAAGACTCTTTGGGTGAAAACTGCAGATTTGGCCTTAAATACACCCCAAAAAATCCAGCATCTTACGAAAAAAGGGGAAAAGCGTGGAAACAGCAGGTCTGACACAAATTGTGCTGCCCCCCAGCAAGGGGGGCATAACCTTTTGGAAAGGTTTTTCATAACCGCAAAAAGATTGATTTGGGCCCGTCGGCCGTCAGAAGTTGCTTATGTTCATGTAATCGGAAACATGCAAATTGCACGATTATATGGACAGATAAATGATGTATAATGTTAACCTCTTAAAGACTTTTAAAAACTCACTCCCACTCTGCTATAATAGAAAATGAACCCATACTTACCTCTCCCATCACCACTGTTCCAGTATCTCCCCCTGGTCCCAATGAAGTTTGGGTCACATGATGCTTCCCGCCCCTCATTTACCCCTGTTGGCATGGCCGCTGAAGCCCGGAAAATTGGGGTTTCAGGGTCAGTGATTTTGAACGTGGGGTCATCATGGAGGTACAATTCCTTTGGAAAAAACCCCTTAAAAAAGCATTTATGCTATCTACAATAATGAAAAAAAAAAATTAGGGTTTTTCTTAGTTCAACGTTTTGATCAAAAATGCTTAAAACCAACCCGGCTTACAACGGGATTCAAGGCCCGGGGGGTCCTACTTAAATTTTTTTTCTCACTAGAGTCAAATTAGACTTCTCATTGGGTCAACCCTCCATAAATTTGAGAGAAAAATTTTAAAAAAAGCACCAACCTTGACGCATAAAAGCCCATATTAAAAAACTGTGGAGGTAGGCGGGGGCAAGGACCAAAATGGAGGCTACATTCCCCCCCTTATAAATTAAAAGCAATTTATTTCCCAAAAGCAATGGATAGTTCTGCCCCAAAAAAACAGTGAGGAACACAGGGAAACACTGAGGGTTTTGGAGCATTGGAAAAGGGGGCGAAAGGGAGGAAGGGGAAATTTTGGGTTAATTTTCTATTTTTTGACAGGGGAGGGGGATAGGGAGGTTTTTAAAAGACTTGCTAAACCGCTATAATTATTATGGGTCCTATGGATATTTGCAGCTGTCGGCCTGTACAGTGTCATAAAAACAAAGTATGGTCAGCACATCCATTTTGAAGAATATATGTATAGGTGCACACTGGTGTGGCAGCCAAAAGCAATGCAAGGACAACACAATATCAGCAGCACTCTACAAACACTAAAAAACAGTCAAAGGAGATAAAGGAATTTTCTGGAAAAGCATTTCTGCTACTTTGGAATATATGAGAATTTTGAGGTTCTTAGTGTACGTTTTTGATCATAACTGTAAATGCCCATCCACCACGACAAAGCGACCTCAATCCAGATGGGAACCTACTCTATATGTTAAGGCCCTGTTCACATGGCGGATTTGGTCGCGGTTATGGTCGCGGGTTCCGACGCGGTTTCCGCAGCCAAAACCGCGGCCAAATCGCGTCTAGTTTATTAACATGGTTTCCTATTGTAAACCTCGTTAATATTCACACGTGTGTGAAGAACTCTTCTGTCAATTCCTGTCAGGGAGTGCTCTGCGCGGCGGCCGGGCGGTGCTGCCGCGGGCGTTGCCGCGGGTGGTGCGCGGCTGGGATGCGGCTCACGGCGCTGTTTGCCTCCTGCTATTAATTTGCATGGGGGCAAACCATCGGCGCAAGCCGCACCCCAAACAACGCCCCTCCCATGTCGAGACCACGGCCATCGCCCGCGCTGCAAACCCGCGTCGGGAGACGCGAGTTTGCGGCGAGGTCCAACGAGGTTTTGGCCGCGGCGAAACCCGTGGCCAAAACCGCCGTGTGAACAGGGCCTAACTCTAATGGTGTCTGTTCAGACCTCCACATCTCAGGAAGAGAAGATTCCAGCTATAATCTGATCTGATTATGAAACCTGTGCAGGTGGGTAGAGTGCAAAAACCAAGATGGGGGCCAGCCACTTCCTTATGTATACAGTCCAAAAACAAAGTATGGTCAGCACATCCATTTTGAAGAATAAATGTATAGGTGCACGCTGGTATGGCAACCAAAAGCAATGCAAACGCAAACCTATATCAGCAGCACCCATCTGCAGAAGTTTCTTAATCTGATCAGGTTATAGCTGGAATCTTCTCTCACTGAAATGTGGAGGTCTGAACAGACACCAAGAAGTAACATATAGAGTAGGTTCCCACCTGAATTGAGGTCACCATGCCATTGGTAGATGAGCATTTACAGTTTTGATTAAAAACTTACACTAAGAACCTCAAAATTCCTCAAAATTTTCATATATTCCAAAGTAGCAGAAATGCTTTTTCCAAAAAACTCCCGTTTCCTTTGACTGTTTTTTATTGCTTACAGAGTGCTGCTGATATTGTGTTGTGTTTGCATGTACAGTGTCATATGTCAAAGGCTTACCTAAAAGGTACATACTAGAATCTACATCTCAATGTATATCTCCAATACACACTGCATACACATTATAAATACACACAAAAATTTGCAGAACATGGGGACAGGTTTACACTTTTTTCACTGCAAATGGTGGAATCTGTAACGAAATATGTTGCAGGGTCTGAAGCAAATACATGCAGATTTTGCTGTTGATTTGCAATGGAGGAAAAATTAGTCTAAACCCATAACAATATCTGAGTCCAGAAACCTGTATGGCCACCATTACAGTTTTGGTAAGGCCTGGTTCACACCTCTGCTGTTGTTTCAATTTTTTGTTCTGTCATAGTAATAGAAAACCAAAAATAATGGAGATGCCGCATCATGACTAGAGACGAGCAAACAGTAAAATGTTCAAGTCGAACTTCGAACAGTAGTGGTGTTCGGTTCGAGGTTCGATTCGAACTCGAAATCAAACCCTATTAAAGTCTATGGGAGAAGATGTTCGGGTTAATTTTTATACCTATACAGGTGAGGAGAAGCTGGAATTACCATCCATAACAGTAAACTCCCTAACTATTGCTGTCTGTGGAGAGGAAAATGCTATCTAACTACGTCTTGATTCCCTAAGCGTGCTCCACACCCCCCTAACTAACTACCGAACTAATCTAAATAGCAGCTTTTCCTGTTTAAAATCGCTAATAAACAAATCTTGTGTCTGCTTGCAAGCAAGCAGACAGAGAGCAGTCTGTACAGTACAGAGAGTGAGCTGAAAATGGCATTCAGAACGCAATACAGTGAAATATATATAACATGGTCATGTGATTTTAGCAGCCAATGAGAGCTCTACACCTCAGCTATGATGTTTTTGACACTTCTATGTGCTCTGCACTGATTGGATGGCCGCCAAAAGTGCAGAAAGCCGCTGAAAACAATTAAAATGGCGTTTCAAACATTTACTCGAACAGACAGTAAAATGTTCGGTTCGAGTTCGAAAACATCGAGGTGTTTGACTTGAACTTAACTTTTCTCGAACGGTTCGATCAACACTAATTGTGAAAGCATTGGCGCCAGTAGATTCCATTGACTATAAAGGGGTCTTTCAGGTTTCTATCACGGCCTCAGAATGAATTCTATTTATTCTATCATTTTTGTTAGAATCTATGTCACAGGCTTTGAACACAACCTCCACTGCAGATGTGAACCAAGTATCACACATAGCAGTTTTAGGATGAATGCCATGTTTTTTGAGATGCTGTTCCTGGCATTTTTCAGCAACTGCTTGCAGAAAAATGCCATAGCAAAGGCTAGTTAAGAGGGACATATAGGGCCATGTGTATGAAAACTGTCTAAGGGCATGTTCACACAGCTTATTTGGACAAGGTTTTGGAAGAGGTTTTCAGAGCATTTCCTTGCCCAAAAACCACAGCAAAACCTCGCCTGAAACACGCTTCTTTCATGGCAATTCTTTCAAAGACGGAGCCGACAGGCAGGAGGGAAACACGCAGCGACGATCTGTCATGTGAACGCCGCTGCGTGTTCCTCATTGCCCGCAGTGATAATCTCACTGCTAATTGTTTAGATCCGTCTCTGGGTCCATCCTGTCGGTCCCAGAGATGGTTCTAAAAAGTGTAGTTAACATGGTGTGAAAACGCCGTGTGAACAAGCCCTTAGAGGTGTTTCTCGGTGAGGTTTTGGATGAGGTTTTGGATGAGGTTTTCAACGAGGTTTTCACCCATACAAATTAATAGCCAGAACAAAAACCGCGCCACAAACCGCGCCCAAAACACGCCAAAACCGTGCCGAAAACATGCTTCAATAATTGACATGACACTTCTTTCCAAAGAAGCATGTAAAACCTCATCGTGTGTGAACTACAACGAGGTTTTACATAGGAATCAATTAAATGAACTGGGAGCGTTTTGGACGAGGTTTTGGGCGAGGAAACACTCCAAAAACCTCGTCCAAAACCTTGTCCAAATAAGCCGTGTGAAAATGCCCTATGTCTGTCTAAGTCTGAAACTCAGTCTGTTTCCCATAGCAACCAATCAGAGCCCATAGCAGCCAATCAGAATGCCTGTCTCATTTCACATAGTGCTCTGGAGAAATGAGAGGGGCACTCTGGTGGCTATGGGTTCTGATTGGTTGCTATGAGCTCTGATTGGTTGCTATGGGCAACAAAGTGAGTTTTAGACCCAGACCATTTTCATACATGTGGCCCATAATGCTACAAGTGATGCTTTTTGCCATTTTTGGTAACTTTCCATGTTTCGGTGCAGTTTGTGGGTGAATGTTGTTTTTCAGGCAGTTTGTGGCATTTTTCTCTCACAGACCTCCAGTTTCTTTTTAGACACGTGTAAGGCCTCGTTCACACGGCTTATTTGGGCACGGATTGGCGCCGTACTCCGCGCCGGATTTGCGCTGCAGTACGGCGCCAATCCGTCCCTGTCATTACGGTAATCCACTGCTCTCATAGAGAACAGTGGATTCTGTCGCTCCTCCCCGCTCGACGAATCCGCGGGGCGGGGAGAAAGTGACATGCACATTATCCAGGCGCAATACGCGCCGTGGATAATGGAAGTCTATGGGGCCGGGGAGCGGCGCCCCCGCCGCGCTCCGGCCCCGCCCCCGTCCCGCCCCTTATTCACGGCGGATTTGTGAGCTCAAGACGGCACACAAATCCATCGGGAATAAGCCGTGTGAACACGGCCTAAATGTGTGTTGCTTTTTAAAAAAACAACTTTTTTGGGACTTTTTTAACAGTAAATATCAAATAGGAATCATTAAATCTATGAATGATGTAATCTGTTGAGGGATAAATGCACCTCACAATATAGAATGTAAAAAAAATAAAATGATGAAAAAACAAAAACACAAAGGACTAAACCACATTGGTAAGGCTTTCTTTAAGCTTACTTTTTCCTTGTGATTTTTCCTTAAAAAAAAACTAAAAAAAAAAAAACTGCATGCATTTTTTTCATGCTACATGTTTTATGCATTTTTCGTGGTGTTTTTCCTAAATTTATGGACCTGCACTTTTTCAACATAACAATAACCAGTCATGTGATCCATAGAGCATGCAATTTAAAGGAGTTTTTCCATTTTGCACTTTGGTGCCGTATCAATGGTGTATGCCATCAGAGCATGATAGCATGCTGCATTTGGGAAAAAACACCTCTGACCCAAAAATGTACCTAAAGTTCCGAATTTAAAAAAAAAAAAAACAACGTATGTAGCGCACTTGTATTTCACTACTGACTTACAGATAATGTGACGCCAAGGCATTTTTAGTCCAAAAATGTACAAAAATGCAGCATTTTTCTCAAAAAAAATGGTGGGAAAAAAGGCATAATATATGTGTAACAAGAAAGTGGGTTTTTTTGGTGTTTCTTAGGGAAAAATTAAAACCTAAACAAAGTGTGTTTAAAGGCCCCTTCAGACTTATATTTTGCTTACATTTCAAAAACAGCATGTTTAATTATTTTTTTATTTTCAGGTTTTATGTGTTTTTTCCTGCAGTTTTTTTTTACATAAAGTGTGTATAGGTATGTGGATTTCTTTTTGCATTTTTTTTCCATCACCTGATATGTAATGTGGAAAATTGCTACAAAAAATGTTCCAAAACTCAATACCCATGCAGCAAGCCTTTTTTGGTGTAGAAAAAAGCAATTGATGTCTAAGGCCGTGTTCACACGGCTTATTCCCGACGGATTTGTGAGCGCAATCCGGCTCACAAATCCGCCGTGAATAAGGGGCGGGAAAAGGGCGGAACTGGAGCGCGGCGGGGGCGCCGCTCCCCGGCCCCATAGACTTACATTATCCACGGCGCGTATTGCGCCTGGATAATGTGCATGTCACTTTCTCCCCGCCCGGCAGGGAGGAGCGACGGAATCCACTGTTCTCTATGAGATAGGTGGATTACCGTAATGACTCCGACGGATTGGCGCGGTACTGAAGCGCAAATCCGGCGCGCAGTACGGCGCCAATCCGCGCAAAATAAGCCGTGTGAACGAGGCCTAAGAGTTAGAAAATACTACCACCTGCCTACAAAATGGCACCCCTACAGCAAGCTGGATGTGAAAAAAAAAAACAACTGCTACTGACACCTAAAGTGCAAAATAAAGAAAAAAGCTGCAGAGGAAAAAGCAACACCTGTAGTGAGTTTTACTTTTGCCTATTGACTTCCATCTAACATTTGGTTGCTGCAGTTTTTGCTAAAAAAAAAGTTGCAATTTTTTTTTTTTTACATTTTTAGTAGTGTTTTTACAAAACTGCAATGTGTAAAACTACTGTAGAGGAAGCCTAAGGGTGAGTTAGGGTATGCTCACACAGCGTTTTGGAGCCAAATTTGGATCCGTTTTTAGAAGTGTGTTTGGATCTGTGTTTCGGACCCTAAACGGACCCAAACACGCATCTACCAATGTGCAGTGTGATTTACATTGCTTTCAATTTAAAACACGCATCGACGTTCAGACAAGTGATCACCGATGCGTGCTTAACTGTGTCTTTCGGATCCATTCAAACAATTGTCATGTCAGTTCTTGATCTGAAAGATGCAGCAGACACCCTACCTAAAACTACAGAGTACGTTCCTGCTGCATCCAAAATGCATCCAAATATGCACCTGCGTGTTGGATGCAGGTTAGATGGGTTTTGGATGTGATTTACGCAGCGCTTTTGGATGTGCTTTTCGGATCTAAAAGGGATCCAAAATTGGATCCCACACCTGGTGTGAACATAACCTTAACATGGCAGGTTTTCAGCGCCAATTCCTCGTTTAAAAATTCTGTGCTTGTAAGCACTGAATTTCCAAGGCATTTTCTGCCTCCTATATTTTAGTATTGTTGGCATGTAAAACGCCTCAAAGAGTTGACATGTCAATTTTACCGACGCTGCTTTTATTTAGGATATTATGTAAATCACCTTAGGCTATGTTCACGCGGCTTATTTCTGGACGCATTTCGCCACGTATTGAGAGAGTACTGCGCTCTAATACATGCTAAATGTGCCCCAATCATTACAGTAATCCACAGATCTCATAGAGAACTAAGGATTACACCTTCACTCCCTGCTTGTACAATACGATCGTATTGTAGGCGCTGGAAAATAAGTGACATGTCATTTATTCATGGCGCTTATGCGCCACAAGTAATGACAGTCTAGGGGGTCGGCGGGTTTCCGGCTCCCCCGTATCGCGTGAGTACGCTCGTATCAGCGCGACTCACTAACAACTGGCATATTTGCGGGGCGTAGTGTACGCCCTGGAATTAGCCGTGTGTACATAGCCCTTAAGTCAGATTGGACGCTGATTTAAAGGCAGATCCAGCGCTGAATCTATTCCCAGAATAAAGCGTCTAAATCCAGCATGTGAACGTACCCTAATACCAAAGTCACACAACATTTTAAATCCGCGAAAATCCACCTGTAACCTGTGCTGCATAGACCGCAATAAAAAAATCCATGCTGTAGTGTACACAGTACAGATGTTTTACCACTGCACGGATTTGCTGTTAGCGCCGTTACATTGAATGTACGGCGCCGACGGCAAATCTGAAAACCAACCTCTGCTTCTGCGCACATCTGCGCCAAAAATCGCGGTCCTGCAAATTTCAAAATGTTCTCGGATTTTGGACGCCATTTTGACATTTGCTGTGCAGACCTAGCCTAAATATGCCAAAAAACGGATCAAATGCAATGGAGTTCTCTGTACTGAGAGAAATGCATGAAAATAAGCACCAAGAGACACATCAAATGAGGAAAAGACAACGTGCTTACAAACGCGTATTTCTTCTGACAGAAGTGCTTATTTCACAACAAAAACTAAGTTGTGGTAACATAACCTGAGGGTAACCCAGCTTTCCCTGATTCCTAATTCCGCCTCGTCAGGCAGCAGAACATCTCTTGTTTCCATGTGCTCACCAAACTGGTCAGTCAGGGCTCCTGGAAAGCTGGATGACAACCGCCTTTGTATGATCACCCAGCTTTCCCAGAAACAGAAAAATCTTTCTACATTTCTTATTTCGCCACTGGTTGTGAACTCCCATTTTCTGTTGATTTTGTCTCTTTCAGGCTGAAGCCGCTGCCTTTCCTTGCACACTTGTGTGCACAGCATGCCCTGGCACACGTATGTCCCGCACACATGTATTTATGTGCACAGGAATGTCGTCCAGGCCTCTCCAGGAGGATGGTCATATAATGACTGAAATTACATTGCCTGGAATGGCACAGCCAGAAGAAGAGGGGAAGGAGGGGGGTTAGATTTTCCGTGCTTTCCACTGAAATTCATTCTGTGGTTTGTGAAGAGAGAAAAAAAAATGTGCTTTATATTTTGTGAGTGGAGTCACATGACCCGGGTTATGAATAGCAGATTGTAATGAGTTGGTAGTGTAAGTACGAGAGGAGGCGAGAGCACTCACACAGACACACACTCATACACACTCACTGTCTGTGGGACGACGGATACAGATACACTCACGCAGCCAGGTACTCTCTGCTGGAGGCTGGACTTGTGGACAAGGTG
This sequence comes from Phyllomedusa bahiana, assembly GCA_025379985.1. Classification (NCBI taxonomy): domain Eukaryota; kingdom Metazoa; phylum Chordata; class Amphibia; order Anura; family Hylidae; genus Phyllomedusa; species Phyllomedusa bahiana. Next base: position 328,353 of record JAODAL010000078.1, on the reverse strand, counting down.
AGTGGCCGGTGACTCCGACGTGGGGGAAGGACGCCTATTGTTTTCTTTTCGGGAATTTTTCAGAGAGGAGGGAAGATTTCTCATCTCAGGAAGTTAGAAGAGATTTTTTTCGCTTCATTAATTGAACCCGGCTGGTGCCCTTTTTTTCCACGTTCTTCCCCTCCCAGTCCTTTCGGCTGTTGCCCCCCTGGTCATCTGGGATGGGGAGCCGGGGCACAACGTCTATTGACACGTTGCTTTTGTGTTTGGCTGAGGAAGGGCAGAGGTCACGGCTGTCAGCGAGCTCTGTCTAGAAACCTCCTTGCAATCTTTTTCTCATTTTCTTGGTACTCTGGGCTTCCCCCCTTCTGGACGCTCGCTGCTTTCTCTGCCTTCATTCTTACTTTTTGCCACTTTCTTGCCTCTGCTTGGTCTTGCCTGCCTTTTTCTTGTTACTCCTTTCTTCCTCCTCCTATTCCTGCCTCTACATTGCACTTTTCCATTACCTTCTCCATTCCGTCTTCTTTATTTCTACTCGCTTGCACCCTAAGATGCTTCGGGGCTTCCACTCCCTAACTTCTGGCTTCCTGACCTGCAACCTATGCAACTTTTCTGGGCACATCTACTAGCACCATATACTTGCTGCTTGTAGCAGCACAATGTAGCCACCCGGCTCAGACTGATTCATAGGCACAAGGAAGCTTTTGCTTTTATTTGTCAATTATCACTTGTTGGTTTTTCTGCACCCTTTCCTTGCCATGAGGCTCAATGCACCGTCCCAGCTTTCCCATTATTTTTAAGAAGAACACAATGTAGCCACCAGGATAAGACTGATTCATAGGCACAAGGAAGTTTTTTGCTTTTATTTGTCAATTATCACTTGTAGTTTTTTCTGCACCCTTTCCTTGCCATGAAGCTCAATGCACCGTCCCAGCTTTCCCTTTTTTATTATAGGAGTACAATGTAGCCACCCGGATAAGGCTGATTCATAGGCATAAGGAAGTTTTTAGCATTTATTTGTCAATTATCACTTGCAGTTTTTTTGCACCCTTTCCTTGCCATGATGCTCAATGCACCGTCCCAGCTTTCCCTTTTTTATTATAGACTTGCCTTTATCCTGACTTTAGGCTTTTCTCTTTGCATTTATCCTGCACCCTTTCCCAGCTTTTCCCTTTTCGGTCCAGACTAGTCTTTTTTCCGATTTTAGGTTTTTCACCGTTTGCATTATTACATTTCATAACATTTTATGCAATTTTTGCACATTTATTGACAGTACCTTGCACTGCATGATAACAAGTCATTATTTCACGTCACTTTTTGTCTTTTGCCACTTTGTAGATGTCAGAGAGTTTGCCATTTGTCACAGCTCCTTCTCACATCACCAGGGCTGCCGTCAGTCGTCATACAGCCAAATCAAATGGGGCCCCAACCCATTACTAGTTCCTATTTTTAACATATCACTGGGCCCCTTTTTGATTAGGGCCCCTGACAGGAGTACTGCCTGTACTGCCCTATTGGCACCCATGCACATCACCATAGGTCTTTCTTTAAAGCTATTACATTATCATTCATTACCTGCAGGGGTTAATGACAAATTCAGCTCTGCTGCATTTCTTAGTGAATGAAGGAATGTAAAAATCTATTCTATCTCTATCTCTATACTGTGTTCTGTATTGTAAATTTGGTTATGTACTAAAGTTGCTCACCTTTACCGATTAACCCTTAGAGGTGTTAGAACAAAAAAAAAGAAGATATTTGGTGCAATTCCTAACACGGCCAGCAAGGGTCTCCACTGTCACTTATTATTTTCCACCATGCTTTAATATTTTTATAGAGGAGGAGGTTGAAGAAGAGGGTATTGGGGGAAAGGAGGTGAGATGAGGTGAACTCCGAGGAGGGGGGTTGGCATAAGGGTAAAAAACAGCACCCTTTCCTGCTCCGCCTGTTGCCCCCCGGAGCTGTGTCTGACTGCGGCTCTATGATTTTGTGTGTGGTACCACAGCAGGATGATGGTAAAAGGAGGGAGTTCGGGGAAGAGCGGTTTGGTGACTCTGTGATGTGGTTAGGTAACCACAGCATTGGTTTGTGTGTTGAAGACACTTAGATTGTAGGGAGTGTGACAGAAATGGGAGATTTGCTAGGCTGCTCCGTCCCAGGGTAACACTTCAAAGTAACAAATTAATAAATTGTGGGTCCTTTGGCGGAACATTACGCTATCATTTATTTGGAGTTCTCTTTTTTTTTACTCGTCGCTGACTCATAAATTCTTTTCGGGCTATTACTATTTGAGTTTATGGGTATAGTATTCCATAGCTGTGTACTGGGTGCTATAGAATAAACCGTCTGCAAGGCTAAACATTTGGGTTGGATTATATTAGTTTACAGACACTGTAACAAGAGTTTCTTTTGTCTCCTGTTGACTGAATGGACTTGATACACACGGCTCACATGGCTTTAGAGAACCTGTCACGTTGAGCACACAATCTGATCTGCCAGCAGCATATTATAGGACAAGAGAAACTGAACAGAAGAATATGTGGTGTTGTGGCAAATGATTTAGATGAATTTGTAATCTATTAATTTAAATTTCCTATGCAGGCAGTCCTCGACCTACACCGTTCCAAGTTACAACCGTCCCCTAATTACAAACGGAGACTTATGGGGCATGCTGGCACTTGTAGTTCCATGTTCCACAGCAGATAGTAGCTGTGGAACGACAAGTTACAGCATGCCACAGCAGCACATGAGGGGAAAATGAGGTGAAATCTTCTTAATAGGGGAACAAACAGCAAAACAAATGTAAAAACCCTTCCCTGCACTATATGAAACAAAAAAAAACTTTTGTGCTGGAGTTACATTTAATAAATCTACCTGTTCCGACTTACATACAAATTCAACTTAAGAACAAACCTACAGTCCCTATCCCGGGGACTGTATATAGTGTGGACTTAGGAGTCCAGTGGGTGTTCTTATCAGCGATTGACCACTATCTCAGCTTTCCCTTATACAAGGAATGCTGACAGTCACTGATATGACCGCCCACTGGACTCCAAAGCCCAGAATCAGCAGAAATTGAAATGAATAAATTACAATTGGTACTGAATCTTCCTCCACAATACTATATATCAGTCTGCTCAGCTCCACCTGTGCTATAACATGCTGCCTGCAGATCAGGTAGCATGTTCAGTGTGATAGGTTCCCTTTAAAGTACACCACTCCCAAAAACTTAGGGATATTTGGCTTTCGGGTGAAATTTATGGAAAATGTAAAAATTTCACGCTAAAGTGATATTTTTTCCTGAGAGTTGGCCATTTAAGTCCTAGCAAGTAATATTGATTTTCTCATCTCAACAATTTAATGAAACAAAAGCCAACAGCAGTGGAGGGTCTACACCAGGCATCCTCAAACTGCGGCTCTCCAGCTGTTGGGAAACTACAACTCCCATCATTCCCACTGTTATAGATTATATAAATGCATGATGGGAGTTGTAGTTTCCCAACAGCTGGAGGGCCGCAGTTTGAGGATGCCTGGTCTACACCATTAAAGAATGGTTAATGTCTCAATAATGTGTCCTGTGGCCTTGAGCATCAATTACAGCTTGACAACGACATCTCCTGCTGTTCACAAATGGAGTTATTTACTGCTGAGACATACCACACTTCTTGAAGGACAACCCGCAGGTCATTGAGGGTCAGGGGTACAGAGTTACAAGTTTCTACATGGCGGAGACTCAGCTGATCCCACAGGTTTCTAGAACAGGGGTCCCCAACTCCAGTCCTCAGGGCCCACCAACAGGTCATGTTTTCTGGCTTCCTTAGCATTGCACAGGTGATTTAATTATTTTCAGTGCATTCTGTGGGATATCCTGAAAACATGACCTGTTGGTGGGCCCTGAGGACTGGAGTTGGGGAGCACTGCTCTAAAGGGTTCAAGTCTAGACAAAGTGCGGGTCACTTCATTTGAGATCCACCAGTCTCCAACAGCCTTTCCCTAATGATGTGACCTCGATGACCTGGAGCATTGTTGTCCGTGAAGATGAAATTAGCCTGGGTTGTTTATGCAGAGGCACAAGGACTGGATTAAAGATGTTATCCAAGTAGTAAAGGCTTATCAGTGTACCATTCACATAGTGTAGGGAAGTTCTGTATTGACTAGACACAACTGCCCACACGAACACCACCACCAAAGGCTCAACTGGTGACAATAGTAGCTTATGCATAGCACTCTCCTTGATGTCTCCTGCATCCTTGGCGGCCATTATTTCTGCTCAGAGTGAAACGACTTTCATCACTGAACAGCATTGAGGAGCACTGGTTCTTCGTCTGGCGTAGATGCTCCCCGGACCATGATGCTTGTGCCTGGTGGTGGTGGTCAGGTTGTCTAGCATACAGATCACACTGATATAAACGGTTATGAATGATCTGACGTGACACTTGGTTGCCTCTCACCTCCCTTAAACATGCTTGGAGCTGTGTGACATTCATCATCTGGTTCCGCAGGGCATTGTTTACAATGAAGTAGTCATCAATGTGTGATGGAGCCAAAGGACGTCCTGTTTCTGTGACTCTTCCAGTCTCTCTCTATCTCTGATACAACCTGCTGTTGACACTCTGTGACACTCTAAGCTCAGTGACCACTTCCGTCTGAGAGCATCCTGCTTGACGCCTCGAAATGGTGAGATACTGCTGATCAATTGTAAGGTTTTGTCTTGGTCTCATAATGCCAAAATGTAAACAGCAGGGTGAGGAGGACTGTTTAAATCCCAATTCAAATTGATCCCCTATATTTATTGGGCGATTCCCGGATCAAATACCTGTTGGGAATTTTGCAATTAAGACCAGCAAGTTGTGCAAAAAGTACTGTAACATTGAACAGTTGGACATGTGCATCTAAAGGGAAGAGATGGGCTCATTTAGTTCATTTATAAAAAAATTTCAAGAAACTTTGCGGGACATGTCTGAAAACTGTCCTGGTCTAAGACTTTTCTTGTTGCCCATACCAACAAATCAGAGCTCCCCTTTCATTTTTACAGAGCTCTATATGAAATGAAAGAGGAACGCTGATTGGTTGCTATGGGCAACAAGAAAAGTCTTAGACCAAGACAGTTTTCAGACATGTCCCTCTTTATGTTCACCCTAAAATTTCAACCAAAAGTCAAATATCCCTAACTTTTTTGAACAGTGTATATCTTACCCTTGATAAACCTAATTGAATAAATAACAATTCCTTTTTTGCATGATCCAATCCTCTATGTAAGGATTGCAGCCAGAGGATTACACTTGCCCCGTGGTCTTCCTGCCAGTTGGCACGGACATATCATTGGTACACAGAGGCCCAGTAGATATAGGAGCCTTGTTGTTTTCTCTCTATTATTTATCAGACTGCAGGTAAATGGCTGAGCTAATGAATTTCATGGCCAACAATTACTGGTGGATTAATAGAGTGGATGGCACAGTATAATTTCCCCTCAACCACTACCCCCGGCTACTGAGTGTCGGTCACTTTGTCTGCTACAGTATAATTGTCAAATCCACCATGTCTATTAATGGCTTAGTGCGTGACGTGGACATCCAACTATATGGTGGCAGGACACGCTAAAGCAAATATATATATAGATATGTGCTCCTCTTTTCTTCCGGTTTCGCATCTGGACACACACGGTATATGCAGCCCTTCACCGCTTGCCCATGCAATGACAATGATCAGAAGAGTGTTGTGTCTTGCCATTTCGCAAGAAAGTAGAAATACTCTGGCTTGTTTTTAGTGGTGCAAGATGTCTCGTTCTACTTTAGTGTAATTAAAATGTTTATAAGTTCTGTAAATTTCTATAGATTTCAGAAGTACAATGAATATGGCGAGATCAGCTGTGCGGACTTGGTGTGAAGAATATGCTCTTTCAAGTCATACATATATAAATGTAGCATGCCTATGGAAATGTTGGGGATTATCAGTCTTGGTGCCGTAAAGTCAACAACTATTAACCCATAAAAGGGAAATGGGGAAAAAAGTAACTGTGAGGAGTTTTTGGGAGGTCCGGTATAGGGAAGGTATATTGGTCTAAATATGGGGGTACAAAGCTTGCACCTGAGCCCTAGGCAGCTGTATGCTCCATTTACTTATTTTCTAGTGGTTCTTCCCAGCCCTTTCTATAAGACACTTTGCCCTCTTTACACCCCCCCCACCTCACACTCACTTGCCATCTACCGTGTCCTCCACTCCTTGCAGGATGAGTATACTCCTCCACCCAGAAGCCATGAAGCCTTGTCTCTGATCCCCTCATAGAACTTCTGTCACTTTTTGTACTCCTACCCTTTCCTCCCCTAATAAAGCATCCTCCAGTTTCCATTCCCCCTGCTTTCTCCCCCACACATCATATTTTATCCATCTTTGTCCGCCAAACTATCATACATCACTCTGGAGGAGATGGAGGGGGAATACTTCGGTTGTGTGATGGGCAAAAAATTAATAAACCATGTTTGGCACCCAGACAACCTATAACTTTGTGACAGTCGTCTATATTAACCAATGAACACTTTCCTCTATAGTAAAGTAAGGCACTTACTTTAAAGGGGCATTCCCACCATAGACTTTCATGGCATATTGAATATAGGATATGCCATAAGAGTCGTGTTTGATAAGTGCGAGTGCCACTTCTAGTCCCGCACCTATCTCAGGAACAGACCCACAAAAGTGTTGGCTCAGAATGGAGAGTCGCTTCCACTTGCTCACGACTCTCCATTCTGTTCTATGGGAGTTCCCAGTACAGGTTAGCAGTGTGTTTGGCTACAATCTGAACACTCATAGAACAGAATGGGGAGCCGTGTGCAAATGTGACTGGCCCTCCACTCTGAGCCAAAACTTTCCGGGGCCGTTCCCATAATAAGTGCTGAACTAGAAGTGGGATTCCACCTATCGGACTTTGCTGGCATATCCTATTGATATGCCATCACAATCTATGGTGGGAATACGCCTTTAAGGTAGAAGGTAGGATAGCCAATAGTAAAGGGGTCAGATGTTAAAATATGTATTATAGAAAGAAGCCCCTTTGCCAGACAATAGTAGACAGCCCTTATTATTAATAGTGCTAGTAGAGTGCACCTATTATTATTAAGTGTTAGTCGAGTGCCCCCTATTATAAAAAGTGCTAGCATAGTGCCCCAATTATTATAAATAGTGTTAGTAGAGTACCTGTTATTTTTAATAGTAGAGTGCCCATGTTATTATTAATAGTGAAAGTAGAGTGCCCCTAATACTATTAATAGTGTTTGTAGAGTGCCCCTATTATTAATAATTAGTAGAGTGCCCCTATTACTATTAATATGTTTTAAGCCTAATTAATAGTTAGTAGAGTGCCCCTATTACTATTAATAGTGTTTGTAGAGTGCCCCTATTATTATTAGTTAGTAGAGTGCCCTCTATTACTATTAATAGTGTTTGTAGAGCGCCCCTATTAATAGTTAGTAGAGCGCCCTTGTTATTATTAATAGTGCAAGTTGAGTGCCCCCTATTACTATTAATAGTGTTCTTAGAGTGCCCCTATTATTAATAGTGCAAGTAGAGTGCCCCCTATTAATATTAATAGTGTTCTTAGAGTGCCCCTATTATTAATAGTGCAACTACACTCACCGGCCACTTTATTAGGTACACCATGCTAGTAACGGGTTGGACCCCCTTTGCCTCAGAACTGCCTCAATTCTTCGTGGCATAGATTCCACAAGGTGTTGCAACGATGCTCAATTGTACCAAGGGGCCAAAGAGTGCCAGAAATATTCCCACACCATGACACCACACCACAGCCTGAACCGTTGATACAAGCAGGATGGATCCATGCTTTCATGTTGTTGACGCCAATTCTGACCCTACCATCCGAATGTCGCAGCAGAAATCGAGACTCATCAGACCAGGCAACGTTTTTCCAATCTTCTACTGTCCAATTTCGATGAGCTTGGGCAATTGGAGCCTCAGTTTCCTGTTTTTAGCTGAAAGGAGTGGCACCCGGTGTGGTCTTCTGTGCTGTAGCCCTCTGCCTCAAAGTTCGCCGACTGTGCGTTCAGAGATGCTCTTCTGCCTACCTTGGTTGTAACGGGTGGCTATTTGAGTCACTGTTGCCTAATCAGCTCGAACCAGTCTGCCCATTCTCCTTTGACCTCTGCATCAACAAGGCATTCCGCCCACAGGCTGCCGCTCACTGGATGTTTTTTCTTTTTCGGACCATTCTCTGTAAACCCTAGAGATGGTTGTGCGTGAAAATCCAGGAGATCAGCAGTTTCTGAAATACTCAGACCAGCCCTTCTGGCACCAACAACCATGCCACGTTCAAAGGCACTCAAATCACCTTTCTTCCCCATACTGATGCTCGGTTTGAACTGCAGGAGATTGTCTTGACCATGTCTACATGCCTAAATGCACTGAGTTGCCGCCATGTGGTTGGCTGATTAAAATTAATAGTGAAGAGAGTATTAATATAGTGTAGACCTATATAAAGTGCGAATGTAGAGTGCCCCCTATTACTATTAATAGAGTGTGTATAGCGCCCCTATTATTAATAGTTAGTAGAGTGCCCCTATTATTGTTAATAGTGTTAGTAGAGTGTCTTTATAATTTAAATTGCCAGAAGAGTCCCCCTAGTACAGTTAAAGGGGTTTTGCCAGGACGTGCCTTATCTGCTAAGAAGCAAATGTAAACAAGCCACGGAGCTGAGAGAGAGAGAGAGACAGACAGCCAGAGCACAGAGCTGCATAAGTGGATTCTGTATACAAAAGACAACATATTTCTACCCGGTGCCTTGAAAGCTTCTGCAGCTCAGTCTCATCAGATAAGAAGCTTTCTCTGCAGCCGGCCAGCAGCTCTTGTCGGGTCCTATCTAATTGTAGCTTTGAAGTAACTAAGGGCAGGTAGGGCAGCCTGTAGCTCTCTCAGGCTGCAATTTTTGTAATCACATATATTTAGAAAAGTGATTAAATACCCATTTTGGAGGATCCCACGTCAACATTACATTGTGGCAAAACCCCTTTAATGACAGCAGAGTTCACCCTAATAATATTAGTACCATTCAGAGTGCCCCCAATGAGGAAACCACACATACACAAAAATGATGCTTTATTCACCCACCCACAGGCCTGTAAAGTGTCAACATTTTAAACATTCAAAGTTTTATTGCGGCCCCTAAAGTAGAGCAATCTGACAACTCAGCTCAAAGACCAAAAAAGGTTGTGCACCCCTGCTCCTCAGAGTTTATGGCTAATTTCATTGACATGATAGTCTCATGCTTTCACAGATGTTCATCATCTGATGTTCTGTTTTTACGGTTTCATTGTGGGAAAATCAGATCGATAGCCGTCTACGTTAGATTGTGTAAATTACAGTCTGACTTTCCTAATTGTACCGTGTTGAGCATGGGTAGATGAATTATGTTTATTGCTTTCGGGAAAAACATCTTTATTTTTCTACGGCAGTTTTAAATAAACTCTGAATCACACTGGAAAACATACAATTACTGTTGACTGAAGTGTGTAAAATCCGAGCTATTTTTAAACGCGTAGCCTGTACTTGCAAAGTCATAGAAACCCGGACACTGACAAGACAGTAGCTGTCTATAACTTTCCCAAAGCGGTTGCCTCTTTCATTCGATCTATGTCTCTGTGGCCCCTATCGGGGAGGACTGCAGAGAGCACAATCATGTTTAAGCAGCAGGGTGGCTCAGTGGTTAGCATGGTTTCCCTACAGCACTGGGGCTTTGGGTTCAAATCCCAACAGGGACGACATCTGTAAGGAGTTAGGATGTTCTCCTTGTGTCTACATGAGTTTCCTCCAGGTAGTCTGGTTTCCCCCACTTTTCAAACAAGCATACAGATAGTAGGTTAAAGGGAATGTGTCATCAAAAAATGACTTATTGTTTAACTCACATTTTTATGTTAAACACATTTTTTAGGAATTTTTGATTATCTTTTTTTTTAAATTTTCCTTATCACTTTCAATTTTTTTTTAATAATTCTTAAGTCCTGCAGTTTTCACTTTGGCCACTAGGCCTAATAATCGTCTGACACTTCCTGTTCTGTTTAGAGAGCTTTTCAGTGTCTGCTCATTATCAGCACAAAGAGGGTCAAACTGAAAGGAGACACCATTGTGTACAGATAACACAGAATCCACCGGTCACAAGAGGAGATGTCACAGCTTCCCCTCTCCCCTCCATTCACAGTGAAAACTCTCCTATAGACGTCTATGGGACAGAAACTGTCTTAAGAATCCTATGGGCATGAAACTGCTGTAAAGTATCTCTCTGACTGCTGTTAAAGCAGTGCAAGCAAGAATGTCTTCCCCACAATCATATATAGACGGCCGAATAGAGAAATCTACAATAAGGAAATAAAAACGACAGAGGAAAAGAATATGGACCAGGGGCTTGATTTAATAAGTAAAAAAAAAATTGGCGACAGATTCCCTTTAATCTGGAATTTACACTGAGATCCAATAGGAGCAGGAACCATTGTGAATAATGACATTCTCTGTACAGCGCTATGGCATATAACAGCACTATAAAAGTAATAGATGGCAATTGATTTCCCTGTAGGACTTTCAGAACAAGCCCATACATGCTGCTCCATAAATACCAATCTTCTTGAGATTATTCAGAACTTTCCAGTAGAAGAGGGGATGTAACTCAGTAAAGCAATGCACATTTATACACCTTTCAGAACCCTGCTGTCAATTCTTATGGGCAATATAATAACGTCTACTATCACCTTTGTTAATCCTGTATTTTTTACCATAATTGCTGAAATGTTTAAAATATCTTTACCATTGAAGTAAGGTGCGTTATGTCAGGGCAATGTTACAGGGACAAGGTGTAACTAGAATTCATAAGGCCCCAAAACAAAATGAGATGGGCCCCCTACATCTAGGGCGACATGTGTCAAAGGGTTTTTTGCCCTTTTCTGGCGTAAAATGCATCAAAGGTGAGAGGTTTGCCTAAATTGCCAATATATGGCCTGTCGAACGAACATGTTTGACGCATTATGCACCAGACTCGACACTTTGTAATGCGCCAAACATGTGGGGGTATTTTGGGGGCATGTTGCCACACTCGTAATATTACACACATTTATGAATTTGGGATGGCAAAACAAGGTGAATTACTGCTCGGACAGGCAGACCTATCGCAATGTGGTCTTCCTGAGTAATCGTAATGGTACTAGATTTGCCATTAGGTTAAAAAATGTCCCTTATTTCTCAGCTTTTACCAGTAAAATAATAAAAAGTAATTTATGATAATTATCAAAGTATATTAAATGTAGATGAGCGATATTGGCTTGACTAATATTCCATTTTGCTTCTCAAAGTTTCAGTGAATCAGAAGTAAATTGAGGATTTGTTTAAACCAATAGAGGGCGCAGTGAGCTTCCCAGCTCCTTTCCCATAATGCCTTGGGATAAATTTTATAATCTAAAATTAATATAAAATTGTATAAGATCCTAAAAATACAAAATTATCTTCTATAAAATGTATTGAACATTAATTTAAGCTAAAATTAATTTAAAATTAAGTACTATAAATTAATTTAACCAATACAGCATCTACCATAGATCCCGTTCTCAATCGTGTATTTATAGAGTTGGCGTAGTGTTATCAGTGATTACAAACACATCACAGCAGGCTAGAAATAAAATAAAAGGTGTTAGCATAGCATGTCAGTGAATAGAAACTATGGTAGTGATCTTGCATGTTGCGGCTGGTGTGCTAGCTATTGCTGTACGTCAAATTCATGTTTGGCGCATTAGTAATGCGCCAAAGTTCTGTGGCGCACCAAACACAGATGCAAGACGTCTCAAACCTTAGGCGCCATTTATGATTGCACATTCACCACTTTCATATCTTCAGGCGCATTTTTCACTGGAAAAAAGACACGAAAAATAGCCTTGACGCGTTTCATACACGTTGCCCCTAGTAACTGGAAACTTAAAAGAAGTAGCCATAAATAGTGGCATAGGTCAGAGAACCCACATGGTAGAAAGCTGCCAACTTGTTCCTACAAAAAGATATAGGGCGACATGTTTGAAAACTTGGTCTTGGTGTAAGGGTATGTTCACACAACGTATTTGCAGGGTGGACTTCAGCGCTTAATTGCTCTGCAGTGCACCCGAAGTAGGCCCCGCAAATAAAGTCAAATCAATGAGTGCTACAATAACCTGACGTATTCCTCAACGTGTACTGTGCGCCCGTAAAAAGAACTGAAGTGTCTCTTCTTTCGACGAGTACGCGCCGGGGAAAACGAAAGTCATAGGAGGATGGCCCGTAGTGCTTTTGAAAGTAGGCTCTGGCCAGTGTGTACTTTCTGCAGCAGGCCCACGCCGCAGTACGCTGTGTGAACATACGCTAAGACTGTCTTTGTTGCCCATAGCAATGAGAGTGCCCCTTTTTTCAGAGCTCTATATTAAAGCCGGGCTCTGGTTGCTATGGGCAACAAAGACAGTCTTAGACATTTTTTATACATGCGGCCCATAATGTTCTTGCACCTGAGTGGGCGCCTTTAGCAGTTGCTATGGTTATACTTAAGCCACTACTATGCAGATACATATATGCGTAGCAATAACTGTGAGGAGGGTGTGGAGCAGTGTGGAAGGGCTGCCCTCATGATTACAGAGGACTAAAGTTTTCCATGTTGCCATTAAGATACCTGGATGCCCATCTAATCTATGAATGAGCCAGTCTGCCAGAATGGGAACAAATGAAAGGGGTATTTATCAACACTGAAGACATATCGATAGTATATGCTATCAATGTGTGATAGGTACGAGAGCCACTTGGCTATATACGAAACCCTCATTAAAATGAATGGAGAGTAATCGTACAAGCGTGGCCACTTCGCCACTCTAATCGGTCAGTTTTGGAGGCCCATTCTGGAGATAGGTGGGCAACCCAGAGGTGGGACCTGCACCTATCACACATTGATGGCCCATTCTATCACTATGTCATCAATGTTGATGATGATGAAAACCCTTTATACGGGGGACATTAATAAGATATATAGGCCAGGGATAGCTTCATAACATAAATCTTTTAAGCCCTTAATAATTGCCCGCTTCTCAGGCACAGTAGTATGAGCCTGGCTCACCTGTACTGTGCCAGGACAACGTATCTGCATCAATAGCAAGGATCAGAGAAACTACTGATCCTGACCATTTAAATCCTCAGAGCTGTAGTCAATAAGGCATATACTGTAAGGCACAGTTCACACGGCTTAAAGCCGACGTAATTGCGGGCCGGATTTCGCCCCGCAATTACGCCGGCTGCCGTGCAGCGGGGCGGGGGGCCGGCAGACACTCATTCACGGCGCGTACACGCCGTAAATAATATGCATGTCACTTTCTCTCCCCCCCCCCCCCGGCGGATTCGCCGAGCGGGGAGGGGAGACGGAATCCATAGTTCTCTATGAGAACTGTGGATTACCCCATACATGCCAACTCTCCCGTTTTGGCGGGGGGGTCCCGCTATTTGGGTCCCCTCTCGCCCTCCCGGGGGAGTTGGGATTCCTCCCGCCGCCTTTCAGGCGGCGGGGGTCCTTTAAATTACCGCGGCGCAAGAGTAGCGCTAGTGCGCTACTCTTGCGCCGCGGGACCGCTCCTACAGGCGGGTGCAAACGGCCGCAAACGGGCCGCTCACCCGCCCGCGGTCTCAACTGTGCATGGAGGAGGCAGGAGGGATCGCTCCCTCCTCCCTCCTCTCCCTGTATGTACGGCGTCTGTGCGCGCCGCACATACAGTTCAGCGGCGCAGGGGGAAGTGACGCGCGGCTGCAGGGGAGTGACGCGCGGCTGCTCTCACTTCCCCCGGCGCCGCTGCAGAGTTCGGGCAGGTGCTGGCCTCGCTGCATGAGCCTGGGAAGGTAAGTGGATTTTTTTTTTTGATATTTATTCGCTTTAGGGGGGTCTATCTGGCTAACAGGTTGGGGAACTACCTGGCAACAATGGGGGCATCAACCTGGCAACAGAGGGGGCACTACCTGGCAACAAAAGGGGCAATACCTGGCAACAAAGGGGGCACTACCTGGCTAACAGAGGGGGCACTACCTGGCTAACAGATGGGGGCACTACCTGGCTAACAAAGGGGGCACTACCTGGCAACAGAGGGGGCACTACCTGGCAACAATGGGGGCAAATACTGGCAACCAAGGGGGCACTACCTGGCTAACAGATGGGGGCACTACTGGCTAACAGATGGGGGCACTACCTGGCTAACATAGGGGGCACTACCTGGCTAAAAGAGGGGGCACTACCTGGCTAACAGATGGGGGCACTACCTGGCTAACAGATGGGGGCACAACCATGCTAACAGATGGGGGCACTACCCGGCAACCAATGGGGGCACTACCTGGCAACCAATGGGGGCACTACTTGGCTAACAGATGGGGGCACTACCTGGCTAACAATGGGGGGCACTACTTGGCTAACGATGGGGGCACTACTTGGCTAACGATGGGGGCACTACTTGGCTAACAGATGGGGCACTACCTGGCTAACAGATGGGGGCACTACCTGGCTAACAGATGGGGGCACTACCTGGCTAAAAGATGGGGGCACTACCTGGCTAAAAGATGGGGGCACTACCTGGCTAAAAGAGGGGGGGACCAACCGGGCAAACAATGGGGGCACTACCTGGCAACAATGGGGGCACTACCTGGCAACAATGGGGGCACTACCTGGCTAACAGATGGGGGCACTACCTGGCTAACAGATGGGGGCACTACCTGGCTAAAAGATGGGGGCACTACCTGGCAAACAATGGGGGCACTACCTGGCAACAATGGGGGCACTACCTGGCAACAATGGGGGCACTACCTGGCAACAATGGGGGCACTACCTGGCTAACAGATGAAGGCATACCTGGCTAACAATAGGGGCACTACTTGGCTAACAATGGGGGCACCTACCGGCTAACAAAGGGGGGGCAAACCTACCTGGCTAAAATATGGGGCATCTACCTGGCTACAAATTTGGCTCTACCTGGCTACAGAGGGGGCATCTACTTGGCTACAAGGGGGCATCTAACCTCATGAAAGGGTCACTACCTGGTTATGGGGGGCTACTACCTGGCTATAAGGGCATCTACCTGGCTTTCTTCCAAAGCCGTTATGCAGTTAGGTGGAGTGGGTGTGGCTTTTTGAAGGGGCGTGGCATACCGACAAGATGGGCGTGTCCATGCAAATTTTTGCCGCGGCGCGCGTAGCGCGCCGCCCACTAGAGTCTCCTGCTTTTTCACTTTCAAAAGTTGGCAACTATGGATTACCGTAATGACTGGGACGGCTTCCAGCCGTACTGCAGCGCAAATACGGCACTCAGTATGGCTGGAATCAGTCCCAGAATAAGCCGTGTGAACGGCCCCTATGTGGTTTGAGTGGCAGAGCTTCCTCTGTAGATCCATTGGGTTGGGCTCCCATGACACGATCACATTGGTTTATAACACAGCCCCCATGTCTGTTATCTTAGTGCTTCTATCTGGCATATCCGTAGTTTTCCATTTTTTATTTTTTTTATAGCAAAAACAACAACACATGGGGCCGCGTATGAAAACTGACAAGGTCTAAAACTCACTTTTTTGCCCATAGCAACCAATCAGAGCGCCTCTTTCCTTTCATATAGTGCTCTGGAAAAATGAGAGGGCCGCTCTGATTGGCTGCTAGGGGCATCAAAGTGAATTTTGGATCTAGACCATTTTCATACATGTGGCCCATAATTGGTATTGCTGCATCCATAGTGAGCCAAACCATAAAGACAATAGGCCTCATTTATCAAAACTGTCTAGCAGTACGACTGTCTGTGTTGCCGATAGCAACCAGAGCTCATAGCAACCAATCAGAGCCCATAGCAACCAATCAGAGCTCAGCTTTCATTTTCCCAGAGCTGAATAAGAAAAAAATCTGAGCTCTGATTGGTTGCTATGGGTTCTGATTGGTTGCTATGGCCAACAAAGACAGTTTTACTGCAAGACAGTTTTGAGAAATGAGGCCTTATATGTTTTTGTTCCTTCATGGTAAACACTATAAAGAGAATATTCAAAGAAAAGGCTGTTTTTTAGTTCATGTGTCATAAAAAAGCAATCAAAAAGTCATAAATACCCCATACTGGTAGCAATGAAAACAACATGCCCAGCAAAATATAAGTCCTCATGTGACTCTGTTGAAAGAAAAATACAAATGTTATCAAACTATTTTAAAATTGTTTTAATTCTGTAATAATAGTAAAAATATAAAATCACTATTAACATTTGGGGCCTCATGTATGAAAATTGCCTACGTCTATGACTTTCTTTGTTGCCCATAGCGACCAATCAGAGCTCATAGCAACCAATCAGAGCCCATAGCGACCAATCAGAGCTCATAGCGACCAATCAGAACCCATAGCGACCAATCAGAATCCATAGCAACCAATAAGAGCGCAGCTTTCATTTTTTCAGAGCACTATATGAAATGAAAGGGGAGCTCTGACTGGTTACTATGGGCAACAAAGAAAGTGTTAGGGCTCCAAAGTTTGGCGCAAAAATGTCGTACGAATCTATACCAGTTTCAAAGTGGCATGGCTGAGATGTGAGACACTTTTATACATACTGTCGGACCACACACTTTTAAAAACAGAGGTGGAACTGACGAGTTGGCGCCAGGTTCATATATGCAACAAAGAAATAGTTTGCCAAAAGGCAACTAAATACCATAAATATACCAACCACCACCCATAAAGTCCTAGGGCCACATGTATGAAAACTGACTAGGTCTAAAATTCACTTTGTTGCCCATAGTAACCAATCAGAGCCCATAGTAACCAATCAGAGCTCTCCTTCATTTTATATAGTGCTCTAGAAAAATAAGAGGGTCGCTCTGATTGGTTGCTATGGGCAACAAAGTGAGTTTTAGACCTAAACAGTTTTTATACATGTGGCCCCTAATGCTAAAACTTAACTTTTATTATTATCTGTAATTGCTATTAACATACTATTCAAAATACTTTAAAGTAGCCATGAGTAATGTGTTGGAAACCCTAAGTTTTGTCAGTATTGTGACGGTAGTGCCTGCAGTTCACTACCCTTTGGATGCACATTGCCTAATTACTAAAATATTATCACTGCCCCCCTCTCCATCAGACATGTTTCATCCCCAAAGTGGCATCTTCAAGGGTTAAATGGGGCAATTAGCTACTATCTAATCATTATATAGGGTTGTATGTAGAATAAAATAGATTCATACATGCACAAAGATTTTAATGCAAAAACAGAATGAAAAGCAAAAACAAAGTACAAGGGAAAGTTTAATACTCCTAAAACTGTGTTTGCATTAAAAAACAGCAACAAAAACTACATTGAAAACTGAAGCCTCAGCAGTTTCTAAAATTATTTTTTTTAAAAAACATATAAAACACATATCTCATTTTCAAGCTGCGAGAAAAATGTTGTATACTGCGCACATCTGGGGAACAGTAGTAGCACTAGATAGGAGAAATCTGAATCCAGAGCTGTCTGGCTGAGTCCCTTTAGGGCCGGTGACCTGGCAAAGGTTTAGTGAGCCTATAATTACTATGTAATATATACAGAAACACTTTGGGTGACATGTGCAAGCAGGTTTAACAAAAGTTCAGATAACACCGCAGATGAGATTTGCAGCGAAAGCGAGTTCAAGAATTCTGCACAAAAATTTAGACCAAAATTTTTATTAATTTCTGGAAGCAAATTTGATTGAGAAGAAACCTAAAAACAGACATTTGGGTAAAGTACTCAGAAAGCAAATCACATACAAATGACAAGCTTTGAATTCTGCAGATGCAAAAATGATCCCCCAACTCAGAATTTCTTTTGTAAATGAGCTATTAAGTGAAATGGATATGGGGCTCTGCCTGTGGCACTGAAATGGTGTGTGTAAGGTATGTATTATAGTCAATGTACACATCTTAGGATCCTGGGAAAACAACAGAACTTTAGTCAGGACTTGATTTTTTTCACACTCCGGGCAATATCTAAGAATATTATTAGCATGGTCAATCATAAAGAGGCCATTGAAAGGCGAGGACAAGACCACTTTAGGTATGGAATCTTTAGGTTTTGCATCTATTAAACAGCCTTACTCCTGAGGGGGTAAACTATAGTGTGCATTATATCTTAAGAATTTAAGAGATCTCCTTCACTAACATGGGTACTACTATTTGCCCTCCTCAGTGATTGCAAATGTATGTAAAAAGTCTCCTACATTGGGGCAACTTATAAATGCCCTAAGTTAGGGTTCTGTTCTGGGGAAAAATGCCTTTGAAAGTAGTTGCTTGAGATTAAAATATGAGGTCTTAAAGAGTCTGAAAAAGTGCCACACATGCCCATAAGCTGTGAAATTGCAGCCCAGCCTATATTAAAGTGGTTTTCCCACCACAGACATTGGTGGCATATTGATTAAGAATAGGCCATCAGTGTGTGATAGGTGCCAGTCCCCAGGACCCACACTTATCTCAAGAACTAGCCCCAAAGTCTCTCCATTTTGTACGGAGAAGTGGTTTGAACTCATTGATTTCATTGGGAGTTCTGAGGACAGCTTAACATGTCAGAGATGAGGACCACACCTATTAGTGTGCTGTCAGTGTTTGTAGTTGGAAAACCATTTTATAGACTATTAAATCCATATTTCTAGTACTGATGTGCTTTGAATTTAGGTCAAAGTCAAAACCTGCAGAAAATTTACTCTAACCCTAAGTTAGGGTTGTTTATGGTGGTTTTATGGCATTAACTTGCAAGTTCAAGCCAAGTTCCCTTGGTGGCCTAACTTCTGGTTCGACGTCCACCCAACGTCACTTTTATTTTACCATATAACCAATGATATTGTTACCAAGAGTGACATCGGACATCATATCTGACATCACTTTTTGTTACTTAACCATACTGAAGGCCCAATGTTATGGCAACCAGGACGTCAGACCAGAAGTTAGGCTACAATGGGAGTGTTGCGTAGCTGGAACCAGAGGCATAACTTGAAGCCTATGGGCCCTAGTGCAAAAAGTGAAATGGGCCCCCCAGCTATCATGTGCCACTTAAAATGCTGGTGTCTCCTTATGTGGCAGGAGGGCTTTTGGGCCCCCTCAGGCTGTAGGGCCCGGTAGCGACTGCTACATCTGCACCCCCTTTAGCTACGCCCCTGGCTGGAACGGTACATTAACCTTCTAAAATCCCTTAAACAACCCTCACTCTAATTTAGGATTAGAGTTACAATTATTGTTGTCGTTAGAAAAAGAGAAATTTTAATTCCAAATGTCCCAAGCCCAAATTATTTCGCAAGTTTAATCAAACCTGTGTCGCCATTTTAAAAACACTAATCACCAGGATGCTTATTATCTTATAGTCAGTGATGGTCTGATCTCAGGGACTACGTCTTGTCCTGAGAAATAAGGAACTACAGCACTGATTTATTTCTACCTCCCCTTCTGTTTTTTTGTATTTTTGGCACAGGAGCCCTCCCAAAATGTGGGGACTGCCAAATTTTCTCAAAAAGAATAGTACTTCAGTTCCCTGTACAGTGGGGTTTAGGGCCCCAATGAGAAGGGAAAAAATGTTTAAAGGACGCAGTGCTAAATTAGCACTATGGTCCCTTTATGATTGGTGTATTTCTCAGAGGTCTAACTGAACATTAATTTGACTTCTACTTTTACTATTTGTCGTTTTTTTTTTTTTTGGTTTCTTTCTTTAAAGACGCATTCCACAATGCA
This sequence comes from Phyllomedusa bahiana, assembly GCA_025379985.1. NCBI lineage: Eukaryota > Metazoa > Chordata > Amphibia > Anura > Hylidae > Phyllomedusa > Phyllomedusa bahiana. The sequence continues at coordinate 308,651 of JAODAL010000078.1, read as the reverse complement.
GACACCATTTAGACAATCTAATAATGTAACTTCACACCAGGTAAAGCGACCATACACATAAGAGAGCATGCCCAGTCCCTTATTCTCCTATGAGATAAGTGCTGTCAGATGTGTCTGGCTGCAGCTTATCCCCATCCCCCTACTGATTACATTCAAGAGAGACAGCTATGACAACTCTCTCATGTGAATTGGCAACTTTGAGCCTTCTAGATCAACAGATATTTGCATTATAATTTTTCACAGTGCTTTAGCTGGGGCCTTTTTAAGATATACACAGATACTCCCCACTTGGTGTAGAAACAAGTCAAGTCTGCACTCTTAGATGACCTTATAGAATGGTGGAATCTACCCAGAATCTAGTTCCCCCCCAGGAATCTGCCCGGTACGCAGATTTCCAGTCCAGGTCTGCTTAGAGGCCAGGGCATTTTTTCTAGGTCCAACATAGGCTATGGTTCCCTCGACACAGAAAATACTTGGCACCACCACCCCTATCTACAGCGGTGGATGTACCAGTAAAAGTGGTGTAGAGAGCTATGTTCTAAGGGTTGCTTTGATGAGTGCTAATGGCTACAACAAGCTTGGCTGAATGAGCACATTAGTTTAATGGAGCCATGCACAACAGGACTGCATAGATAAAAGCAGACCTATCCCATCCTTATTTTTTGGGGTAAATTATAGTTGCCCCCATCCATATGAGGGCATGGTCTCAGTGTATTCATATATGGCTGCTATCTATTGGGTTAGACAGTTTAGCACTTGGCACTTTGTTATACGAGTATTTTTCCAGTACAAGTTTATTTTAATTAAGTTAAATTAGTAATAGAACTGGTTTAAAGATATTGTCAGATACGGGAGTGCTTAGCAGGCATGTTAGGTCTTGGCATTGTGTACTAGGAGGCACAAACAGATTATGCAGATGCTTTGACAAGATGCATTATATAAACAGTTTAATATATTTCACGTTGCATTGCCAAAGATTCAGTTTCAAAGAACCAGCGCATAGAAATAGTGTCTTTCTCTAAAGTTCAGGGTTGTATACCTTTCACAGGTAATGACAATGATGTCTTCTGAGAGTAGGGTCAGTCTCAAGATTTATGTGTAGGGTGGGATTAAAACTATAGTGAAAGAGCAAATGCACCTGGGCCTCTATGACCTAGGGGCCTCCACTACCCTCCTTTATTTGATGTACAGCAGAGTCTAAATACTTTAAGTCTCTAATGTACTACGGTGTAATGTTATAGAACTGGAATAGTAGGTTATGTTATTTGGAAAATATGGTGGTATTATTTAGACAATACATGGTACCATAACATGCTTACTTTATGGTTGTATTCAGAAGATTATTGTTGTGTTTGTTCTGCTGTTTATAACCCTTGAAACATTGTAGCTGTAAAAAAAAGTTATCTTTCACTTTTAGAGTTATTTGTTCTTACCTTTTTTTTTCCCCAAAGTTTAGATAGCACTACCTACATTTTCTCAGGAGCTTCCACAAACCTTAAAGGGGTTTTGCCACGATGTAATGTTGACGTGGGATCCTCCAAAATGGGTATTTAATCACTTTTCTAATATATGTGATTACAAAAATTGAAAGCCTGAGAGAGCTACAGGCTGATTACCTGCCCTTAGTTACTTAAAAGCTTCTATTAGATACGACCTGACAAGAGCTGCTGGCCGTGCTTGCGCAGATCACAATTCTTATCTGATGAGAAGGAGCTGAAGAAGCTTTCAAGGTACCGGGTAGAAATATTTTGTCTTTTGTATACAGAATCCACTAGTTGTAGTGTGACTATCTGAGTAGACCCCTGCTTTATCTGATGACAGAGAACATGAATAAGCTGTCAAGCTGCTGTGGAGAAACGGTGTTGTCTTTTGTATACAGAATCCACTAGTTGTAGTTTGATTATTTGAGTGAACATTTCACACGATCCCTTTTGCATGGCTCTGTGCTCTGGCTGTGTGTCTCTCTCTCTCTCTTATCTCAGTGTGGCTTGTTTACATTTGATTCTTAGCAGATAAGGCATGTCCTGGCAAAACCCCTTTAGGCTGACGTTTCTCATAAGGTTGCAGATTTGGAAACACCATTTTTAGGCTTTGTTCATATCTGTGCTATGGCTTCTGCTTATAACATACCTAAGCTCTAATATTGGCCCAGATGCATTGTATGACAGATCAGAATAGCACTCACAGCCCTACTGACTTTCAAAGAGGGGCTGTGACATCTCCTGACAGGTCTGTTTTAGTAAATCCTTGTGTTCCTTGGGAAATACCAATTCTGGAGCCTCTTCTCTTATAACTCTGGGTTGTGCTGCTCCTCTGTTAATCCTCCTAGAAACTGAATCTGTCAGATGGGTGTTACCATTCCAGTTTTCAGAGTGGTGTGTCTCTGCACATACTAACTGTCAGCACTGATTGGACAATGTCAGCATCTGCAGGGACACCCAACCCCGAATTGGTAACACCCATCTGACAGATTCAGTTAGGGTACTTTGACTTTTGAGGCATTTTTTGACGCTTTTTTGAGGCGTTTTTAATGTACAGCATTAATAGCTGTGCCTTCCTGCGCAAAAAACGTGTCAAAAACACACCGCGTGAAAGCACCCTTATACATTTCTAGGAGGAATAACAGAGGAAAAGCACAAAACAGAGTTATAAGAGAAGAGGCTCCAGAATTGTTATTTTACAGAGAACACAAGTGTGTACTAATTAGACACGTCAGGAGATGTCACAGGTAATTTTTAATGTGGTTTTCCTTTGAGGCTCCATTTCTTAGATATCAAGATCGTAATTACATGCTTTCTGCCATTGAAAATAGTGAAAATATTAACAGATCCCCTGTTGGAAGGGTCAAAAGCAAATATGAACAAAGCCTTAGAGTATGTTCCCATGTTCACACCCATGCCACAAATTTGTAGTTTCCACACAAGAATAAGCCCCATAGTCATTGAATTGAGCTAATCCTCAGCTTCTCTGCTCAAAAACCATGAAAATAAGGGTCCGTTCACACAGCAAAGACCAAATACCGGTCGGATTTCCCGACCAGGATTTTGTCTTTTTTTGGCATGCAGTTGTCCGCAGTTTGTGGATTCAAGCCTCCTTCACACCCATATGTTCATGTTCTGCTCGAAAACCGGGCGGAAGAATGAACATGTTCTAAGTTTTTAGGAATGCCGGCGATGTAAAAAGCCGTCCGGCAGAAAATTCGTGCAGTGAGGACTGCTGCACGGATTTTCTATTTAACTTAATGTAAAAGGTTGACAGTCGGTTTACAGATGGTTTTCAAATCTGAAAACCATCTATAAAACCAACTGAAAACCAGTGCTGTGGGGAATGCCCTAAGTGGCGTGGTTATTATTGCCATTTTTGTTGTGAGAAATTCAGCATCGTAAAACAATGGGCATTACGGGCACCTCAAGTGTTTAGTATATAAATACAGCTGAATAGAAGAGACCTCAAATGATATATCTAGACATATCTGCCCCTGTAAAAATAATAATAATATTCCGCAGCACTTTAGGGCTTGTTCACACGGAGTTTACACTCCGTGTTACAAGCGCTTTAGGGATCCGTCTTGGGGTCCGCTCTGTCGGTCCCCAAGACGGATCTAACAATTAGTGAGATTATCACTGCTGTCTGTGACGAACACGCAGTGGCGTTCAGATGAGGGATCGCTGCTGCGTGTTTCTATAGCACAACTCGGATCCGTCTTGAAAAGAATTGCATGTCAATTCGTTTCAAGATGGAGCCGAGCGGCACTTTTGAAACACGCAGTGGCGATCCCTCATCTGAACGTTGCTGCGTGTTTGTCATAGACAGCAGTGATAATCTCACTGCTAATTGTTTAGATCCGTCTTGGAGACCGACAGAGCGGACCCCAAGACGGATCCTAAAAGCGCTTGTAACACGGAGTGTACAGTCATGGCAAAAGTTTTGAGAATGACACAAATATTATATTTTCACATGATCTCTTGCCCTCTGGTTTTTATGTGTGTTTGTCAGATGTTTTTTATCACATACAGAAATACAAGTGCAATCATATTATGATTAACAAAAGCTTTTATTGACCGTTAGAATGAGTTAATGCAGCAAGTCAATATTTGCAGTGTTGACCCTTCTTCTTCAGGACCTCTGCAATTCTCCCTGGCAATGCTCTCAATCAATCTTCTGGACCAAATCCTGACTGATAGCAGCCCAAATTCTTGCACAATCAATGCTTGCATTTTGTCAAATTTGTTGGTTTTTGTTTGTCCCCCGTCTCTTGATGATTTGACCACAAGTTCTCAATGGGATTAAGATCTGGGGAGTTTCCAGGCCATGGACCCAAAATCTCTATGTTTTGTTCCCTGAGCCATTTAGTTATCACCTTTGCTTTATGGCAAGGTGCTCCATTATGCTGGAAAAGGCATTGTTGATCATCAAACTGCTTTTGGACGGTTGGGAAAAGTTGCTCTTGGAGGACATTCTGGTACCATTCTTTATTCATGGAGTTTTTTTTTAGGCAAGACTGTTAGAGAGCGATTCCCTTGGCCGAGAAGGCAAACCCACACATGAATGGTTTCTGGATGCTTTACAGTTGGCATGAGACAAGACTGGTGGTATCGCTCACCTTGTCTTCTCCAAACAAGCTGTTTTCCAGATGTTCCAAACATTCGGAAAAGGGAAATTCATCAGAGAAAAATGACTTTACCCCAGTCCTCAGCAGTCCATCCCTGTACCTTTGGCAGAATATCAGTCTGTCCCTGATGTTTTTTCTGGAGAGAAGTGGCTTCTTTGCTGCCTTCCTTGACACCAGGCCTTGCTCCATGAGTCGCCGCCTCACAGTGCGTGCAGATGCACTCACACCTGCCTGCTGCCATTCCTGAGCAAGCTCTGCACTGCTGGTAGCCGATTCCGAAGCTGAAACACTTTTTAAGAGACGGTCCTGGCGCTTACTGGTTTTTTCTTGGGCGCCCTGGGAGCCTTTTGACAACAATGGAACCTCTCTCCTTGAATTCCTTGATGATGCGATAGATTGTTGACTGAGGTGCAATCTTTCTAGCTGCGATACTCTTCCCTGTTAGGCCAGTTTTGTGCAGTGCAATGATGACTGTACGTGTTTCTTTAGAGATAACCATGGTTAACAGAAGAGCAACAATGATGTCAAGCACCAGCCTCTTTTTAAAGTGTCCAGTGGTGTGATTCTTACTTAATCATGACAGATTGATCTCCAGCCCTGTCCTCATCAACACCCACACCTGTGTTAATGGAGCAATCACTGAAACAATGTTAGCTGATCCTTTTAAGGCAGGCCTGCAATGACGTTGAAATATGTTTTGGGGGAAAAAGTTCATTTTCTAGACAACTATTGACTTTGCAATTAATTGCTGTTAAGCTGATCACTCTTTATAACATTCTGGAGTATATGCAAATTGCCATTATAAAACCGATGCAGTAGACTTTGTAAAAATTAACATTTGTATCATTCTCAAAACTTTTGGCCATGACTGTAAACTCCGTGTGAACAAGCCCTTACAATTTAAAAGGTATGAGTACAGACAAAAACATTACACAATAAAAAGCTACTTACAAATTAGACACCTGGTATGAGTGTCCTGCTTCCAAGAGCTTACAATCTATTAGGGTGTGTGGGTGAGAAAAAGGTTGGTTTACAAAATGGTCCAGCCATGTTACATAAATATGGGGTAGTTTACATAAAAAGGGGATGAACCTGCCACCCAGATTGGTTATCTATATAAAGACAACCAATCTGGGTGGCAGGTTCATAAGTGCCTGTAAGTGCCCAAGTACAGGACGTGACAAATGCGCGAGACAGAATTTTGGGGGGTTAACAACTAGGGATCTTGGTAGGCCTGCCTCAGAAAACGAGTTTTCAGGACGCACTTAAAACTATGAGGGTTATGAGTTTGCCTGCTGATATGGGGTAGCATGTTCCCGAGAACCAATAGAGCACGTGCAAAATCTTGGAGATGGGCATGGGAGGTTCGGATGCATGTATTCTGAGATCATCAACAGAGTGCAGAGAGCAGGTAGGGTGGTAGTCGGAGATGAGGGAGGAGATGTAGGGGGTACAGCACTGTGGAGAGCTTTATGGATGAGAATGAGGATTCTGTACTGAATGGGCAACCAGCGCAGTCACTGACACAGGGTAGAGGCATCAGTATAGCGGCTGGAGAGAAAGATGAGCCTGGCTGCTGCATTCAGGACAGATTGGAGAGGGGAGAGTTTACTGAGAGGGAGACCGATAAGTAAGGAGTTGTAGTAATCCTTTTCAAGCCTCTGTGATTGCTTTGTGCCTTTTGGAATAGGTGTCAATCATAGTTCATCTCTATTACCCAATATTAAAGGACATTCAGGATAATTCAATAGCAGCACTATTTCCTGGAGTACCATGCACTGTGGGCTTGTAGTTTGCAATGGCCATCTACTTTACAATGGAGAAACATAATGTTGCGTTACAGGGGGCTCATGCTGGGCATACGCTGGATATAATGAGCTTTTGTGTGTGTGGTCAACAATTGGGAATCAAAGTGTGCTGTAGGGCAGGATTCCTATACAGTGCTAGAATTATTTGTGGGGCGCGGTAATGCTGAATTAAACAGGGAGGACTGCAGGGCAGGATTAAGACGCAGAAAAAGGGTCAATTCAGTGCAGCACTTATAACCTCCTGGATCATAACAGGAAATGCAATATAACAAGGGCTCATCACGTGTTTTCTCCCGGTCTTACTGGTTGTACTTTTGTACATATATTTTTAGCTTTTGCCTGTGTTCTAGTTATATTTAAATTATATTATTTTCAGCTTATGTGGGTACGACATTACAAATGCAGAAAATAGGAAATAGATCTTTGGGTGGAATTTCTACCTTCATAAATGGCTATGGGAGTACTCTATGATATATACATTTATGCCAGCATTTTCTGAATATACCATCGTTGATAAAAAAAAATGCACTTATGAAAAACTCGGCATGAAGTTATGCAAATGACCACAGGTGGGGTCTGATTAAACACTGAATCTTGCCACAAGAGGGTGCAAAAATGTTTCCCCTGCTGCCCTGTAAAAAGGCTCTCAGAGGCTACTAGTGTACCCCCTAGTGAAAGATCTTTGACTTCTAGACATGCCTCTACAACGCATTCCAACACCATTAGCCTATTTGACAGACTATGAGAGGAGGTGCATCGCTGGAATGAGAGAAACATAATGGTTGGTTCAACGAATGGCCCGCCACCTAGGCGGTTCTGACCAAGTTCTTAGGAGGTATTGAAAGCAGTGGTTACCTGAGGGCACACACACAGCAAACAGGCCCCGGGTGGCCCTGACAAACCACCAGTAGAGAGCATTGTTTGAGCTGCCATCAAGCAATAGCAGCTTCAAAATTTCCTTGTGCTTCATCCAGGCTCAGACTGGCCCAAAAGGGAATAGGGGAAACCCATGGTGGGCCCCTGATAATGGCAGACCTGGAGTTGTTTTATAACTGCATATATATCCTCAGAAGAGGAAACAAAGCATATAAAGAGAGGCAAAAAGCAAGAGGCAGAGCATAGGAGGCATCTACAGTCATTTACATTAGCTGTAATGTGGGCCCCTAAAATAAGTTCCACCGGTGGGCCCATAAAACTCAACTGAGGGGCCCCTAGAGTCAACTCCACCTGTAGGCCCTGGGCACCCCAGTCTGACACTGGCTCCATCCAAAGGAGGCACCTTCATTACACACCCTTGTGTCTGCCTGGACCATTTCCAGGTGCTTAACTGTGGGTTTAAGCATGGGACCTCGTCGTGAAGGCTTCAATCTTGCCTTCGCCAAGGAGCAACATCATACCACAAAGCTGGTGTGATGATATGAGAATCTATTACATTTAACCGGTTACCCATGACAATGACATCCTATGGGCACATGTATTGTCTCTCATGGCAGGTCTTTCAACTAGCATTTTCAGATTGATAATGCTCGCCCGCATACAATGAGGGTTTGCCCCCAAAAAACTTATTCTTTGACTCTGATCATCATATATGTAGTGGTGTACATAAGAGATGGGGGCCCTAACGCAAAGATCAAACTGTGAAACCTAAAATGCCACTCAGAATAGAAGAACCTAGTGTTAATTTATCTTTTTATACAGTTTTATGACCCTTGGACCCAATCTTCGAAACCTAACAGCATAGAGAATGAGACCAATGAGGACCGGAGCCCTTCTTTTCAATGGCCCATGGCAGCCTCATGGAAGACATTTTGGCACAAACTTTTATCCATGTGGGACAATGCATTTTCTTAGCATTCTTATTATCTAAACCTACAGTGTGTTTATAGTATGGGTGATGAGGATTAGAAAAACTATTTGAGGCCAAAGACCGTTCTAAATTTGGTCTATACTGTTAATCCATACCTACAAACGTCCATCAAGTTCAACAAAGGGTGGGGAAAGATGTGCATGAAGTGCGAGGTAAAGGACAACTTTATAAATTGTTTCCCCCTTTTGATGCAGAATTTGGAACCACAAAGGCATGAACAATCTGCCCAAAAGGAATAATTAATTCTAGATCCCAAAATTGCCATCAGACTGGTTCCAGATGTTTTATACGGCAAAATAAGTATTAATATTATTTAGTAGTAAATAGATATCTAAGCCTTTCTTGAAGCCATCACCTGTTCCTGCTGTGACCAGCTCCTCGGGCGACTTTTCCATAGATTCACAGTTCTCATGATAAAGAAGGCTTTTCTCCTCTGGAGATTGAATCTTTTTTTTCTGTAGAGTGAGGGAGTACACTCTTGTCTTTTGTGGGGGTTTTGCATGAAACAGCGTTTCTCCATACTTTTTGTAAGGGCCATTTACATACTTATTGAAATTAATCCTGTCTCCCTATAGCCTTCTTTTCTCAAAATTGCATTGTTTAACCTTGCCTCATAAAAAAGATGCTCCACCCTCCTTATTCGTTTGGTTGCTCTGTTTTCAGAATTTTTACACAGCTATAGTTAGTACGGTTGAAAAGAGACACGTTTATCAAGTTCAACCAGGAAAGAGAAGAAAACAGAAAGAAGGAGGCTTAATCTCAGACCAGGGGTTTTCTTACAACAATGATTGGCTTTTAACATGTACAGAAATGTAAATAAGATTATTACCAAATACATTGCTGTTTTGATTTTCTATGGTCAGGAGAGAGAGAAGATTTTATCTCCTCTCAGAACACACAAGATTCTCTGGCTACCAACCACCTCTCCTCTCCTCTCTCTGCTCTCTCTCATTGCTTCAAAGTGACATCAGTCACTCACCATGGTGAGTCATTCCCTGTAGAGTCTTATCTCTAGCAAAGGAGTTTACCTAATTAAGTGAAAAGTTTTGACTCTTCAGAGCACTGTAGCCTTGTGTATTATACTTTATAAATCTCCTGAAGTCATGTCTCTGTAACAGGAATAGCTAGGAACACCAGAGCTGATATGTCAGCTTGCCCACAGCCTGACCAGGAAGTATGAGTCTGAAGCTGGCTGTAGCTCTGTGAAGCTGCATTGTAAGAAAACTCCTTTGGCTGGGCATACACCTTAAACAGCTGTTGGCCAAAGACTGAGTTGTCCACTAGCTAATCCCAATAAACTTCCTATATAAATGCACTCTTGTTTCGGCAGATATGTTTTCAACAGGGAAAAGAGAATGTTCTTCTGCAAGACACCTCTGGCAGCAGTTTGTCTTCCTTAAAGGGGTTTTGCCAAGAATCTCGTTCCTTAAGGGCCGTTCACACGGCTTATTTTGGGCACGGACTGCGCGCTGCAGTACGGCTGGAATCCGTCCCAGCCATTACGGTAATCCACAGTTCCACATAGAGAACTATGGATGCCGTCTCTCCTCCCCGCTCGGTGAATACGCCGGGTGGGGAGAAAGTGACATGTTCATTATCTCGGCGGAATACGCACCGTCGATAATGAAAGTCTATGGGGCCGGCGGGCAGCGCCCCCGCCCCTTATTCAAGATGTATTGCGAGCGGAATCCGTCCCGCAATTACGGCTTGAATAAGCCGTGTGAGCCGGCCCTTACCTAACAAGCTGATACTCCCCTCTTGAGGTTTGAAAAAAGGGGCGTTTTGTTTCTGTGTTTCAAAAAACAAGTACCTCCTCTGGGATGTCATTGCACCACCTCCCATGCACGCTCCTGATATTCAGTCTCTGTAGTTGAGTAAACATTGTTTGGCTAATCCACAGGTCATAACTGTAGTGCACAGGAGAGAAGATAAGCTCTTAACAGGCAGCATTCTTTCATTTGTTCACAAACTGATGCGAGGAGGGCTGAGCAGGGAGCCAGGGAGCGTCTGCATGTTTATTCAGATAATTACATTACAACCAGTGGATTCTCTATACAAAAGACACAGGATCTTTTCTCCCCAATCCCTACAAAGCTCGTTCATGTTCCCTGCCATCAGATAAGAAGTGCAAACAACGCAAGTGTGGCCAGATCAGCTCCTGGTCGTGTCTAATGTAAACTGTCAGGAAACTAAGGGCATGTAAGGAAGGCTGTAGATCTCACAAGCTTGAATTTTTTAATGACATATATTTAGAAAAGTGATTAAATACCCATTTTGGAGGATCCCACCTCAACATTAGATCGTGGCAAAACCCCTTTAAAAATAAGAGGATCAGGCATTCACCTCCAGGATGTCCATTCCTTCTTTTCCCCAGCTCATCTGTCGGGACAACACCATGCACCCTCCTATACATTAGTTAGTAAGATGGTCCCTTAGAAATCTATGGGTTGGTCAGACCTTGCTTTTAGTGCCCTCTCCAGACTATTGATTTAGCTAATTTTGACCAACTTGCACTATAAATTCCCATAAGAATTTCATTTTTTAGCCGGCCACAAGTGTCCTAATGAAAAATGTACAACTCCTACATAATATCACCCTGCTTTGTGAACCTGTGTATTTACAGATGATCTTGTATTATACTTTTGCAATTCGCTTTAGTGATTAATCTTCTCTATGGGTTTTTATTATTGATGTTATTTCAGTGTGTAAAGCTCCCTTGTGCCATGCTGCAGAACCGGAGCTATCCCTACTTAGATGTGGCTTACTCTGAAGTGTGCACTTTGGCTTACCTTTAGGTTCCAAGCGGAGGTCATAAAGTCAAGGCCATGAGATTCAGGTCAATGAATAAAGCTCTGTTTTGATCTTAATAGGTTATAATTATATTCTGGAAATTCAGGAAACCATTCCCCACCCTCTTGGTCCATGAATACAGGATGTCTAGCTCAGAGCTTATAAGTGCAGGACATCCCATGCATCTCACATGCTTTCCAAGTCAAAGCAAAAAATCCATATTTTTGAATATCTGTTTCTACCTCACAAAGACTAAAATTATTCGCTTCTTGATTAAATAATAAATCGTCTAAAGGCGACACCTTTACTGCTCTCCAAGTTCCTGGCCAATATACACAATCTGCAGGCTGCCAAGGAACACTAGAAAAGAGCAACCATTATCTGCTTGTGCTGTATCTACACATTGATGGAAAGGATGGGTTTGGATGAAATAACCCAATATATTTCCATAGAGGCAGAAGAAGATGACGCTGCCAATCATGGTGAAAAAACTACAGTAGATCTCACATGTCCAGAGCCACATTCGCCTCTCACCTAGCCAGCCAGTAAGTTCTACTCTGCACTGATGAGGGGCAATCACCCTGAAATAGCTGTATGTAAATGAACTTCACTGGCTTGCTATCAACTCTTTTCACATTGCCAGACTTCGTCACATGTAAATTGAGGATTCCTACATCCAGTACATGGTGCTGGCGAGCTCTTCAGCTCTCTCCCAAAAGCCTTTGTTCTATGCAAATGCCCAGTGAGGTGTGAAAAGGCGAAACACTCCTCACACACTGACATGGTGCCTCTTCCAATGGGATACATTAGACCCTCTATGATTATGGGGGCAGCTTGCCTGAGCTGCTTTTAATAGCATTTAGAAAGATGCTTTACAGCAGCTTCATGCGCATTGGAGCCTGTGATCAGGAGCAGACCCACTGACTTCTATAGGAGAGTTTTCTAGGCTCTGTGATCTGGGAAGGAGTCAGTGTGCAGGGAGGGGTGAGCGGGAGCTGTAACATCTCCTATTGTGACTGGTGGATCCTCTGTTATCTATACACATTGGTGTCACCTTTCAGTGTAATCCTGCTGTGCTGATAATGAGCAGACTGCTGAAAAGTTTTCTCTATAGAACAGAAAGTGTTAGTCTATTATTAGGCTTGGTAGCCAAAGTGAAAACTTCAGGATTTCAGAATAAAAAATACTGATAGTGATATGGAAAAAAAAAAAATTCTTAACAAAATTCTTAAAAAAAATGTGTTTAACATTAAAACATGCATTAAGCAATAAGGGCGACATGTATGAATGGGGCTGCACCAGAATTCTGGAGTCAAAAAGTTGTAGTAGACCAGTTCTATAGATGTATGAACAGGCGTACTCCAACCTTTGGCATGATAAGTGCCTCAGGACAGCGGCAAACACACTTTTTAGCGCGGCAAACATTTGGGGCGTTCTGGCGGCGTCACACCACATTCATAGAAATAGACACATTTATGATTCTTTGACGGCAAAAATTTGCCGCGAACAGTTGGTACAGCCAGACCAGGGTAAAGGTGGTGCCTGAGCCAGACTTGTGGTATTGGCTCTACACTGCCCTGTATGTGTGACCTGCAGTAGAACAGCCAGACCAAGGTAAAGTTGGTGCCTGAGCCAGACTTTTGGTATTGGCTCTACACTGCCCTGTATGTATGACCTGCAGAAGAACAGACCAGGGTAAAGGTGGTGCCTGAGCCAGACTTGTGGTATTGGCTCTACACTGCCCTGTATGTATGACCTGCAGAAGAACAGCCAGACCAGGGTAAAGGTGGTGCCTGAGCCAGACTTGTGGTATTGGCTCTACACTGCCCTGTATGTATGACCTGCAGAAGAACAGCCAGACCAGGTAAAGGTGGTGCCTGAGCCAGACTTGTGTATTGGCTCTACACTGCCATGTCTGTATGACCTGCAGAAGAACAGCCAGACCAAGGTAAAGGTGGTGCCTGAGCCAGGCCTGTGGTATTGGCTCTACACTGCGCCTGTTTGTATGACCTGCAGAAGAACAGCCAGACCAGGGTAAAGGTGGTGCCTGAGCCAGACTTGTAGTATTATCTCTACACTGCCCTGTATGTATGACTTGCAGAAGAACAGCCAAACCAGGGTAAAGGTGGTGCCTGAGCCAGTCTTGTGGTATTGGCTCTACACTGCACCTGTATGTATGACCTGCAGAAGAACAGACAGACCAGGGTAAAGGTGGTGCCTGAGCCAGACTTGTGGTATTGGCTCTACACTGCCCTGTATGTATGACCTGCAGAAGAACAGCCAGACCAGGGTAAAGGTGGTGCCTGAGCCAGACTTGTGGTATTGGCTCTACACTGCGCCTGTTTGTATGACCTGCAGAAGAACAGCCAGACCAGGGTAAAGGTGGCGCCTGAGCCAGACTTGTGGTATTGGCTCTACACTGCCCTGTATGTATGACCTGCAGAAGAACAGACAGACCAGGGTAAAGGCATACCTCCCAACTGTCCCTATTTTGGAGGGACTGTCTCTATTTTAACCCTTGTCCCTCTGTCCCTCTTTGCTTTATAAATGTCCCTCTTTTCATGTGAGAAATATATTGCGTCAATAAACTGACTATCTGCTTTAAAAGTATCTGACGGTTAGTACCTGTATATTACAGAACAATTTACTTATATTTCATCATTGGACACAATGCAATCCTGAGAAGTGTCCCTTTTGGCTGTCTAAAAGTTGCATGTATGTGTATGGCGTGGTTAGAGTGTTCTTAGTATGATGTCATGTGTTTGGGCTTGGTTAGAGGCGTGGCCTGATGTGTCTCTCTTTGCAATCTCTAAAAGTTGGGAGGTATGGTAAAGGTGGTGCCTGAGCCAGACGTGGTATTGGCTCTACACTGCGCCTGTATATATGACCTGCAGTAGAACAGACCAGGGTAAAGGTGGTGCCTGAGCCAGACTTGTGGTATTGGCTCTACACTGCCCTGTATGTATGACCTGCAGAAGAACAGCCAGACCAGGGTAAAGGTGGTGCCTGAGCCAGACTTGTGGTATTGGCTCTACACTGCCCTGTATGTATGACCTGCAGAAGAACAGACAGACCAGGGTAAAGGCATACCTCCCAACTGTCCCTATTTTGGAGGGACTGTCTCTATTTTAACCCTTGTCCCTCTGTCCCTCTTTGCTTTATAAATGTCCCTCTTTTTCATGTGAGAAATATATTTGCGTCAATAAACTGACTATCTTGCTTTAAAAAGTATCTGACGGGTTAGTACCTGTATATTACAGAACAATTTACTTAATATTTCATCATTGGACACAATGCAATCCTGAGAATGTGTCCCTTTTTGGCTGTCTAAAAAGTTGGCATGTATGTGTATGGGCGTGGTTAGAGGTGTGTCTTAGTATGATGTCATGTGTTTGGGCGTGGTTAGAGGCGTGGCCTGATGTGTCTCTCTTTGCAATCTCTAAAAGTTGGGAGGTATGGTAAAGGTGGTGCCTGAGCCAGACTTGTGGTATTGGCTCTACACTGCGCCTGTATATATGACCTGCAGAAGAACAGACCAGGGTAAAGGTGGTGCCTGAGCCAGACTTGTAGTATTGGCTCTACACTGCCCTGTATGTATGACCTGCAGAAGAACAGCCAGACCAGGGTAAAGGTGGTGCCTGAGCCAGACTTGTGGTATTGGCTCTACACTGCCCTGTATGTATGACCTGCAGAAGAACAGCCAGACCAGGGTAAAGGTGGTGCCTGAGCCAGACTTGTGGTATTGGCTCTACACTGCGCCGGTATGTATGACCTGCAGAAGAACAGCCAGACCAGGGTAAAGGTGGTGCCTGAGCCAGACTTGTGGTATTGGCTCTACACTGCCCTGTATGTATGACCTGCAGAAGAACAGCCAGACCAGGGTAAAGGTGGTGCCTGAGCCAGACTTGTGGTATTGGCTCTACACTGCCCTGTATGTATGACATGCAGAAGAACAGACCAGGGTAAAGGTGGTGCCTGAGCCAGACTTGTGGTATTGGCTCTACACTGCGCCTGTATGTATGACCTGCAGAAGAACAGGTTCGTACATTCTGGCGCAGTCTATACTACTTGAAAGTGATTTAGAACTGGTCTATCAGCGCCAGGATTCATATATGTCGCCCTTAGTCTTTTTCTGATGACACATTCCCTTTAAGAGCTTTCTACTCCTATTTGACCACAACTCACTTTGTTGCCCATAGCAACCAATCAGAGCGCCCATCTCATTTTTCCAGAGCACTATATGAAATGAAATGGGCACCCTGATTGGTTGCTATGGGACAGAAAGTGAATTTTAGACCTAGTCAGTTTTCGTACATGTAGCGAGAGCAGGTTGCTTGCAAAAAAAAAAAAAAAAAGTATTAATAAAGAGTCTGGAAAATTAATATCATTGCTGTGCAAAATGTGTGCACTTATGAAACATTGATGCCAATCTCCTATGCTGCACCATGAATGCAGATGATTGTTACCTTACTTGGTTGTATAGATTTTCCTTACTTTCCTGAATTTAAGTTTGCTTTGCCTGTGGGTGCCTCACGCTGCCAATTTCAACCCCCCTCCCTCGTCGTCTAATAGCCCTCCTGGAAATCAGGATATGCGACCTCCCTCTTCCTAGCCAGACGTGAGCCACTAATGAGTAGCGGGTCTGGGCTCGCCTGGAATAAGAAGCATATATCACTTTATTTTATTTGAATAAGCCAAACATAAGAGGGATTGACAGAAGAGGGCTTTAGTGAATAGGGGCCTTGTTCCTTCAAGCCCTGCCGTTTATTTAAAGGGGGGATCTTGGACACTGAACCAGAGAAAGTTAAGGGAACAGATTTAGCAGTCTACCTGTATATACATATGTATGTGCGTGTTTAGACTACATAATCGTACTACACTCAGTGCAATTACTTTATTAGTGCATTATATGTTCAATTCAAGTTCTATTTACAGCCTGTCAGATGTGATTAGATTATACAAAGACAGATATTAACATAGAATTATTTTATCTCAATATAAAGTACCTAAAGCTTTTCTGTTCAAGAACACTCTAACATCCCTTTATTGTCCTGGAAGTAGTCACCCATCTATATTCAATAATAAACCTCCAAAATTGTAGTACCAAAAATAAAGTATTTCTTTAGGTGCCCTACTATGGATCTGTATAAGATCAGTATTACAGCCATGGGCATGATCCCATTAGGAACACATATATCCTCAACTGAGCTAAAAGTACATGTGTATAGGGAAATGGCTGTGGGATTTTAGCTGAAATGTATGTAAAAAAAACCCTGTAAATCCTTGTAATCCCTGTCATTTTTTAGCTTTGTTTCCCCTATTGAAGCATGAAATAACTTTTCACCATACTTTTTTGTAGGGGCCATTTATATACCTATATAATATATATATATAAATTAATCATGTCTCCCTGTAGTCGTTTCTTTCATAAGACTATAAAGGTTTAATTCTTTTAAACTTTCCTCATAACTTAGATGCTCCATCCCTCTCATTAGTTTGGTTGCTCGTCTTTGTATTAATATATTTTATATAATGTGAAAATTCAATCAAAAATGTTGTGGTCATGAACTGTACCTCAGATAAAGCAAATTACAATTGGATTCTCAGTCGGAATTTATGTTAACCTTTGTCTTATATAATTCTGGGCTAAAGCAATACTGGGCATATTAATAATAGCGCTGAAGGCCTCGCCGCACTACCCAGCTGCAGCGGGCCTTCAGTGCTACTATTAGCATGGTCTAAAGCAGACCTGGGCATTGTACGCCGCGGGGCATTGGGCATTGTACACACATCGGCCTCTAATTAGCCGGATGCGGCTCGTGGGCCGTACAATGCCCAGGTCTGAGCTAGAGGAAAAAGTTGGCTCATCTACTGAAAAGCTATTTACCTGTTAAGGGCCTAAAAAGAATACTTTTGCACTGTGTTTGCAATGTACATTGGCTGTATGTACTAGGTAAGCATTGCATACGTCCATAGGCCCCCATATACTCTTGGCCTCAGGTATATATCCTTATCCCCTTTTTTGCTGTATGGAATGGCACAGTCTGTAGTACTATATCATATAGAGGCATGCAATAATGGATGACACTGTGATCCTCTACAGTGGCATCTATTGGAAGTAAACGCCAGGATCTCCTCCCGCCATATTCCTCCACCATCAACGTGCATACTTAGCCAACACATTTTTGGGGGGTGTAAGCCATTGCCATATATTTTTGGCAACATTTTGTCTTCATGGGAGCAAAAATCATAAATGCTGACCTTCCTTATTTTCCCCATCTGCTGCAGGGGGCAATCTGAAGACCTCCATATACATTAGGACTTTTACCTATTGAATATTACCTGCTTAGGTCTACCATCAGTAAAAGATTTAAAGAGCTCCATATCAATTAAGAGGAGACTAATAACCCAAGTGAGCTGGTATCATTTATACAGTGCTCGTTTAGGCTGTGTCTAGTTTATAGCATTACTCATGGGCCCGGCTAAGTGATCCATGGACTTTCTTGATGTTGTATGGTATAATTAAGCATCTCTTTCCTGCATCACTGTAAACTATGCTGATTGTGATTGGTTTGTACATTATCATTGGGCCAGCTGGCCTGCAAAAGCATTCATGGCTTTCAAATGTTTTCATTGATATGTCATATGTTCAGAAAGCATTGCGAGCAATCCTCTCATCATCTTCATTGGAGTCATTTTCAAAATGAAACCTTTGTTCCTGGATAATGATTCCAGGCTGTGCGTGTTTCGGTATGGTAGGTGTGTACAACTCGCCTTTCCCAGCTGTCTGGGGAGATCACAAGCAATGGTGTTGTCTAATGCCTTCAGGAGATGCTCATATGGAATTATACTAAACCTCACCGTCTTTCCATTGGACTCGCTGCAGGTCCTCAGTCCCCGGGGCTCTCATCTGGGGTGGCAAAAAACTCACAGCTGTCAAACTTCATTCAGCAGTGCATAAAATGATCTATGGACTAGCAACATGAGAATAGAGATATTTGGAAATTTTGGGAGAACCACAGGCAGATAGGTATCTGCAGGAGTCTTTTCAATTAGTAATCTCTGACTTCACTCTGTACCCTCCCAACAGGAAACCGTTTTATTCTGTGGTTTGTAATAATTTGACTAAATATATCAATATTATAATCCATGGCACACCTTGGTTAAAGTTATCACACACAAGTGCAAGCACAATAGGGGAAACCTCCGATGGGCCCCTGAGCACTGCAGACCTGGAGTTGTGTTTTAACTGCATATGCATTCCTGGAAGAGGCAGAAAAGCAGAGACAGAGGCAAAAAGCAAGATGCAGGGTTTAGGAGGCATGTACAGTCATTTACAGTAGCTGTAGGGTGGGCCCTCAAAATAAACTCCACCGATGGGCACAGAAACAACTCATCTGGTGGTACCCTAGAATTGATTCCCTTTGTGGACCAGAGGCACCAAGTCCGACACTGAGTGCAAGTGTTACTTGCAAAGACTCTCCACACGTTAGCATCATTCATGACAAGCAGAAAGTAGTAGTTCAGAATACAGATACCAACAATCCGGCAACCTTAGCCTTTGTCAAGTGATAGGAGAGGATCGGTGGCATGGAAGAATGAGTGTGGGCCTCTGGCTGCTCCATGCACACGGGTATGTGCACCCGGCATGTTGGATCTGATTTTGGATCCGTTTTTAGATGTATGTTCGGATCTGTGTTTCTGACCCTAAACGGACCAAAACACGCATCTACCAATGTGCAGTGTGATTACATTGCTTTCAATGTAAAACACGCCTCGACGTTCAGACCAGTGATCTCTGATGCGTGTTTTACATGCATCTGGGTGATGCGTCTTACAGATCCAGTCCAAGAATTGTCATATCAATTGTTGATCTGAAAGACGCAGCAGACGCCCTCTTTAAAACTGCTGCAGCCAAAACGCAGCCAAACACGCAGCTGCGTGTTGGATTTGTTTTGGACGCGATTTATACAGCGCTTTTGGATGCGTTTTTCGGATCCAAAAACAATCCAACACGCCGTGTGAACATACCCTAACTCTCCTGAGCACATGCTGCCAATCCTCTTCTTTACAGATATCACTTGACAAAGGATAAGGTTGCTGAAACGTTGTGATCTGTATTCTGAACTACTACCGAAGTATGTTTGTGTTAATATTACATGGACAAAGTTCTGTCGTTCCACAAAAGCAGCCGACGCTGATAAGGTGTCTAGTACCATTTTTTTTTTTACTAAACTTGACTAACTATATAGGCTTTGATTGTCATATTTGCAACCGCTGAAAAGCTCACATCTCTACAATTAAACCCCACCTCAGAACCACCTAGAAATACCTCTGAACATGGACACTATTGCACAGGGTTTTCAGAAACCTAACCACTTTGGAGTTTAGTCCATGGTTCTGACCTATCAAAACTAGGACTGTTGGCAAGCATGCACTGTTAGTACTGCCTCAAAAATGACATAGATAATGTGAATGACAATTTAATCAGGTTTTCAAAAAATCTGGGCCCCATGCAGTCCAGTGGTCTAAACCCCCTGGGCTAGTGTTCACAGCTCAAGTCTTCCATGTTGTACTTCATTAAACTGTATGTATTTGAAGGCCCACTAGAGAAGGGTCTTTATCAATATGCAGCATACACGTCATATTATTACCCATCCCACATTATTAGGTCTCAATTGGGTGCCTGTATGAGGAAATAATAGATCTTCATGGGGTTCCAGAGATCTGGACAGAAGAAAAAAATCTGTCTATACACTAGAGGATTCAGATGGTCGTTTCCAGAAAAAGTTGCATGAAAGTTGTTGTTCTAGTTGAAAATGTAAAAGATCGAACTTTGCTGTGACCTGTGAGTTAGGCTGGGGTTCGGTTGGCCAGGGGAGCATGTGTTACTTATCATGAATAACTTTCCAAGTATTGGCAATGGGACCTGACTGGAGCAAAACATTCTAACTGATCAACTATATCAGCCTTTTTGACCTTCACTGAAATCAATGATGTTTGGTCAACTTGGATATGTAAACTTAAGATTCTCATACAAAGTAGCTGAGCCCATCATCAATCTAATATACTACCCTATCTAGTATACAACCCTCTCTGATGGCTTACAACAGAGAAAAGACATAAATGGCTGCTCCTACAAGACATACATTTTTGCCATACTGTTACTCTGTGGGCAGTATGGTGGCTCAGTGGTTAGCACTGTTGCAGTGCTGGGGTCATGGGTTCAAATCCCACCACAGACAACATCTACAACAAATTCCTATGTTTGCCTCGTGTTTGCATGGGTTTCCTCTGGTTTCTCCACACTCCAAAAACATACTGATAGAGTAATCTGGAATTTAGATAGTGAGCCCTAATAGGAACAATCACATAGTTTCCAAAAAATTGGGAATCTCGCAAGAGAACAAAGAGTGACTTTTGATCACTATATTTACTATTTTGCCATAGGCAAACTTAAACTCTATCAGTTCTCTATCTGTAAAACACTAAAACGTAACTTTTATTATATCTAACTCTTAACCTCTATACACACTATTTAAAAACCTGATTTCTAACCTCACAATTTAACCATTTCTACTTCTGAAGGAATAGCTCTTTTTCTATTATCAAGTCTGGTGGAACACCACCTGTTAACAGGAAAGCCTTATATATACAGCAATTTACTAGCTCCAGTAAGGGACACAAAACAAATAAGGCCCCCTTGTGACACCGTCTGCTGCAGACGGTGCCACAAGGGGGCCTTATTTGTTTTGTGTCCATGAGATTATGGACGATTGCCCAAGTAGGAGGCTTGGGATCCCTTACTGGAGCTAGTAAATTGCTGTATATATAAGGCTTTCCTGTTAATAGGTGGTGCTCAACCAGACTTGATAATAGAAAAAGAGCTATTCCTTCTTTCAGTAGTAGAAAGGGTTAAATGGTGAGGTTAGAAATCAGGTTTTTAAATAGTGTGTATAGAGGTTAAGAGTTATACATAATAAAAGTTAAGTTTTAGTGTTTTACAGATAGAGAACTGATAGAGTTTAAGTTTGCCTATGGCAAAATAGTAAATATAGTGACTAATAGGAACAAGGAGTAATGTGAATAATGACAATCTCTGTACAGAGCTGTGGAATATAACAGCGCTATATATAAATGAAGCACAAGTTTTCTCCAAGCCGTCAGACATTGTAGCTGTATAGAAAGCTTAACCTATTAGCTGACGCTTGGACAAATAGAAGTTGACTGGCCAATATGGGCTCCTTCTTTGCATTTGTTCCCTGGGTTCATGAAGACCATTATGACCAAGTTACATAAATTCCCCTTTGCACTATACAAACTTATAAAATTCACTGTATTTGTCCCTTTTCTAAGGGGACAAAGCTGTGAGGGCACATGTAAAGAACTTGTAGGAGAATAGAAAAACATTTCTGCTTTCTTCCAAAAATAGCACCACTCTTGTCCATGAGACCAAGACTGGTTTTGCATCTCAGTTCCATCAAAGCTAATAGCACTGAGCTGTAGTCAGAAATCATTGTGTCTGTACCTAAAACTATCATTCTTGCTTTTCTCCTTTCTTACTGTCTTGTTTTACTGAATTATGTGATTGCAACAAATGATCTTTTGACATATTATGACAGTAATAGTGGTTTCTTTATAAATGCACTCGAATAATTTTCTCTGCTGCACCTGAGTCGGTTTATAGAGATATGAATGACTACATGGAGATGTATATACAGTATTGTGTTGTGTATATACAGCGCTGTATACTGCTTCTTGAATTATGAGCATGCCTGCTTCTTATCTTAGTTTGTATATATACCATGATACTAGTCATGATGAAGACTTATGTGACGGAATCATGCTTGTTTTTACTCATACTCAATTAAGGCGCAAAGTACTACAATAATTGTCAGCAGTTGTTTTTTATAAAGTGGATCTGTCAGCTGAATAAACCTATGTAAGGGTGGCATAGCCAAAAAATATTTGTGCCATATGGCTAAAAGGATTGTTAGTTAGGAGTCTGCTGTATGTGTGATGGGAGCGCCCCTCAGTGGGATGATGGAAAGGCATCTATGCATGTATATACCACAGCCTGTCAATCACTGGCCTATAGGGCATGAGAGAGGAGGATAAAGCGTCCCCTTAAAGGTCGGGGCCGGACATGACGGGCACAGCCCTAAGTGGAGGCCCCTCATGACCCGGCGCGCCAGCCCTGCGTGGGATCAGGAGAGGAAGAGGGGGACGCGCGCCGTGTGTGTGTGTGTGTGTGGGGGGGACATATAAAGCCACGCCCCGCGCCGCGTGGGAACAGTCGCATGGTTTGCAGCTGAAAAGTCCCACCCTACCTCCCTCCCCTGTGTTTTGGGTTAATGGGGACATCCAGGTTTCTGGAGCGGAACTCGTTGGTATGGTTGTTGGTTCTCGGTTTTGGTTGTCACAGTGGTGGGTACAGGATGGGGTCCTTGGAGTCGGTGTAAAGGAGTGGGGGAGTCAGGTAATGTTTGGCTCCCAATTTGGATGGACTGGTCTGGCGAAGGTGGGGGCTCCACAGGGAAGCGTCCTTGGGAGCTGGTAAGGAGTGGTTAGCCACCTGAGGTGGCTTTTGGTGCCCTTAAGCAGGGGGTGACGGCTGGGGGTAATATATGGAGATGATAAGTTTTTCACCAGACCTTGTTTTCTTGGGTCATCGTAGCTCCGAGGACCTCAGCCCCAATTGCTTCTCTTCATGGTGGCAGTGGGTTAGGTCGAATGAGTATACGGAGTTTATGCTCATTTGGACACGGTTATGTATATTTTGTGTATTATTTGTTAATAAACTGGCTGCTGTGGCCAATTCATCCAATCTTCGTCTCAGTGTCTTTTTTGGGTGAGTAGGTGATGGGGTGAAGTATTGGCCAGAGGCTAGCAGGGGATAGCGTTGCTCAGGGTCAAGGAGTTTTCCAACTGATAGGATATGCCATCAATGTCTGCTAGGTGCACTCTTTTGCACTCTCTCAAGAACAAGCCCCAATTGCTCTGTTTTGTAAGGAAAACTGATCGGGACTCTCCCATTAAAATCTATGGGAGTTCAAGTACAGCCAAGAGATTGTATTCCTTATACCATTAATATGCATAGTAGACTTATAATGGCATCTCTCAGGTTCTGTCCTGGTGTCCATTGTTTTACTGGAATAAATTGCACTGCACTCTAATATTTTTCCATCAAAGACGATAGAAAAGTGATATACTGTATGCGTTATGTACCAATTCTGGAGCCTCTTCTCTTATAACTCTGTGTTGTGCTGTTCCTCTGTTATTCCTCTTGTTATTACTGAATCTGTTTTATTGTACCACTTAGAGGTCCTGTGACCTCTCCTGATGTGTCTGTTTTAGTAAATCCTTGTGTTCACTATGATATAATAATTCTGGAGCCGCTTCTCTTATAACTCTGTGTTGTGCTGCTCCTCTATTATTCTTTATAGAAGTATATAACTGAATCAGTCAGATGGGTGTTACCATTTCAGTTGTCAAAGGGGTGTGTCTCTGCACACAGTGACTGTAACTAGTGATTGGACAATGTCAGACTGTGCAGGGTCACGCCCTTTTGAGGACTGAAACGGTAACACCCATCTGACAGATTCAGTAATATATTTCTAGGAAGAATAACAGAGGAACAGCACAGAAACATAAGAGAAGAGGCTACAGAATTGTGATTTCACAGTGAACACAAGTATTTACTAAAACAGACACATCAGGAGAGATCACAGGTCCTCTAAGTGGTACAATAAAACTATTCTGTACCTTTGAAACATGATTGGCTACACTGAATCACTCTTCTCTTTCTAGATTGTTATCATTTAAATAAGCTTATAAAAGGTGGGGTACAGGCTAGATCTTATGTGTAAAACTCGGGGCCCACAGGATCTTAGTCACAATGAGCAGAGATAGCCAAGATCTGGACACAGAACGACTGGATCTCTATTTGACACAGCTGGCACTTGGCAGAGGTGACAGCTCCAGCACATGGGCCAAGCGCCATTTTGGATTCAAAGATCTGAGGTGCACCTCTACACCATTCCGTTCAGCAACTCACAGACAGTGGCACGGCTCTGACAGCCCTACCCAGGCACCTAATGATCAGTGACCATTAACTCCTTAGCGACCGCCCACCGTCTTTTGGCGTTGAGCATTTCGGGTCGTTAATCTGCAGAGACGTCTTTTGGTGTCGCTGCAGACATCGGAGTTTCCGGTGCCGCAGCAGCGCTTGTAACGGGGCTGTACTACAAAGCCCTGATCCCATCACAGCTCCTGCAAGCACCGGGAAGCAGGGAAAACCTCAGCTCCACGGTGCTTTAACTCTTTGATTGCCACGGTTCGTCACTGCAGAGCAATCAAAGGGTTTCCCTGCTCTGTCGGGAGATCGGAACACCCGGTGACCCAACAGAGCCCGGGGAACAGCTGCACAGTCAGCCCTGGGGACCTAGAGTAACCCCATGGCTCTCTGTGTAAGAAGCCAGCGATCAGGGCAGACTGTGTGCTGCCCTGATCACTGCCTGTGTCAAACTGACACAGATTATAATATTAGCATATATGAATATGCTAATACATTACAAAGTGTAAAAAAAAAAGTAAAACAATTTTCCCTTCATGGGATTTAAAAAAAAAAAGTAAAAAACCTAAAAAGTGTAAAAAAATAAAATAAATATTTAATAAAAAATAATTGTGCATACATTACACACACACAAAAAAAAACTACACATATTAGGTATCCACACGACCGTAATAACCTGTAGAATTAATCTAACAAGTTATTAAAGGGGTTTTGCCAGGACGTGCCTTATCTGCTAAGAAGCAAAAGTAAACAAGCCACGGCTGAGCTGAGAGAGAGAGGGAGAGCTGGTCAGAGCACAGAGCCATGCATAAGGGATCGTGTGCAATGTTCACTGAAATAATATACAAAAGACAAAATCTTTCTCCACAGCAGCTTGAAAGCTCCTTCAGCCTCTTGAAAGCTCTTTCATGTTCCCCGTCATCAGATAAAGCAGGGATCTACTCAGATAATCACACTACAACTAGTGGATTCTGTATACAAAAGACAACATATTTTTCCCCAGTCCCTTGAAAGCTTCTTCAGCTCCCTCTCATCAGATCAAAAGTGTGCTCTGCGCAATCCCGGCCAGCAGCCCTTGTCACTCTGTCTGGTCGTATCTAATGCAAGCTTTTAAGTAACTAAGGGCAGGTAAGGCAGCCTGTAGCTCTCAGGCTGCAATTTTTTTAATCACATATATTTAGAAAAGTGATTAAATACCCATTTTGGAGGATCCCACGTCAACAATACATCGTGGCAAAACCCCTTTAAGTGTGAAATGTGAATGGTGTAAAAAATCTTTAAAAAAACAAAAACAATTAAAAAAATTGAAAAAAATTCTGCAATTATTCATAAGTGAATTTAAACTATTCCCCCATAAAGTACAACTTGTCTCGAATAAAACGAGGCCTCATCCAACTGCGTCATTGAAAAATTTAAAAAGTTACAACTGTTGGAACGCAAGGAGGCAAAAACGAAAAAAAAAATTCTGGTCATTAACTACTTTTCAGGCGTTCGGCTTAAGGGGTTAAACCTCCTAAGCTGCCACCACCCTTGGCTCTTGATCTCTAAGATGAAGAAAGTGGATAGGTGGTCAAGTGAAAAAGCCCGTGCTGACAAATCCTATGTACAAAATGAAGTTTGAGTCTTTTTGGAAACATTTGGGGCCATGTGTATAAGGTCTTGGCTATGTCTTATGGCTTCAGATGAATGATTTTTCTACATTTATAGCCTTGTTACTACATATCCTCAACATCACGGTCACATGACTATTGCACTTGCAGTAGAACCGAGTTGTAAAGTTCACGACTGTTGGCGAATGATTGCGCCAATTCACCCATTTAGTTCATTCTAATTGCAGTGCTAGGGGTGACTGGCATAACCTGTATACGAACAATTACAGGGGAAATCATTTCTAATTTCTTCCTGTTCTTTTTTAAGTTGATGGGGAATTCTACCATCAAATATTTTCATCAAATAGATCAGCTGCGTAAACACAAGTATCTGTAATGCAGCGGCCTGACACGACTTGTTCATGAATCTGCTGGCAAACAAAGTACATTCATGAGTGCGGACCATAAAATGCTCGAAATATTACTATGTACTATGGGGAAGAGATCTCAGACAACGAGATGACAGACTTTGAGAGCGATAACAGAGCTGGATATACTCTACATTTCACCATATTTAGGTTGTGGTTATCCATGGACAGTGTTGGACTTATGCTTACACTTACCGGTGAAGTTGATTCTTGGGGCCCATCATTAGAATGGATTCTTGGGGCCCATCATTAGAATTGAATCTTGGGGCCCAACATTAGAATGGATTCTTGAGGCCCATCATTAGAATGGATTCTTGAGGCCCATCATTAGAATGGATTCTTGAGGCCCATCATTAGAATGGATTCTTAGGCCCCGTTCACACGGCTTATTTGCCGACGGATTGGCGCCGTATTCCGCGCCGGATTTGCGCTTCAATACGGCGCCAATCCGTCGGAGTCATTACGGTAATCCACTGCTCTCATAGAGAACAGTGGAATCCGTCGCTCCTCCCCGCTCGGCAAATCCGCCGCGGGGGGAGAAAGTGACATGCACATTATTTACGGCGTGGACGCGCCGTAAACAATGCTTGTTCTTTGGGGCCGGGCGCGGCGCCCCCGCCGCGCTCCGGCCCCGCCCCCGTCCCGCCCCTTATTCACGGCGGATTTGTGCGCTCAATACGGCGCACAAATCCGTCGGAAATAAGCCGTGTGAACGGGGCCTAAAGGCCCATCATTAGAATGGATTCTTGGGGTCCATCATTAGAATGGATTCTTAAGGCCCATCATTAGAATGGATTCTTGAGGCCCATCATTAGAATGGATTCTTGTGGCCCATCATTAGAATGGATTCTTAAGGCCCATCATTAGAATGGATTCTTGGGGCCCATCATTGGAATTGATTCTTGGGGCCCATCATTGGAATTGATTCTTGGGGCCCATTATTGGAATTAATTCTTGGGGCCCATCATTAGAATTGATTCTTGAGGCCCATCAATAGAATGGATTCTTGAGGCCCATCATTAGAATGGAATTTTTGAGGCCCATTATTAGAATGGATTCTTGGGGCCCATTATTGGAATTAATTCTTGGGGCCCATCATTGGAATTGATTCTTGGGGCCCATCGTTGGAATTGATTCTTGGGGCCCATCATTAGAATTTATTCTTGGGGCCCATCATTAGAATGGATTCTTGAGGCCCATCATTAGAATGGATTATTGAGGCCCATCATTAGAATAGATTCTTGGGGCCCATCATTAGAATGGATTCTTGGGGCCCATCATTAGAATGGATTCTTGGGGCCCATCATTAGAATGGATTCTTGGGGCCCATCATTAGAATGGATTCTTGGGGCCCATCATTAGAATGGATTCTTGGGGCCCATCATTGGAATTAATTCTTGGGGCCCATCATTAGAATTGATTCTTGGGGCCCATCATTAGAATTGATTCTTGGGGCCCACCCTACATCTACTGTACATGTCTGCACATACTGCATGTGCCTCTTGCCTTTTGCCTCTGTTTCTATGCAATTCTCGCTAAAAAGAAGCCCCAAGCCCGACATGACCATGGGTCAACCACCCCCCGCCCCCCCCCCCCCTCCCCGCGTGGGTGCCCGCGAGTCCCCTACAGGCCCGTCCAAGCCTGCCTATGTTTCAGTGGACAAATGGTGCCACATTGTCAAGGACAGTGAAAGACGTTAATTAGCCTTGAAGAGACAAATTCATTTGCCACATAAAGCTTTACTTGTTCACATCAAGTTTGTCATTTCCTGAATGGATATGTTTGAATAGGAAAAAAATGTATTCAAACATATATTTTGTCATTTGCATTGAGCCCTATGTAGATCAAAAGTCATCCTTTTGGCACATGTTTGTGTTGCTTTCTAAATCCTCTTTTTACAGGACAAGAAAAGCTTGGGCTGATACATTGTTTTATTCTTTCTCCTTTAGAAAAAAAATATCCATCATAGCATAATAAAATGTAATGGTTTACGTTGACATACATCAAAGTGTCAGTGTTTACTGTTCGTTTTCACAGTTTTCCAAGCTCTTTTTACTTAAAAGGGTTTTCTCATCACAAGCTTTCACAGACTTGAGCTATTTCTGTCTGTTACAACTTCAAATCCAGGAGCGAGTCCCTCCTCACAGTAGGTGTGTCTCTCCTCCCAGGAGGCGTGTCTCCCCTCACTGAAAACTGGTGACATCATCATTCTGTGTAAGCAGTGGGAAGGAGAGAATGTAACAGCTCTGCAGACCCCCTGCAATAGTTCTCATGCCTGGAGAGCTGTCACCTCCCCCCACAAGCTCCTTGTAACCAGAAGACCTACATTGCTGAAAACAGTTATACATACAGCCTGAACTGATGAAACAAATGTGAGAAATGCACTCTGCTCTCCCCTCTGTTATCAGGCAGGAGGTAGAATGGGGGAGCAGACTGTATAAGGCTGTGTTATATGAGGGAAGAGTGAATCTAGCAGCTAGAGACTCAGTAATTTCCCATATCCTTCACATAGAGGTGGGACATGAGCATAGAGACGTTCAGACAGCTTTTATTACACAGACAGCCCCCAGCACAGAAAGCTGTTTCACTTTCATTTTCCACAGCTCAGAGGGAAGCACAGAGTGCAGGCAGCCAATCACAGCACAGGGGGCGTGTCCTGTCCAGGGGACATGTTGTAACAGGCTGAACGAAATATCAGTCAGCCAATCACAGCAAAGGGGGTGTGGCCCATCCCCAGGCTGCTTTATTAGGTGTAAAACACACAAATTAGCTCATGGCTAATATGCTAAATGTTTTAGGTAATGCAAACCAATTGCAAAAGTGTTTATTTTTACTGTGCCCATCATCACAAATATGATCTTTGCAGTTAGAAAACCCCTTTAAGGATCTTTTGCTGAGAAACATATCCCAACATTCTGCATACCTACAGCATATACTTCACATATAGGACAAGAAAACAGAAACAACCTCGGACGTCCTGTCCCGTTGCTCCTGCTCTTAAGCCTCCAGCCTGGCTTCCACTTCTGGGCATTTTTCCCCAGCACTACACCTGCCGGTATTTCCTGCATTTATATGTACATATTGTACACATCTCTTCTTACTTACTCATTAGATGTCTCTTGACAAAGGCAAAATCGCCGAAACGTCGCTACCTTTATAGACATCTTTACACTTTTTTGCTATTAACCAAATCATGTGTTGATTTAAATTGTATGTAATCACTTATTCAACTTTTTGTATTAATGTAATAATCAGTTTTGATATGTTCCAAGCCTCTATATAAGTAAAGAACCCTTTTTAAGTGCATTATATTTGGTGTGCCGTGGATATTGTTGTGTGAGGAACTGGTTAAAGTCATATGAAAGCATTTTATTTTAACATGATATTATTGCTATCATTGTTGGACTTCTAGAGCTCGGCTGTGATGGCGCTGGGGCGCTGACAGTGCGCCTTCTTCTAACTGTTGAGTGCTGTAAGTGGGCACCATCAGTGTGGTATTTCTTGAATGTTACTTGCATAATGACTTATGGGCAAAAATCGTAGAGAATTTGGTGTCCCCTACAAAAGAGATTGGTCAGAGCGGCTTGGCAGTGCCCCTCTTTAGGAAGGAGACCCAGGTAGGGAGGTGCCCATAAAGCACTGTCTATTACATGCAAATAGTTTGTTATATATTAATGTTCAAGTGGCTTTCATGTGACTGTAAACTAATGAACTCGCAGATGTCTTTTGAGACACCTGGCCTTTGTACGGTAAGTCTAGATGTGTTTGAGTCGATCTGTGCTGAAATCTGACGCATTTATGAGTCTGCTGGGAAGTAAAAGTGATAGCGATGTTGTATTTGTAGGCTTCCAGGTACCACAAAGGGATCAAGGAAATAATGGAATTTAGACAAAAACTAATATAGATGTGCAATTATAATTCTAAAGGGGGCACTTTAAAATCTGCCATTACTGATGCTGTATACATTACTCCCCATTGGGAGACGTAACTCCTCTGACATGAATGGTTCCACATTCTGCAAACTTGCCGAGTTCTGATTTTTATCCTTAGTTATTAAGGCTTTAGAAGGAGACTTCCGGGGAGATATCACTTGCTCAGTGTCTTTAGACAGTCGTTGTGCAATGTCTCTATGTTGTATCTACCTCTAAACATGCTAGACTTCGGGTCACCCATGAGTCATGAGTAAAATCTCAGCTTTACTAGGACTCGCAGTCAAATTCCAAGTTTTCCTATGGAGAACTTTATGACCAAATGATGCCATAAGTTCCTATCTTGATCCTTGTTATGCCCATGGCTATATTCAAATAAATTGATCTCAAAATTGAAAACTTCCCTATGCAACATTTGTATGAGGGACCCCACCTATAATGTGTGCTTAATAATATTGGCAGAGGTGAGATATAACTGCTTTTCATTGTTGGAATCATGACAGGTTTTCCAAATTGGAGAGAGGCAATGACCCAAGAATTCAGTATTTTGAATCCCTTTTCTGAAGTCGAATTTCTAAACCAACAGTTTTGAAAAAACTTCTGCTGGAAAATGGCGGTTTATAGTACTGTTCTATTGAATGGGGCACCCAAAATCCAAAACCATTGAGAAAATGGACAAAAAAATAAAAAAAAATAAAGACAAATAAGTGTAAAACACTGGTCTGATTCTAATTACAATCTGACCAGTATTCCATCCTCTGCCGTGTGAACGAAGCCTAGGGGTATGTAACGAGACTGTCTCTTCTTCTGACCTCCTGTGTGGTCACCACATCTGCTTCCTATGCTACTGTAGCTGCTGTTAGCAGGCAATGGGAACCTGTACCCAAAAATTTCAATCCCATTGATGAAGGGCACTAAGGATTTTTCAGGAGTAAGGCCTGGATTCCGATGCCACCTCTACACTCCATATAGCTATGCCCCTAAACAGGGCTGCCGTAAAGGCAGTACAGGGGGTACTGCCGTACGGGGCCCGGTGAAAAAGCTGAAACAAGGGGGCCCGCTGCAGGTATTTCACAAACACTTACTCAAATTGTCAAGCATCCCGCCCCAGAGAGAGAGAGAGAGGAGAGAGAGAGAGAGAGAGAGAGAGAGAGAGAGGAGGGGCCGACTCCAATCACAGGCTGTGCAGCAGGGACATTTAAGTGTCAGTCTATGCTGTTATGTAAATGTACTTATAGAGCGTCCTGTGCATCGGAGCCCGCCCCCCCACCCCTACTCTGTGAACTGTGTGATATTGGCCACTGAAATGTGTGGGGCCCCGTTGAAGCCCACCCTCGGATCCCAGCTGTGTGGGGGTAGCTTCAGAGGGGCCTCTGCCATGGGGGGGCCCTTCCGAAGCCCTGGGCCACAGCTGTGAAGGGGCCCCACTTTTTTGGGGGTTGGTTGACTGGAGAAGGGGTGGGATTTGTGGGGGCGGGGTTAGTAGAGGGTGGGGATGACAGGGGGCCCAGATGCTTTAGTTGTATGGGGCCCTGAAATTTCTGATGGCTCCCCTGCCCCTAAATTCCATATAGCTATGTCCCTGCCTCCCAGAACAAAATTTATGTCGTGTTTGAGATCAACTTTCATTATTTTAAATGCAAATCTGGATGATTTCTGGCTAGATATGTGTTTGTAGAATTATAATCTATTGTATGTAAATGAGTAACATATATTTAATAGATTTATTATGGTAATCTCCTATAACTTGATAATAATACCTTGTTAACACTATGCTAGTAATTTATACAGTAACTTGTGCAACTAGAAAGCCCGATACAGGTCCTTCTTTTTGACAGTAACTGAAGCCCAGTGCACATCGTTAATTTTGAGGACCCAGTGCATGGTTTACATAGGAAGAACATAGATTATGTATCATATTTTTATAGGACTGTATTTTTGGTGAATTAAATCCCTAAGAGCTCTACTTCTAGGCTCTCTCCCGGAAGTTGAAGGGGTTGTCCGGTTCATTTTTCTGCCTGCAGTCAAATGTGTGTTTGGCGAAAAAGCTATTGGGCATCTTAGGAGTAGTCGAGCTATGGAGTGGTCTATGAGCAAGGTAGTCATGACAAAAACAGTGATAGTATTTTATGGTTACATATTTATCTCATGACTAATGGCATTGGAAATAATTATTAAGTTTTCCTCATCATTTTTTTAACCTGTTTATTGGTGTAATGTTTCTCTAGTAGAAATATAGTATATACTCCCGCAAAGTGCATTATCTACCATTACTGGCTGATAGGTTGGGCACCCAGAGAAGACAACTACATTCTCTAGGTTATTGATTGTGCAGTGTGATTTGGACACCGTACAGCAATGTTGTCTGGGCACTGTGTGATTTGGGAACTGTATGGAACACTATAATGAAAGGCTAGTAATAAAACATGCTGCGCAATGTGGTAGGGCAGCTTGTTTCTGCCACTGGACTGTTTGAAGCAAAGAAAATGCAATTTTCTGCTATGAATTTTTACTTGAAAAGTATGTTCACATGCTGTATAGCGACACGTACTGGCCAGCGCGTACTTCTAAAACGCTTTGACCCAGCCCCCATTCATTGTCGCTTTTCTCGGCACTGAAGAAGTGACATGTCACTTCTTTGTCCTGGTGCGTATTGAGCGCCGGGGAAAACATCAGATATTCGTAGCTCTCAATGAGAGCTATGAATTACCGTATCTGCGGGTCATACTTTGGGCATATTGCAGTGCAGTTGCGCCCCGAAATAAGGGCCACAAAGACACCATGTGAACATACCCAAAGACCTGAAAAGAGGTAATTGGGAATGGCAACAAGTTTAACTTTACTCCAGATCTTAAGTTGATTAGGCTTATTAGGTGCCACCTGAAAGACTGTCTTAACAATGGTATGAAATTTTCAGACCGGGCCCTTGCTGGCTGTCTCAATCTGGACAGGTGAACAACCTGTGGAAGTCAGAACCAGAGGACACTATGGTTTGTGGTGCTAGGCAGTAGGCTCAGAACCTGGGATAGTAAGGGATGTTAATGTTTAGTTTGAGATTACACAGCCTAGGGTTTATGTTGTGTATATTGCTGTGTGCTGTGTACTGAGCTAAGAATAAAGCTGGCCGAGGTCAGTGTTAAACCAATGCTGTAGCGATGTTTATGGATGTGCCAAAAACCATCAAACCAAATAGACAGTGATCCCGAGACCTAATTGAACCCCATGTTGCCAGATAGGGTGTTTGAATAGTAGCTAAAATCCCACATAACATACAGAACTAACTGGGAAGTGTGTCCAGCAGTTTCACCCATTTCCATCACAAAAAGACTATCAAGCAAATGAATTACACTAAAGTCTATACATATGTTTGAAAATAATGCTAACTTTAATATATGAGGGCATGTTCACACGGCTGATTTTGACGTGGTTTTCAAAGCAGTTTTCTGCTCCAAAAACAGCATCAAAACCTCCCCTTAAGGGCATGTCCCCACGGCACGGTTTTTCAGCCGGTTTTTCAGCCGGTTTGCGGTTTTTCAGACCTCCTGAAAAACCGGCTGAAAATGAACACAATTGTGCTCTATGGAAAACCCATGCAGCAGTCCCCACTGCACGGGTTTTGCCGTCGGACGGTTTTGCCGACGGCGGTCCGGCGGCAATACATTGTAGAAGCACAATCTTCCGTCCGGTTTTCAGACGGAATCTGTGCTTCTCAATGGGAGGGGGGAGAGGGCTCTTCTCCGCTCATCGCGGAGAAAAGCCGCCCCCCTCGCGGCCACGGGGACGGGCGCAAAACAGGACAAATATCGGCCGGCAAACCATCCGGTATTTGTCCTGTGCAGTGGGGATGCGCCTTAACACGCTTTTTCAGAAGAGGTTTTAGAGGCGTTTATCAACGCTTTTTTGGGCGAGGTTTTGGACGAGGTTTTCACCCATACAAATTGATAGCCAGGTCAAAGAACGCGCCGAAAAACACGCAGAGAAACATGCAGAGAAACGCGCCTAAAACACGCTTCAAGAATTGACATGACACTTCTTTTTCAGTGTTTCCAAAGAAGCGTGTAAAAACCTCGTCGTGTGTGAACTACAACGAGTTTTAAATAGGAATCAATTAAATGAGCTGGGGGCGTTTTGGAGGTGTTTTGGATGCTGTTTTGGGCGAGGAAACACTCCGAAAACCTCTTCGAAAACCATGTCAAAATCAGTCGTGTGAACATACCCTTACTGTTGTAAAGACTTGTGGCTTAAATTCCTAGTGCATGGATAATATATGGGATTGATCCAACCAACATAAGTCTATTCCAGATATTTTGGAGATAAATTACAGCTCTTGAGAAAGGGTTCAATTTGCACCTTCTCTGAGAGTAAACCAAGCCATGTGTCGTGTTTGGCCTCCAGTACAAAAAGATGAACCATCATCAGGATTTAATCTGACAGACCTCCAAATTACATTTCTCCTCTCTGTCTTCTCTAATATTAAAGACAGTCGAATCATACTCCAAAGATGTACGAATGATGGGCTGCCGGTTATTTAGTCATCTGAGCAGCTGTGTGTGTCCGTTGTGTTAGCAGCGCAATTCATTATCATTTGGCACTAATGTGAGATCTGGACAACGGGTTATTTAGCACACAGGTTACAATGAGATGTATCACTTTCAGTTGTCTCTTTATTACCTTTCCCAATGTGTCGGGAGCCAATAAAATATGCTGACACTGATTGTGATGTGTATGAACAGCCATATTTTTTGTGAGCTTGAGACAAGTTACAGAACACACTTAGTGAGTGAGCCGTGAGTTCTTAAAGGCGTGTTTCCATCTCAGACATTTAAGGCAAATCAATACGATATACCATAAATATCTGATAGGTGTAGATCTCACCTCTGGGCCTCATACCCATGTTGAGGACAGACCCGCAAACGTATCTGTCTAGGAAATTGGACTTGTGTGGTAATCTCCATTCTGCTCTATGGGAGATTCGAGTATAGCTCAGCACACCAAACTCCCATTGAATAAACAGAGAGTACTGTGCAAGTGCGAACATCTCTCCATTCTGCACAGAGACTTTCGGAAGATACGTGCAGGTTCCACCTCTGGGAATTGCCATGTCTCGAGCCCCCAGCACACCCATATTATCTTGCTACTTATGTCTGGGCACCGGCCTGCAGCCTACAAGACTGTTTGGCCGGGAGCCTTTGTCTACCTTCTCCACCATGGTTTTTAACTGTTTGCACATCCTAAAAACACAGAAATACTTAAATAAGCAAAGCCAACCAAGTGATCCAGGGTATGTTTCTTGTGTTCCTGTGACATACATACACCACTTTTGGCCCCTATCCTTGTGGGCCCCCCGGGCAACTGACTAGTGGAAAAGATGGCCCTGTTTATGGCATATACTGTCAATGTCTAAGATAGGAAAACCCCTTTAACCTCTTAACGACTGCCCACCGTCCTTTGATGGAGGTCGTTACTCTACAGCGATATCTTTTGGTGTAGTTGCAGAATAGGGTTTTTTTGGCTCCCAAAGCCCGAGCTGTATTTTACAGCTCTGTTCCTAGAGCAGTCTCTGCAAGTGCTGGGAAGCGGAGAAAACGTCCCAACCCCGGCGTTTAACCCTATGATTGCTGTGGTCAGTGACTGCAGCATAATCAAAGGGCTTTCCCCTGCTCCATCAGGTGATTGGGACTCCCGGTGACCCGATGGAGCAAGGGAAGTTCTGTTCAGTCAGATCTGGGGACCAAGAGTAGCCCCAGGTCTGTCTGTATAACAAGCCTGCAGTCACGGCAGACTATCTGCTGCCTGTGTCATACTGACATAGAGTCTAATGTATTACAATGAATATGCTAATACATTATTAAGTGTAATAGAAAAAAGTTAAATAGTTATCCCTTCATGGGATTATAGTAAAAAACATAAAAAGTGTAGAAAAAAAAAATAAAAGACCGTATTTCATTAAAAATGATTGTGCCTACGCATATTAGGTATCCAAACCACTAATAACCTGATAATTAATCTAACAAGTTATTTAGTGTGAATTGTGTAAAAAAAAAAGTAAAAAAACTGAAAATTGAAAAAAAAAATCTGCAATAATTTAAATGTGAACTCAAACTATGCCCCCAAAAAGTACAACTTCTCTTGCATAAAGCAAGGCCTTATACAACTGTGTCATTGAAAAAAAAAGTTATGACTGTTGAAACGCAAGGAAGAAAAATAAGTACTTTTTCAATTGGTTTGTATTACCTAAATCATTTAGTATAGCAGCTATTAACTAATCTGTGAGTGCCTAGAGCGAAAATCAGCAGCCTGAGGGCAGACCACACCCCTTTTTCTGTGATTGGCTCCCTGATATTTGGTTTAGCCCTGGTCGGGACATGCCCCACCTGTGTGTGACATGCCCCCTGTGCTGTGATTGGCTGTCTGCACTCTCTTTCCTATGAGCTGTGTGAAAATGAAACTGAAAGTGGCTATTTGTGCTGTCTGTGTCTATGTTCTCATTGTCTTTCATTCCCCTCTGAGCTGTGAAATAAAGGCTGCCTGAGCTCTCTGTGCATCTTTCCCAATGACAGCTCTTTGTGAAGGATCTGAGCAATTATTGAGTCTCTAGCTGTTAGACTCACTCTCCCACCCATATAACACAGCCTTATACAGTCTGCTCCCCCTGCCCATATAACACAGCCTTATACACTCTGCTCCCTCCACCTCCTGCATGATAACAGAGGGGGAAGCAGTTTGCATTTCTCACATTTGCTCATCAGTTTAGGCTGTATGTATAACTGGTTACAGCAATGCAGGTGTGCTGGTTACAAGGAACTTGTGGTGGGAGGTAACAGCTCTCCAGGCATGAGAACTGACCATTGCAGGAGGTCTGCAGAGCTGTGACATCCTCTCCCTTCCACTCCTCACACAGAATGATGATGATGACTCAGGAAAAAGCAGGGAAGACACAGTGAGGGAAGACACGCCTAATGGGAGGAGACAGCTACTGGGAGGAGAAACATGCCTATTGGGAGGAGAGATCCGCCCCTGGATTTGAAGCTGTAAATTGGAGAGTTGGCACAAGATGCCTGTGAAAGCCTCTACTGAGAAAACCCCTTTAAGTACTTTTCAGGCTTGGGGTTTAAAGGGTTAAGTGTGCATGTTCTGAAGCAACCATTGGTTCACCATGGTCAATTTTGGTCAAAGAGGTACTGCGGGGTGTGAAGACAAATAGCCCTGGTTTTGTAAAATTGCTATAGAAAATAATATCTGTAGGGGAAGAAGTAGTTACACTAGGTAGCTGTCTATGGTGCGATTGAGGGTGGTGCAATTTTCGCAGAATAAAAAATATTTTTTTCGCCTTTGTTTTGTACTAATTAATTAAAAAAATTACAATAGGGATTGGTAGGAAAATGAGAAACAGGCAGAGACTAAATTATTTGACTGTCAATTTGATATTATGCTGAATTTGAAAAGGGCAATGGTGGTCTTCAAAAAAAGTAGAAAAGTAGCTTTCATAGCTGATGCAACACTGGTTTGTGTCCTTTTTTTCTAACCACCTCTCCCCCCCGACTACCCAGCAATTGCTGCCATTAGTTTCAGCTCCCAATATGCTAATGAACGCATAGCCTGTCAACAGGGTGGTTACCAACACACACATGAGGGAGAGTGGTTAGGTTCACAGGTCTTATTGCAGGACAATGGTCAGGTTCATGTCCCATTAAAGAGAAGTTCCCACCATAGACTTTGGTGGAATATCGTTAGGATACGCCATTAAAGAATGATACATGGGGGTCCCACCTTTGGGACTAGCAACTATCTCGGGAACAGGCCCCTAAAAATTTCGTCCAACAATGTAAATGCACACTGAAACACAAGTTAAATTTCAGCAGTGAGCAGGAGCCCTTCCAATTCCTGCATTCATATAAAGCATATATACCAGCACTGCTTATAAGGCCAAGTTGCCCATTACAATAATTTAAACACTTCAATCCACTTTGCATAAAATAGTATACAGAACCCGTGAATCCCCACTCGTCACAGGACATAAAGTCTCTCCATCAGTCATAATAAATATGTTTAAACACATCAAAGGTCAATATAGAGATCTCTCCCAAGACTTATTTATACCCAGGACTGTATCTAGAAAAAGGGGGGGCATCCTCCGTTTTTGAGGAACGAAAGTTTCTACATAAACAAGAAAGGGATTTTTTACTGTAAGAGCAGTTGAGACTGGGGGACCCCTTTTGCCAGAGGACTTGTCATGGTGAATTCAATAACAGAGTTCAAAAAGGGTCTGGATGCATTTCTGGAGCACAATAATTTAACAAGTTATAGTGGTTAGGATTCTGGAGAGGGTCATTGATCCAGGGTTTTTTCCGATTGCCAGTTTGGGGAGTGGGGAAGGAATTTTTCCCCTAAAATGAGGAATACTCATGGTTTTTTTTTGCCTTCCTCTGGATCAACACCTTAGCACAACAGGCTGAACTGGATGGACGTCTCGTCTTTTTTCGGCCTTACAAACTATGAAACTATGAAGTCTTTAGAGTCTTTTTCAATATTAGCAGAGTCTATATGGTATGATGTTAGGAGCATATATTGTAGTTGTTACTTCAGCTGCATATTTCCTACAAACATTTCATGGGCGACTTGGCCTTTTAAGCAGTGTTGACATATATCTCTGAAAGTTTTGGCTCTGAATTGAGAGCCATTGGTGCTGGGGCTTGATTCTCCATTCCATAGATGGGAGTTCCTAGAACAGGTGAGCGGTGCGTTTGGCTGTACTCAGAACTCCTATAGAACAGAATGGAGAGTTTTGTGCAAGTGTAACTGACTCAATTTTGAGCCCAAACTTTTGGGGTTTATTCCCGAGATAGGTGCAACTTCCATAGATGGGACCTGCACCTATGAGACTTTTATGGCATATCCTAACGATATGCCTCCAAACTCTATGGTGGGAACACCCCTTTGAGAGCGGAATGACGACCACCCCCTTGACAGTTCATAGGCTAGAATACTGTCATAGACACCATCCAGCAGATTGTTATGTTCATTAGGACATTATGTGCTGAAAGTAATGGAGGGGTGGAAAAAAGTGAATCAGTAAATTAGCAGCTATAAATGGATGATGAGAGCTGAATTTATTTTGTTAAAAATGCTATAGGTCTTCTGTATGGGCGCAATGATGGATGGGCTCCTTTTTGAAGCCATCTCTTTGGGACCTATAGAGTTTGTCCTGAGTCTATGTTAATAACAAACAGTAATAATTAATATCAAGTCCTATTATGATTGTATCTGTCAGAAATATTTTCAGTGCGGTGATTGAGATGGGCATCATAAGGATAGAATATATTAGAGGCTCAGTCAGTATCACACTTATATCTCAGGAGATAATAGCTATAGACTATCTGGAATTCGAGACCTTCTCCTTCATGAAGGTCACATCTAGAATCATGGTTCAGTCAGTATCACACTTATATCTCAGGAGATAATAGCTATAGACTATCTGGAATTTGAGACCTTCTCCTTCATGAAGGTCACACCTACATTCATGGATGACTTTAAGGGCTTGTTTACTAGCACGCTACGCAGCCTTGGCTTTGGTGTCCTCCTCTCATGTCTAACAAGTATATGGTCATAATTAACAAATGAATGCACATTGTTTAGTATATTCCTTTGTTCATTTTTACTCTAGCAGCCACCTTTTCCCATAACCTACCTACTGTGCCTATAGGTGTATTCGGCACTGGACTCAATTATTGTTGCTGCCAATGCAATTTCCCCGGTCTTGGCACTTCTGTAAACAAGAATTATTTATACTCATGGTGGGTCAAAAATTATAGCTTCTATCCAGTCATTCACTGAAGACTGCAAAACTACTTGTTCTTAATAATAGGTTGCTGTCGATCCCACCACATGTTTTCCATTCACATATGGTTTCTTGACATCAACATATGGGCAGGAATGGCCTGGCATCCATACATTATGTTACGTTGACTTTACCAGAGGATCCTGCACTTAGCCCAAGCACTAACACAATTATGTGTTCCTAAACTGTCTGGGTGCCAAAGGTCTAGAAGACCACCTCAATTGAAGCTGGCTTTAGAACCAGTGCCTAGATATACTAATGCAGTGGTACCTTGACTTAAGAGCGTCTTGAGTTTTTTTAGATAAGAACAGTTGCTTGGCCCATTTTTTGCTTTGAGTTAAGAGCGAATATTTGAGCTAAGAGTGAAGGAGAGCAGACGTGCATTGCAGCAGCTCCTGCTCAAAAGCTCCTAATCCATAGCCATCCGTGAACTTTAAAAACGTAATCTGCTCTGCAAATCATCTGACATTCAGCAACCCCACCCTAAGTGAAAGGGAAAAAAACCCAGAGAATTTATGTTTAGCGATCTCCACCACCTCTGGCAGCATCTCTATCTGACTGTCAAGATGAATACACTTAATTAAACCAGTTCATTTACTTACATTCTCTTTTGTTATACAGTATATTTATACAGTGTAATTGTTTGTTAATAAACATGTAAAAAATAGTGGTGGTTTTGGAGTGCGTGGAACAGATTAATGACATTTCAATTCATTTCTATGGGAAAATTTGCTTTGACATAAGAGCAATTTGAGTTAAGAGCAAGGTCACAGAACTAATTAAACTCATATCTCAAACTATCACTGTATAATATTGCATGGACAATGATTACTTTAATGTGCACTTACAAAAAGTACTCAGAAGTGGCCATGCACATGTCCTGTATAAACAGAGGGTGGGCCCTCGAATA
The DNA here is from genome assembly GCA_025379985.1 of Phyllomedusa bahiana. Taxonomy (NCBI): domain Eukaryota; kingdom Metazoa; phylum Chordata; class Amphibia; order Anura; family Hylidae; genus Phyllomedusa; species Phyllomedusa bahiana. Next base: position 267,805 of record JAODAL010000078.1, on the reverse strand, counting down.
ATTTCCTCCAGTCGGTCAAGGAGCCGAATTCGAAGTCTGACACTGCCTAAAAATCAGCACAGCCCTCCACTGCTGCAGTGAGCATCTTGGAGATCTTAAAGACAACAGGTTATTCTACTTATTCTCTAACATAAAGGAGATTGTGGACAAAGGCCAATACACACAGCACTTAGTCAAACATCCAAACAATTGCTGCAGGTATTGATCACGTCATGCACAGTCTCTAAAATTATACAAAGTAATAGAGAGAAATGTCATTCTATCTACGTAAATGATTACTGAATGCATTCAAACTACTGTCACCGTGAAAGAAATGAATGAGGATTGAAGGATCTGTGCTAATTTGTGGACAATGTGCAGCTGTGTTTGAGTAGATTTCAATGTAGTCGCACCAAAAAAAACACTCCGTGTGAAAGCTCCCTAAACAAGGAAAGAAAGCAGAAGCACAGAAAAAAAGAAAATAAAAAAAAGTCTCAGGAACCGTATGCCAAGCCCCAATGTTTATAAAGGCCTCATAAAATAGATTAGTAGAACTATTGGGCGCTGCCACATATAGGTCTGAGAGGTTACTGGTTCCAATTTTGGGTAAAACTCAATTAAGGAATTGTGAGCTAATGCAATGGGGGGTTCCCTCAGTGGCACTGCTACAGCTATTGCTGTCCAGGGAGGTTTTGGAGTTTGCCACCCCTCACAACAAGCACCCATAAGGCAATCAGCTCCTTCATCAACGTAAATGGCGCAAACATGCAGTTTTATGAAATTAAATTAAGCTATTTTTAATTAAAAAAATGCCTAAAATAAAGGGCTTGGGAAAAAAATTTTGGCAGTCCTCTTCAATCACATCTATCGTAGTCCCAAATATAGTGGAGTGTGTGCGATTGGCTATATTCGGGAACTCCCATAGAAGTGTAGGTAGATTGGCCACAAGTGCCTCCCTCCCCATTCTCATGCACGGTTGGCTAGCAGCTAGATGAGAGACAACCATGGCACTAGACTTTGCCTTGTGGGAACACCCCTTTAAGTGAAAAGTACTGACCCCAGAAAGTTCCAACTGGGGCCCGGGCTGTTCCCCCCAACCGCCCGAAACATATTGGGTCTCTTCTGTTCCTGTGCCAATGGCTAACCTTTTGAAAGGGGGAAAAGGGGCTCTCTACACCACCTTTCAGAGAGCCTTTTTTGTAAGTCAATGTCCAATCCATAAAAAACCATAATACATAAGAGATCCCGTGTGAAGTCAGCTGTTTTAGGATTGTTGCCCCTGCTCAGTACAGAGCAGGATGCTGGTTGGCTAACTGAATTGCCTTTAATTGGTCCTTTTATGGTTTAAAGGAATGTGTTCATCAAACTGACTTATTGTTTTAACTCATGTTTTTATTTTAAACACATTTTTTTTAAGAATTTTTGGTTAAATTTTTTTAATTTCCACATCACTGTTCAATTTTTTTTAATAATTCTTAGTCCTGCAGTTTTTATTTCCACTTTTGGCCACTTAAGCCTAATAGTAGTCTAATATGTTTTGTTCTGTAGAGAAAGATTCTCAGTAGTCTGCTCATTATCAGCACAAAGAGGGTTAAACTGAAAGGAGACACCAGTGTGAATAGATAACAACGGATCCACGAGTCACAATAGGAGATAGTCACAGTTCACCCTTTCACCTCCCATCCCAGTGACTACTTCCCAGGTCACAGAAGCTAGAAAACTCTCCTATAGAAGTCAATGGGACTGAGTCAGTCTTAAATCTCCTATGTGCATGAAAGTCACTGTAAAGCAACTCCGACTGCCGGTTAAAGCATTGCAAACAAGGCATAGTGCCAATGTGGAAAACTGCAAGACTTAAGAATTATTAAACAATATTGAAAGTGATATGAAAAAAAAAAAAAAAATCCTAACATAAAAACGGGACTTAAACAGTGACTCATTTTTTGATGACACATTCCCTTTAAGGCTCAGTCAGACATGACTGACAGGGCATCTACCTCCAATAAGTGGTGCGAGAGAGACAGATCTCTTCCTTCTGAAGGAGACTTAATTTGCATACCCTTTTCCCAGGGACCATTGCCTGGTCTATAAGACTCCCTACACCAGCTGGTGTTTTCTGCAAGGTAATCACTATTTCTTCACATTACCATCTATTAACCATAGTGTACAGCAACCACAAAACGTTCCATAAGGACCATGCATTACAGGCCACTGATTTTAATGTAAATGGTGTAATGCTTCATTTATCATGTAGTGGGGCTGCAAGAAAATGACACTCCTGCTGTAATTTTTTATCCAATTAAAGAAACAGCAACACGTATTTCCATAGATCAAAACTTTATTCACCCATGTCCAAAGGATGCAACGCTTCATCTCCTCAATGGAGTCATCTTTAAGGGTTTGAAAATGACTCCAATGATGAGTTGTGGAGAACACATGCTTGTGTAGGGAGTCTTATAGGCCAGGTAATGGTCCCTGGGACACTATTTGGGGTTTGGAGTTGCCTCTGAGTGTGTATATGGTGCTGTTCCCTTTTTGGCTTTTTTGTACACTCTTGCTGTCCGGTTTCTCCGCAGATTACTGCTGATTGTTGGGGGCCCCGCCATGTGTCTCAATTTATCATTGTGAGACCCTTTTAATAAAATGGAACAAACCCCTTCCATTGTTCCCCTGTACAGTGATTCTTCTGTTGGGGTCTACAGGCATCTCTCATATTAGCCTCTATCTGCTCATTTGTATTAGGAATATGTGGATCAGGCTCCATTGGGTCAAAGGTCCATTTTTTGTTCTTATCGCCATACATGACCTCTCAAATGTTCAAAAGCATCAACCGTATTTTTTCTCTATTTTCCAACTTTTAACACAAAACGAAACATCATTGTATGAACCATTATGACCTTTGTAATAACCATGTCGTGTGTTTTGTGTATGACACAATTACGAACCTAATCTCCCCTAGGAAAAAATCTTTTATGGGGAATATACTACTGTAATAGAGTATATGATGACACGTGTTAAAGGGAACCTGTCTTATAGTTTATGCCCCCCCTTGCAGAGGCAGCACAAGCTAGTGACCAGACCTGCTGTTTCCAGCGCGAGTGTCCCTTATTCCTGTAAGATGCAGCAGTTTTAGCGCAATTTACTCCTCCGGAAATCTTATTCATGATTAGGTGCTCCAGCCCGCCCACCAAAAGGCTATCCCCACCCACCTGGCAGTTTATTCACATGTTGTCAACCGTTATTCAAAGTAATAGGTTTATCAGTTGAGGTGGGCGGGGCTTAAAAAAACTGACTCTTTGAATGACTCTGAAAACTGCAGATTTGAGCATTAAATACATGAAAACTCCAGCCTCTTACAGAATAAGGAACACAGCGCTGGGAACAGCAGGTCTGACACTAGTTTGTGCTGCCCTCAGCAAGAGGGGCATCACCTATGGGACAGGTTCCCTTTAAATGCTCTTAAACTACAGCATCTTACAGAATAAGGGGCACAGTGCTGGAAACAGCAGGTCTGACACTAGCTTGTGCTGCCCTCAGCAAGGGGGACATAATCTATTTGACAAGTTCCCTTTAAATGCTCATAAACTACAGCATTCTTACATAATAAGGGCAACAGTGCTGAAACAGCAGGTCTGACACTAGCTTGTGCTGTCCTCAGCAAGGGGGGCATAATCTATGTGACAGGTTCCCTTTAACATCTTGGATATACAGAAAATGCCAAGTTTCTTAAAGCGTGGTAGGGTCCCATAAAAGTCCATGAGTTCTGTATTACAGTTCTTTACAACTTGGAGATTCTTACGAAGACGTAATCTGGTCGCGTTCATGAGACCCAAAGTAGCAGAGGTTCATATATGTCTTGGCTACAGCAGTTTTAATAAACTATTTCTGGGATTGCGGCATAGAACGATTAACCCTTTTAACACTGCTTGTTCAGTTCTCGGTTCTGGAATGCGGCTCTACAAGTTTGTGGTGTGAATATTATTCTTATTAGTCATTGGAAAAGGCATAATGGCTGAGAGCACCATGACACCAGGCCACTTTAGAGTTACAATCCGTTCCCTGGACCACTCCAACCGAAGAAAAACAAAAAGTAAGACACAGGAACGCTTTCAACAGAAAAACAGCTTCGCTGCTAAAACAGAGGTGTCGGCTGCTCCATTGAGTGGTGCTGTCAAAACAATCTACTACTTAAGGGCCGTTCACACGGCTTATTTTGGGCATGGATTGCAGCCGTATTGCGCGCGGTACTGTGCTGCAATACGGCTGGAATCTGTCCCAGTCATTACGGTAATCCACAGTTCTCATAGAGAAGTATGGATTCCATCTCTCCTCCCAGCTCGGCGAACCCGCCGGCGGGGAGAAAGTGACATGTTCATTATCCCGGCGGATACGCTCTATGGAAAAATGAAAGTCTATGGGGCCGGTGAGCTGCACCCCCGCCCCTTATTCAAGCCGTATTGCTGGCGGAATCCGTCCCGCAATTACGGCTTGAATAAGCCGCGTGAACCGGTTCTTAGGGTGCTTTCACACAGTGCGTTTTTGGATATGTTTTTTGTGCAGAAATGTACAGCATTAAGGGCCACATGTATGAAAACTGTATAGGTCTGAAACTCACTTTAGACCTATACAACCAATCAGAGCGCCCCTCTCATTTTTCCAGAGGACTATATGAAATGAGAGGGGAGCTCTGATTTGTTACCATAAGCTACAAAGTGAGTTTTAGACCTAGGCAATATTATAGAAATAGAGCATACTCCGGCACTCTGCTCAGGACATATAGATGCTTATAAAAGACGCACTTTTATTGAAAAAAGTTTAAAAACAAGGCATAAAAACAAATTAACGCTGCCACGTTTACGCGTTTCATTTGTTTTTATGCCTTTTTTTTAAGTTTTTTCAATAAAAGTGCGTCTTTTATAAGCATCTATATGTCCTGAGCATGAGTGCCAGAGAATGCTCTATTTCTACAATATTGTTTCTTGGAATATCTACAGCCGGATATTCATCTCCTAGGAGCACCGTGGGTGGAAGGACATTGTGCGGTATTCACATAGAGGAGAACTATTAGGCTATGTTCACACGGTGTATTTGCAGGGCGTAATTACGCCCCGCAATTACGCCGTGTGACCGGGGGCGGGGCGGGAGCGGGGGACTGGCGGGGGCGGCACGTCGCCGGCCCATAGACTTGAATTGCCAGCGGCGCGTATACGGGCGGGGAGAGGAGACGTAATCCATAGTTCTCTATGAGAACTGTGAATTACCGTAATGAATGGGCCGTTTTCGGCCCGTAATTGGCGCACTTCGGCGCGTAATTACGGACCGAAATACGGCCCATTTTAAGCCATGTGAACATGCCTTTAGTGAGCGATTACCCATTCTTTTTTACTTTGTGCAATTAGACCTAGGCAGTTTTCATACATGTGGCCCTAATTTCTGTGCCCTTCTGCACAAAAAAACTCATCTGAAAAACACGTAAAAAACGCATCAAAAAGGCACCTGCATTTTTTATGCATTTTTTCGGATGTGTTTTTCGTGCAGAAAGGCACAGCAATTAATGCTATACATTTTTGCACACAAAAACGAATCCAAAAACGCACTATACCTGCCACCTGTCTACGGCCAGAATGGACTTCAACAATTTCTATTGCTTTTCAGGGTGGACATCACAGTACTCCACTGTTGGGGCATTTTGGATCCGTTTTTAGATGTGTGTTTGGATCCGTGTTTCGGAGCCTAGACTGACCCAAACACGCATCTACCAATGTGCAGTGTGATTTACATTGCTTTCAATGTAGACCCGAATCGACGTTCAGACGAGTGATCCCCGATGCGTGTCTCACTCCGTCTTTCGGATCCATCCCAAGAATTGATATGTCAATTCTTGATCCGAAAGACGCAACAAGAGCACTATTATAAACGATAGGCTGCGGTCCTGCTGCCTCCAGCACGCATCCAAACACACAGCTGCATGTCTGATACGTGTTGAATCCGATCGCCGCATTCCGATCCAACACGGAACCAAAATCGTGTCCAAATACGCCGGCTTAACATACCCTTTCTATTGCTTTTCAAGGCGGACATCACAGTACTCCACTGCTAGGATATGTTCAAACGGTGTTTTGATCCGATTTTGCATCCATTTTTAGATGTGTGTTTGGATCCGTGTTTCGGATCCTAAACGGACGCAAACTCGCATCTAACAGTGTGCAGTGTGATTTACATTGCTTTCAATGTAAAACACTCAGCAACTTTTGGTCTGATCGCTGATGCGTGATAACTTGCGTCTTTGTGATGCGTCTTTCGGATCCGTTCAAAGGATTGTCATGTCAATTCTTGATCCGAAAGACGTAGCAGACGCTCTATTTAAAACTATAGAGTGCGATCCTGCTGCAGCCAAAACGCAAGCAAATATGCACCTGCGTGTTGTATGCGTTTTGGATGCAATTTTCGCAGCGCTTTTGGATGCGTTTTTCAGATCCAAAATGGATCCAACACAGCTTGTGAAAACACTTTAATAGTAAATGTCTATTTGTTTTCCAACCAAAGAATGAACATGTTCTAAGTTGTTTACAACGAAAAACTGCCAAAAATGTGCATTGTATGAACTACAAAGCATATTTTCTGGTGAAGTAAATAGGGATGATTTACTTTCAGTTTTAGACGGGTATTTCAAGTTCTAATCCACGTAGATTCTGATATAAAATACTTGTCGTGTGGACATAGCCTTGGGCTGAGTTCACATGGCAGCATTTTGGTCAGTATTAGCAAGACAAAACCAGGAATGGATCCAAAACATGCAAGAAGTTTAAATCTTTTCATTATCTTTTTCCTGAAAGCTTCCACTGGGGTTTTGGGCTACAAATCTAATTTAAATTTACCTTCTGTGGGGACCCAGCCAATTTAATTTCAAGACAGAATATCTGGCCCACCAAAATAGTGCCACGTTTCCAAAGGGTTTTCTTTCTGGTACTGCAGCCACCCCTTTTTAAAATGTTTACTTAGGCTATGTTCACACATTTAGTGACTCACAGGAGACGTCTTTCTGATCACGCGTTCCCCTTTCCCTTCTCTCCCCTCCGGTTCACCCCTTCATGCTGATGCTCCCGCCAATACTCGCCCCCAGATTTTGGACAAAAATACTTAGAATCCTCACATTCCAGCAACTCCTAAAATAGGTATAGAGTCCCCTCAGTTAGGTACAGGGCACTAAGCATATATGGGGCCACAGCAGGTATAGGGGCAACAGGCAGGTATATAGGGGTCACAGGCAGTATATAGGGGCCAAGGCAGTATAAGGGGGGCACAGGCATATATGGGGCACGAGGCATAATGGGGCCCACAGGCATATATGGGGGCACGAGGCAGTATATGGGGGCCACAAGAAGTATAAACATAGTTCCCCCAATTTTGAAATGAAAAAGCGGGAGATAAAGACGGGGGCGCCGTAGCCGGCGCGGCAAAAATTTGCATGGACACCCCCATCTTTCCCGGGATGCCACGCCCCTTCAAAAAACCACACCCCCCCACTAAATGCATAACACTTTGGGAAAAAAGCCGTAGATGCCCTTTTAGTCAGGTAGAACCCCCCATAAGCATTTTGTGCCCCTTACAGGCAGGGAATGCCCCCTTGTACCAAGTTATCCCCCTGTAGCCGGTAGGGGGCCCCCCTTTTTTACCAGTAGGGCCCCCAATGTTGCCAGGGAGTGACCCCATTGTTTGCCCGGTGTGCCCCCTCGTTGCCAGGGAGTTCCCCTCTGTTGCCCGGGAGATGTCCCCTCTGTTGCCAGGTAGTGCCCCATTTTGCCAGGGAATGTCCCCTCTGTTGCCAGGTAGAGCCCCCCCTTTGCCAGGTAAGTCCCCTCTGTTGCCAGGTATCCCCCTCTGTTGCCAGTAGAGTCCCCTCTGTTGCCCGGGAGTGCCCCCTCTGTTCCAGGAAGCCCCTCTGTTTTCCCGGTAGTCCCCCATTGTTGCCAGGCAAGCCCCCCCTAAGCTAATAAAAAAAAAAAAAAATCCACTTTTCCCCCACCAGCTCCTGCACGCGGCTGCCCGGACGATCTCCTAGCGGGGCAGGGGGAAGTGAGAGCAGCCGCGCTCACCCCCACAGCCCCCGCGTCACTCCCCCCTGCGCCGCTGACCTGTATGTGCGGCGCACACACCGGGCCGGGCTACAGGGGGGGGAGCAGAGGAGCGACCCCCCTGCCTCCCCCGCACAGCGAGACTCCGGGCGGTGAAGGGGGCCCGCACGGCCCGTTTCACCCCCCCTGTGGGAGGGGCCCCCCGGGGGGCGCCAGAGTACGCCCCTACCTACTCTGCCCGCCGGGGCCATTTAAAGAGCCCACTCGAAAAAGGGGAAAAGCCAACTCCCCCCGGGTGGGGGGGGGGGGAGGGCCCCCCAAATAGGGGGGACCCCCCCGAAAAAAACGGGTGGGATTTGGGCATGAAAGGAAATATAGGGGCACTGACCCCAAAATATGGGGGCCCAAAAGGGCACAAAATTGGCCCCCACGGGCGGGGATATGGGGGCCACCCCCCGGGGGGAAAGGGGGGCCACAGGCAGAAAATGGGGCCACGGGCGGGGCAAATAAAAGGGGCAAAGGCAGTATATGGGGGCACTGGGCAGTAAACGCTTTAAAAAAAAACAACATTCATACTCCCCTTTAACTCCCCCCCCGGGGCGGGGCTCTGCCCCTCTTGCCCCTTTCCCCCAGCCCCGGCCGCCCCTCCGGCGGGGGAAAAAATAAGGGGGGGGGGAAAGGGGGGGGCCAAAAATAAAAAAAGGGGGGGGGGGGCGGCCAAATGGAAGGGCCCAAAAAGGAAAAAGGTTTCGGTCGCGATGACAATCACATAAACGGGCGAGGGCTCCCCGGCTGGGGGCCAGGGGGCCCCGGGGGGTTCCTCAGCGCTGTGAGGCCCGGGGGGCCCCCGCATTGTGGGACCCAGAGCCGGTCCACACTGTCTGGGGAGCAGGAGCGCCCCGCTCTCGCCCCGGGCAAAGCCCCCCGTTTGCATGTGCGTCCACGGACCATTGCAGCGAAGGGCCACCCGGTGCTCCGGGGCCCATGGCAGGGGCCGGAGCCCGGGGAGCCCTGGGGGCACAGGAGTTTTTTTAATTTCGGGGCCCGACCCCCGAAAAAAACACCCTAGCGACGCCCCCGGTCTGATACTTTTCTAGAATTTTTAAAATAACAATTTTAAAGTGACCAGGATTCTGGAGAAGGGGCGCTGACCAGGGTGAAATTTCTGTTTTGGGCCAAATTTGGAGTCGGAAGGAATTTTTTCCCTAAAATGAGGACAATTGGTTTCTATCTCTTTGGAGGTTTATGCCTTCTTTTGGGAATCAACACTTTACCCCAACGGGGCGAACTGGATTTGACGCCTGTTTTTTTTTTACGCCCCTTAAAAAAACTAAAAAAACAAATTTCCCGAAAAAACACAAAACCTTTTAAAAAAGAGACTTTTAAAATTGGGCCAAAAATCCCAAAGAAAAAATGTTTTAAGGGGGGCCCAAACAGAGTTTTTTTCCCCCCATTTTCCGCAAAGGGCCAAAATTTGGCCCAAATTTAAAATAGGGGTAGAAATTCCAAAAAGGTTTCTTTCAAACACATACAGCCAAAAGAAATCTTGGGCCCCAATCCTTTAAAAAAATTTCCCCTATCCCCCACCAAAACCCACCAACCCCCTTTTTAAACCAAAACGGTTCCTGAAAAGGAAACCCCCCGAATGGCATCCCCTGGTTGGGGGGTTTTACAACCCCCGGGAGAAAAGAGGCCCATTTACCCCCCAGTTTCTTAAATTTAAGCTGGGGCTGAGATAGGGGGCCCCCCTCCATTTTACAAAAAATGGGATTTCTGGAACCCCGAGCAAAACAAAAGGCAAATGTTCCCAAAAAGGGTTTAAAAATTTTTGCGGGGCGTAATTACCCCCCGAAATTACGCCGTGTGACCGGGGCGGGGCGGGAGCGGGGGGAGTGAGGGGGGGGCCCACTTTCCCCGGGCCCCCAAAGACTTAAATTTTGCCAGGGGAGGTAAAACCCCCCTAGAAATTTCCAATTTAAATTTAACCCTCCCCGCCCGGCGTTTTGCTGGCGGGGGAAGGGGGACGTAACCCCTATTTCTCTAGGGAGCCCCTGTAAAATCCCGGGTTAAAAAAAGGGGGGCCTTTTTTCCGGCCCGTAATTGGCGCACTTTCGGGCGCGTAATTACAACTGAAAAAAGGGCCCCCTTTTTAAAAGGGCCGTGAACATAGCAAAAAGGGACTTTCACAAAAGCGCAGTTTTGGTGAAAATTTTAAAACTGTGCCCCAATTAAAACCCTTTTAATTACCAAAGGAAAGGGAACCTTTCACTTATCTAAACGGGTTTAAAAAGTGATAATAAAATTAATGTTTTTTGGGTAACCCCCAAGACTTCAAACCCACAAAAAATTGATTCCCTTCCCTTGAAACAATACTTGAAAAAAATTTTTAGAAAAAAAAAAAAGAAGCTTGCTGGTAATAAACATTTAAATTTGGGGAGCCATTAAAATTTCACCAAAACTGGGGCTGGTGAAAGCTCCCTAACATTTTTTGAAAATTTTTGGAGCTCCCATAGAGATGAACAAAAAAGTTGGAAATGTATGGCCACCTAGGTTTTTAAATCTTACCCTTTTTTCTTTTTCGGGGTTTTCCCTTGTGGTTTTAAACCCCCTTTAAAACGGTGACTTTTTTTTTCCATGAAAAACTGGGGGTAAAAGTATGCAAAATAAATTGGGGGAAATTAAGGACTTTTTAAAAAAAAATCCCCCAAAGGGTGCATCTACCCGATAAAACATTTTAATGTTTGGCTAAAATTTTTCCCCAAATCCCCAAATTGAACCCTCAAATTTAAAAAAGGGAAATAAAATTCCATTGATAACATTTCCCCTTTTTTTGTTAGAAATTAGTAGTACAAATTCATGCCAAATACCTTTTTCGAAAATATTTTAAAGGTAAAATTAACTCTTGTTTTTTTTAAAATTTTCTAATAAAATTTAACCATTTTGCCAAAGGTCAAAAAAGGGGCTTTTATTTTTAAATGCGGGAAAGGCCGCGCTCCTACATTGGGGGCCCGGGCGAAATTTGGGCAAAACGGTGAAAACCAAAATTTTCCTGCAAATTTTTCCCCGGGTTTACATCACATTTTTTGAAATTTTTCTTAAGACCTTTGGGCCGCCCCCAAGTTTCCCATCTGCTCTATGGGACCCTGGCCAAAAAAAGTTGGATTTTCCAATAGCATGGGGGACCAAACACACAGCCATTTTTGGGCTTGGTAGAGCGAATGGGGCTGCCATAGAGGTGCAAGAGGTCCCTACTATACTTTGGCATATAGAGTTCATTCTACATAAAACACAGAGGCGTGTCCCTTCAAATGCTGTATGTACAGAGTAACCTTCTGTAGAGCCCAATGGAGCCTGTACTGTAGTGCATGGTGCCATGTAGTCCCCATTCACTCCCCAGCCCAGGCCCCCGGAACACCCCCCCGGGGCTGCGTGCATGACTTTTTAGTCGGGGGGAAAGGGTTTAAACACGGCACTCTCGGTGGTCAATGTGAATCTAAGCACTCAACATTATTTTGCTACAGATTCCAAAAAATCCCCTCAAACAAGCTTTTTAAAGTTAGACCCACGGGGAAAATAAATGCAAACCAAAGGAAAAAAAAATGTGCTGAATGAAGGGGGGCCAAATGAAAAAATTTTTTAATCCCAATACGACATTTTTTAATTTTTTTAAATTATTATTTATAAACTATTGCACTAAAAATTTGTTTTTTCCCTTTAAGGGGTTTATTTTCCCCCAGGGCGTGTTCACTCCATTTTTTGCATATTTTTTTAAAAAAATTTTTTTTTTTAAAGGGGCTTCCACGAGGGGGCGTTTTTGGTGCGTTTTTTTGGATTTGTTTTTTGGGAAAACAAAGGTATAGAAATTAAATGTTGGGGCCCTTCCTGCACAAAAAACGCATAAAAAACGCCCCAAAAAAAGGGAAACCGTGTAAAGGGCCCACCCTTAAGGGCCGTTCCCCACGGCTTTTTTAAAGGGAATCCCCCCCCCAGCCCAAAAACGGAAATCCCCCTTTCCAAAGAAACAAGGGTTTCCGCCCCCTTTTCCCTCCCCGTGGGGAAACCGGGCCGGGGCGGGAGAAATCGGGGGAAAGACGCCAGGGGTTAAAAAAAATTAAAATGGGGAAAAAAACCAAGGGCCCGGGGCAGCGCCCCGGCCCGCCCCCCGGCCCTTATTAAAGCTGTATTGGGGGAAATTTTTCCGTCCCGAAATTTAGGGCTTGAATAAGCCGTGGAACCGACCCTTAATAAAATGTTTGGGACCCAAAAACAGGGCATCGGGACAATGTGAAAAGTGTGATTTACATTTTTTTTCAATAAAAAACCCCGCATGGGAAATTAAAAAGCCCAGTGTTTCGCCCGAGGGCCCGTTTTCCTGTGTTTTTCTGACGCTTTCGGGACCCTTTTAAAGAATTGGGGAGGAAAATTCTTGACCCAAATTTAAACGCAGCAGGAGCCCTTTTTAAAAAACTTTTAGGGTGCTTTTTCCAATTGCACCCCAAAAGCGCGAAACGGGCCCCTTTCGATTGGGGATTTTTTGGTGCAATTTTACCCCAGCAATTCTGGGTGCTTTTTTTTTGGACCCAAAAAAACGGATCCAAACTTTCCAAAGTGAACATAGAAAAAGGGTTTATGTTCAAAAAGGCTTATTCCCCCCTTTTAATTGCACGTGTGCAAAGGACCCGGGGGGGGGGGTCCCGGGAAAACTCCCCGGGCCCCAAAATTTCAACATTATCCACCCGCGTTTTTCCCCCCCCGGAATAATTGGACAGTTTTCATTTTCCCCCCTTTCTCGCTGTAAATCCCCGAGCGAGGAGAGGAGAGGGAATCCTTTATTCTTATGAAAGGGGGGGAACACCGTAATGAGGGGAACGGAAAATTACCCTTAATTGCACAGTACGGCGCGAAAAAAAGGGTGCTGAAATCCGTCCCAAAAAAAAGGCCTTTGTGAACATACCCAAAAGGGGTTCAAAGGCTCCCCCTTTTAAAAGGGGTTTAAATGGGAACTTTTGGGGGTTTAAATTTTAAAAAATTTCAAGCCGGGGATAAATAGGCAGAGTAAAGGGTCCCCCCTGGGGCCAAAGGGAGGGGAAACAAAATTTTGTAATTCAAATTAAAGGATATATCACACTTTGGGGGTTTCTTAGATCCCATTTTTGGAAACCAAATTTTTGGGGAACCCAAAAATGGGCCCCCAAACACGCATCTAAAAAAGAAACGTTGTGATTTACATTGCTTTCAATGTAAAACTTTCATCATTTTCAGTTTGGTTTTACATGCGTTTTTGGGAACCATTCAAAAATTTTCAGGGTTAATTTTAAGATCCTAAAAAACCCAGCATAAACCTTATAAAAAAACCCAAAAGGGGTTGCGATCCGTTTCCACCCCAAAAAAACGAAAGCCAAACTTCAGCACCCCCTTTTTTCGTGCATGTTTGGTATGCTTTTGATGGGTTTTTGGATCAAACGAAACCCAAAAAACCTATTCAAAAATCCCCTTTGAACAAAAAACCTTGGGGGCTATTTCTTTAAACCCAAAAAATAGTTTTTTGTATAAGAAAGGAACCCATGGAGTCATTTTTTGGGGGCATTTCATGGGGTTTCGGGGTGCTTTCACAAGGAGTTTAAATTTGTTTGGTTTTTTAAAAAGGGATTTTTTGACAGAAATGTCCCGCATTAATTGCGGGGGCACAAAAAATACATCAAAAAACGCATAAAAAATGCAGCTGCATTTCTAGATTTGTTTTTTGTGCAGAAAGGCACGGCAATTAATGCTGTACATTTCTGTATAAAGTCGCATCAAAAAATGCACCAAGAAACGCTCTGTATGTAAGCACCCCAAAGTCGCTTTCACACAGCGCAGTTTTAGAGCAGTTTTAACTGCGCTCCAATTAAACTGCCTTTATTACCAGCAGGTTTTTTTCACTTACCTAAACTATTTGGAAAGAGATGAATCATTTAGTGTGTTTGTAATCCACAAGACTTCCAACACAGTCATTGATTACTTACTTGAAACATCTTTCTGAGTAATTTAGACAACTGAGAGAAGCTGCTGGGAATAAAGACCGTTTAATTGGAGCGCAGTTCAAAATAACGCAGTTAGGCTATGTTCACACGGGTTAAATTGGGGCGCATTTCTCCGCGTATTTCACGGCGTACTGCGCTCCAATATGAGCGAAATGCGTCCCAGTCATTACAGTAATCCACAGTTCTCATAGAGAACTATGGATTATGTCTCCTCTCCCTGCTCGGCGAATCCGCCGCGGGGGGAGATAAGTGACATGTCAATTACTTGCGGTGAATACGTGCCACTAGTAATGAATGTCTATGGGGCCGGCGGGCTGCCGCCCCCCCCTTCCGCACCATGGGAGTATGCCCGAAGTCCCGGCATAATTGCGGGATGTACTTACGCCCTGCAATTATGCCGTGTAAACTTAGCCTTATCCATTTTCACACGGTGTGTGTTTTTGATGTGTTTTTTGACGCATTTTTTGTGCAGGAAGGAACAGCAATTAATGCTGTACATTGCTGCACAAGAAAACGCGTATAAAACCGGACCGTGTGAAAGCACCCAAAATAACGCAGTGTGCACTTAGCCTAAACGGGAAACGTACCTGGTCTGGTCCTAAGTTATTGGAGAATGTATGGTGCAGAGTACCCAGTGGGGAAGAAGTAAGCTGGGTTCACATGGCGTATAGCGGCATGAGCCTGTGCGCGATGCTAAATGCTTGCTGTTTGAAAGTACGCTCTGGCCAGTGCCTACTTTCAACAGCGCTCCCATTGACCTTCACTTTCACCAACACATAAGTGCTGGCAAGACGTGACATGTCACATCTTTTTACTGGCGCACAGTATGCAGCGAAACACGTGGTAAAATCATAGCACTCAACGATCATACTGCCCAAAGCCTCGCCTCTTTTTGATTTCTATATTTTTCTATGGAATTTATTGTACACATTATATCTATTTAAATGTATCTCCCTTTGAAGCATAAAATCCCATTTGTGTTCTATGGATTTATATATATTGGTACTATACAGGTTGCAATAACCTTTTCACTGGCACTGAATATGACAGAACGCTGTACATTTAAATAGGTATTAGGAAGGGTTTGGAAGCATGAATCTGAAGCTGCCTGTGGCTCTGAGACAACCCCTTTAAAGAGGTTTTCTAGGCAACCACTTGATTATAAGGAACATTGTGGATCTGGATCCCAAAACTAGCAAACAATCCCACTTGCAAACACTGAATTTTACCTGGGAAAGATGAGGCCAGATGCTCATCTCCCTCACAGTGTCTGCTGCAGGGGAGATTCAGTATTTATGCATTTAGATGAATGGTTGTCCATGTACAACCCATTGGACTCCTGAACACAGAATAAAAAACTAATTCTTTTCCTACTAAACTATATTTAATTGCTGCTCAGCTCCCCCTGCTCCCCTCTGCCTGCAGATCAGATACCATGTTCAATGTGACAGGTTCCCTTGAAATCTCATCCACATGCATGGTATGATAATCCACTGCCGATCGATGCATCCAGTGTTAACTTACTTTAAGGACATGTTCACATAGTTTAAATTCTGCAAGGATTCTGATATGGATCCTGCTCTGAAATCCACATGAAAACCGCTTCTTCTTGTCCTCCATGGGAATCTACACTTGCATGCTTGGGTTTGGTCTGGTAGCCTGGGTGGCAGAAGGGTATGGCTTGACAGTATAGCTTGGAATTTTACCAGTGATCCGCAACAGATTTTTCTGACGGACAGATTACATTTTTGCATTAACTCAGCATCTGGAATGCTTTGGCTCAATTTAAAGAAAAAAAATATACAAAAGTGCTACACAATAATGCTTTTAAAGGAGTTTGGTTTAAATTTCAGCCCTTTTTTAAAAAAAATAAAAACTTTTTAAATTGTACATTGGGGGCCGGGGGTTACTAACTAAACTCAAAATTTTGGGACAGAAAATGTTTTACTAATTGTGTGAATGTGGGCCTAATTTAATTACATTTGGGCACTTTGAAAAATTGGGCATCAAGGGCCCTTTTTGCTCTTTTTCCAGTGAAAAATGTCCTGACTATTGGAAAGTGTAAAGTGCGGGAATAAAAGGCCCTAATTCGAGCGCCCGCATCTGGGGTATGAAAAACTTTGGACTCCGGTTCCAATTTTGATCAAAGATGTTTAAAGGCCCCCCAACTTTCAACGTATTCAAAATCGGGGCAGTCCTATTACTTTACCCCCAATCGAGCCAATCAGGCTCTCCCCTGGGTCAACCGCCCCCCATTATTTAGAAGAACAAAAGTGCTACAAAAATAACGCGTGTATGGAAATTTGGTGTAAATACAGCCCTTTTGAAAAAAAAGTAAAAACTCTTTTAAATTGTACATTGGGTCGGACTTGACCTAAGCTAAACTCAGAATTTTGGCACAGAAAATGTTGACTACATTGTATGTGAACTGTGGCCTAATTAAAGTTACACTTTGGGCGACATGTGTGAAAATTGGAGCATCACAGGAAATTCTAACGACTTTTTTTCTCAGTGAAAAATGACTCCGTTGACTATTTTGAAAAGTGTTGAATGTGCAGGTAGATTAAAATGGCGCCTAGGTTCAGCGCCTCGGCATCTGTGTTTGGCACGCCAAGGAACTTTGGTGCATTAATAATGTGCCAAACGTGTATTTGCCATACAGCAATAGCCGGCTCACTACGGGTCTTGCTGAGACTTGTGGTGCAACATGCAAGATCATTCCCATAGTTTCTATTCACCGACATGATATTCTAACACCTTTTATTTCTAGCATGCCATGATGTGTTTGTAATCACTGATAACACTACGCTAACTCCATAAATACACGATTGACAACAGGATTTATGGTAGATGCTGTCTTGGTTTAATTAATTTTTATTATTTAATTTTAAATTAATTTTAGATTCTATTAATCATAAATACATTTTATAGGAGATAATTTAATATTTTTGGGACCTTATATATTTTTATATTAATTTTAGATTATATAATTTATTATGAAATTTATAAAATTTTATATACTTTGATAATTATCATAAATTACTTTTCATTATTGTACCGCTGTAAGTTGAGAAATAAGGGACATTTTTTGCCCTAATGGCAAATCTAAGGCCATGTTCACACGGCTTAACTGCGGGACGTAATTACGCCCCGCAATTACGCCGTGTGGCCGGGGGCGGGGCGGGAGCAGGGGAGGGAGCGGGGGGCCGACACTTCGCCAGCCCATTGACTTACATTACCAGCGGTGCGTATACGCCGCTAGTAATTCACATGTCACTTATCTCCCCGCCCGGCGGATTCGCTGAGCAGGTAGAGGAGACGTAATCCATAGTCCTCTATGAGAACTGTGGATTACCGTAATGACTGGGACGTATTCAGCCCGTAATTTGCGCACTTCGGCGCGTAATTACGGACTGAAATACGGCCCATTTTAAGCCGTGTGAACATGGCCTAATTCCATTACGACAACTCAGGCTCAGATAGACCACATTGAAATAAGTCTGTCTGTCCAAGCAGTAATGCAGCTAGTTTTGCCGATCTGCATTCATAAATGTGTCTAATATTACGAGTGTGGTGTCATGCCCCCAAAACGCCCCCACATCTTTGGCGCATTATAAAGTATCAAATCTGGTACATAATGGGACAAACATGTTAATTCGACATGCCATACATCGGGGAAATTAGGTGGACCACTCACCTTTGGCACATTTTACGCCAGGAAAGGGCGAAAAACCCTTTCATACATGTCGCCCTATGTCTCCAAACGATTGGAAATCAGATGAAAATGCAAAAAAGTGGTATATAAATATGGTATACATGTGGCATTATTAGAATTATATATCTACTCCAGTTCCCCCAGACCAGGCATCTTCAAACTGCGGAACTCCAGCTGTTAGGAAACTACAACTCCCATCATGCATTTATATAATCTATAACAGTAGGAATGATGGGAGTTGTAGTTTTCCAACAGCTGGAGGGCCGCAGTTTGAGGATGCCTGCCCCAGAGTATTTATCCACCTGGAATATGGAAAATGAATTGGACAAGTCTTACTATTGTGTGGAAATATATCGGTGTCAGTAGACTACCCACCATGGAGGCCAGCCATGCCAATGCTATTTAACCATTGAATATAACAAACTACTCAGAAAAACATCCCTATTAAGTGATGTTCACACAGCGTTTCTTAGATGCGTGTTTGGATCCATGAGTCGGACCCAAAACGGACCCAAACCCGCATCTAACAATGTGCAATGTGATTTACATTCGTTTCGATGTAAAACACACATCGGCGTTCAGATGATACGTGTTTTACATGCGTCTTCCTGATGCGTCTTTCGGATCCGTTCAAAGAATTGACATGTCAATTCTTGATCCGTTTGCCGCAGCAGTCACTATTTACAACTATAGGGTACATGTTGGATGCATTTTACTCAGCGCTTTTGAATGCAAATCCAAAAACGCCGTGTGAACACCCTCTTATGCTCTAATTACCAAATCTATAATCATGGTTATTAATAAGCTCTCCTCTAAAGGGACGAAATCTGACTCCATGTTGTTGTACCCTGTTATTCTGTCTCTGACCTATAAAAGCAATGTGACTAGAGGTTATGAGCAAAAACAGAATCTCCTCCAACAGGAAGAAGACCCATCTGTAGGCAGCTGTTTTGGGGTTCTGGCTGGTGGGTGGCTCTTAGGGGGTGGTTTTCTTTGTGGAAGTTTAGGGAGTCCTAGGGCTTGTTCACACTGCGTTTTTGGTTCCGATATTGGATCCGTTTTGGTTCCGATATTGGATCCGTTTTGGATCCAAAAATCACATCCAAAAACGCAGTGGCGATTGGATCCTAAACGGATCCAACATGTATCCAACACGCAGCGCAAGTTTGGATGTATGTTGGATGCAGCAGGATCGCACTGTATAGTTTTAAATAGGGCGTCTGCTACATCTTTCAGACCAAGAATTGAAATGTCAATTCTTGGAACAGATCCGAAAAATGCAATGAGACCCGCATTGGCGATCACTCGTGTGAAGGCCGATGCATGTTTCACATTGCGAGCAGTGTAAAATCACACTGTTCATTGTTAGAAGCGTGTTTAGGTCCCAAATGGACCCAAACACGCATATGTTCACACAGACCCGACACGCCGTATCAACATACCCTTACATACGGCATATATGTGGGGCGCACTTTGCACGTAATTACGCCAAACTACGCACTGCACATACGGTACAATCATACAAGTGCAGCACTCATTGAGTGCTATGTAAAATCATCGTCGTCATTCAGATCGTATTTCTCAGCATGTAATGTATGTCTGTAAAAGTAAGTGATCTTTCACGTCTTTCAGGCACTGACGTGCTGACAATGAGGAGGTGTACGAGGCAGAAAGCTGCCTCGTGTTGAAAGTACGCACTAGCAAGCACGTACTTTCAACAACACTAATGAAGGCGTATTGCGGCCACAGTACGCCGGGTTAACGTAACCTTAGAGTATCTTCACATATGTCGGATCTACTGTGCAGTTTAGTGTGGATTTTCTTTTAGGCTACATTCACACGGCTTAAACTGGGACTTATTTCACCCCGTATTTCGCGGCGTACTGCGCTCAATACGGGGCAAGATATGTCCCAGTCATTATGGTAATCCACAGTTCTCATAGAGAACTATGGATTACGTCTCTTCTCCCCGCTCACAGAATACGACAAGTGGGGAGATAAGTGATATGTCAATTACTAGTGGCGAATACGCGCCGCTAGTAACGAATGTCTATAGGCTGGCATGATTGGGGCGCATTAGAGTGCAGTACACTCTAAATACGTGGCGAAATGTGCCCCAAAATAAGTCGTGTGAACATACCCTTAGAATTTCATCTAAAAGGAAAAAGACCCGTCTGTAGGGAACTGTTGCGGGGTACTTGCAAGTATAAAGAATGGTAATGGTACTGTCTGGCTGGGTGGGTAAAAGGCCTTGGATGTGGATTTCAGGGGGTAGTTTTCCTTGTGGAGAGTGCCATTTGGACTAGGGAGTCTTGGAGTATGCACAAAAGACAGGTTTTCTGCAAAAACTTTCTGCAGCAAATCTGCAGGTAAGGCTATGTCTGCACAGCACAGTATTCGACGGATTTTTTGTATTCAGTATTTAGAACCCGCCGAAAATCCAACTGTACCCAGTGCTGTGTAGACTGCAATAAAAAATCCGTGCTGTAGTCTACATAGCAAATATTTTTTCCAGTTGGTTTTAAAATTTACCTGAATTTGACGCCAGACTGGCATCGGATTCCCGTACATTTAGTGTACACGGTCGAGGGCAAATCCGGATACCGACCATGGTTTTTAGTGCAAACCGCGGTCCAAAAACCATGGCAATGTTAAAATACTGTCAGATTTTGATTTTTAACATGGCTGTCTAGACATAGCCTTCATCTGCATGTAAAAATCTTCAACAAATTGAGTGGATTTTGGTGAGGATTTTACCCCATTCAATTTAATTGGGTTTAAATTGCAGTAAATTTACAACAGAAACTGATACCACAGGTTAATTCCACACAGAAAATTTCCACTTTGTGGTCATGAGATTTGTAAAATCATATATACATGGCTGATACTGTAATCTGCTGCAGATTTGTAGTGTTCAAAACCATGCAAAAAAAACCGGACAAATCCATCCCATGTGAAATTCACCTTAAGGGTCCCATCAAAGGGGGCGGATCTGCTACAGATTTTGGTGTGGATTTTGTCACACATCTGTTTGAAGATTTATTGCCGATTTTACTGAAGATTTTCTGCAATGGAAGAAAGCAAAATCTGCATTAAAATCTGCAAATAAAGCTTTCCTGCATATATTGCCCTCTCCCATTAAACTCAATGTAGAAAAATATGCAGTAAAATCTGCAATATATCTGTGACTAAATATGCATCAAAATCCACCATGTTGACCAAGCAATGCTTACTTAAAAAAAATATGCATGCAAATAAGCTCTCCGCCTTATGAAGAAAGCTGTCTCTCTAGTGTTTCCTATTGGAGGCAGCTTTCTTCACAATCAATGAAACATAAGAGTCTTGAAAAAGGAACTAATTTAAATATATTTTTACCTCGGAGCATTGCGTAAGCTATAAAACTCCCCAAGCTGGCTGAAAATCTCCACAAGGATGAACACGATCCCGAAGTGAGACTTAAAGGGGTTTTACCATGATAGAAAATGATAATATATGGCTGGGATATGCCCTCATTGTCTGATATGAGACCCGCACCTATCTCAGGAACGGGCCTCTGGAAGTTACAGCGCAGACTGGCCACGCTTGTGCACAGCTCTCCATTCTGTTCTATGGGAGTTCCGAGTACAGTTCTCCATAGAACAGAATGGAGAGCCATGCACAGCGTTGCCAGCTCTCTAGTGTACACTGTGACTTTCGGGGGGCCAATTCTTGAGATAGGTGCGGGTCCATAAGGTTTGACCCGCACCTATCAGACAATGATGGCATATCCTAGCCATATGCTATCATTTTCTATTGTGATAAAACCCCTTTAAGACCACAATTAACAATCCTATAAGACTGAAATTCTCCACAAGAAGAAATACAATCCCCTCTAACCTATAACCAGGAATACATGACCCTTATGACCACAATAATCAGTCCTAAAAGACTCCCCATGCCTGCTGGCAGTCTCTACAGGAAGAAACACTCCCCCCTCAGATCTATGACCAGGAATATATAAGGGGTAACCTGAAATGTATAATGGGGTGACCCTTCAGACCACAATGTTCAGTCATATCAGACTCAAAAACACAAGGACATACTTACAGCACAATGGGTGGACAATAAGCCCCAGGGCTACTTGGGAGAAATCTAAAAAGTGCAGAGAACTAATGAGCAGTAGGTCACCATCCACTAGGAAAGCAACAGAATGATAAAAAACTGCACATCAGGTAAGTACCAGTTCACACCAGTTTGCAGAGAAGTCACAATATTATACAACGGGAGACTGCACAAATGCAAAAATACCAATAACACACTCACAATCTAACATACATGAGGGAGGTGGTTGCTGGTATTATAGTTGCATATAGATAAGGCGATACAAAGGGTGCCACTTACACAGATACATGTGGTACACCATGCTGGCTTACAGCCTATGATGATGACTCTATTATTTGATTGGGAGGGCTGCCCAGCACACTTTATGTGTCCAACACAAAATATTGACACCCTCTGCTTTCCAGTATTTATGGCAAAAAAAATGACACACTTGTAAATATATAATATGAGGTATTAGCTGGTACAGTGACCACTATATTTGCAAGTTTGCAACCCGTATCAAGGTTCCTCATTTTCTTGCGAGTCCCTACACTAACAATTTACAAAAAAATCACAGCAAAATGGGACATTATTTACTCAATAACAGTCTGGCAGTCTCCACAGGGAGATATACCTTACTACCCCCTTGGACCTATAGGAATAAATAAGGGGTGACCCTTAGGACCACAATAATCGTTCTTGTGAGACTCCCCATACCTGTTGGCAGTCTCTACAAGAAGAAACACTACCCTCAGATCTATGACCAGTAATATATCAGGGGTGACCCTTAAAACCACACTAATCGGTCCTCTAAGAATCCCCATACCTGCTGGCAGTCTTCACCAGGAAAATCACTAGGAACTTGGACCTATAACCAGAAATGTATAAGCGGTGACTCTTCAGACAACAATGTTTAGTTCTATAAGACTCCCCATGCCTACCGGCAGTTTGCACCATGATATATACTATCCCCTTGAACCTATAACCAGGAATATTTAAGGGGGTGACTCTAAAACCATAATAATCTGTTCCATAAGACTTCCCATACCTGCTGGCAGTCTCCACAAGGAAAATCACTACCTCCTCAGACATATAACCATAACTATATAAAGGGTGACCCTAAAACCACAATAATCTGTCCCATATGACTCACCAACCTGCTGGTAGTGTCCACAAGGAGAAGCACTACCCCCTTAGACATATGACCGGGAAAATATAAGGAGTGACCCTATAACCATAATAATCTGTCCCACAAGACTCCTCATACCTACTGGCAATCTCCACAAGTGAAAATCCACAAGCCACTTGGCGCTATAACCAGAAATGTATAAGGGGTGACCCCCTAAGTCAGTGTTTCTCAACTCCAGTCCTCAAGACCCACCAACAGGTCAAGTTTTCAGGATTTCCTCAGCATTGCACAGGTGATACCATTACTGCCAGTGCAGTCTGTGGGATATCCTGAAAACATGACCTGTTGGTGGGGCGTGAGGACTGGAGTTGGGAAACACTGCCCTAAGACTACATGAGGAACCTTTGGTTCTTGAAGGTATTTGCACTAGAATACCGGCGTTGGAAGAGGTTAAGGAAACTCAGCAGCTCAAATGAAAATCTGGATTAAATGAAATCGGGATTATGTAGTGAAATTAAAAAGTAAATGAATCATAAAGCGGAGAAACGAAGCAAGTAGCTCGGGGAAGTGGTTTGCCGAAGGAAAGCACAAGACAAAATAACGATAGACTGAAAAGGAGAGAAGCAGAAGAAGGAGGGATGTGGAAAAAAGAAAAGAGCCAACGAAGGAAATAGCAGGGAGGGGGTGCGGGTGACAGACAGGGTAGGGGGGAGTGTAAGGACGGCACAGGGACAGAGCAGGCCTGTTGTGAGTTAAAGTGTGGTTTTGAGTTCCATGTGGAATATCTGAGCTCAGTTTCTGCCCTCGGGGTGGTACAGCCAAGGCTGCAGCTCAGTGGGAGCCAAGCCTGCCCCAGCGCTGGCAGTGAGAACCTAAGCGCTATTTATCTCACAGCCCAAAAAGACGCCTGATTTAAATCATATGTTGCATGCAGCACACATTTCCACCGAGTCTGGACACGGCTCAAAAGAGGGAAAAAAACACACACACACACACAGAAAGCAGCTCCACACCCTGTTCTCTCATTCAGCTGCCGCCACTGTCGGCGCTTAACCCTTTCCCAAATGTCTGCGAGCCACGGGGTAATGTGGGCACGCTCAGAAGACGTCCAGAATTAGTTTTTTCCTACGGGTTACGCTTCGACTCGTTAGTAATTAGATTACAAAGTATATCCAATAGTCTAAAACTCAGCACACAGTGTACCGGATTACATTACAGCAAACTCGATTAAGGTTAAACGCTCGTGTTTTCTGCGGGCGGCGAGGGGTTAACAGGTAGAGTTCAGGAGAGGATTCGTAACACAACTTTTTGGATCTTCGTCATTAAAGCGTTCACGTGCTTTTTAGGTGAAAGGGTTCCTTGTGCATCTGCCTGGACCAGAGACTGGCATGAGCACAACGAGGGCAGCGCCTCAGCTCCACACTTATAGGAACATGGAAAATGTGCTCTCATGGCTTTTATGGACTACTCCTATTGGTCAGTTTTATGGCATACAATTTAGGGATTTTTTTTTCTGCCTGAAGTCTTTTAAGGTTCATTGCGTGGATGAGTAACTTGGTGTATAGCCGCATCTGCACTATGGGCATGTAGCAGGGGTGTAACTAGAGCACATGCAGCTGCTATGGGGTCCAGAGGTTGAGGGGGCCCACTCAGGTAAAGCAATATCGTACCTTTTTGAAGGGGATTATACAGAGCAGTCTCAACAGCATTATGGGTCCCTGGGCAGAGCACTGCAGTGGGCCCTGTCCAAATACATAACATCACACTAGGTCATGCCTCTAGCCATTCCCAAGCACACCCATATTATCACACCACTTATGTCGGGCAGCCCGATTGGCAGGGCAGGAAGCCTTTGGCTCCCTGCTCCACCATGGTTTTTATTTGTTTGCACATCCTAAAAACACGCAAACCGTAAAATAAGCAAAGCCAACCATGGGATTATGGGTATTTTTCTTGTATTCCTGGGACAAGCAAACTTCACCTGGGACCCCTATACTTGTGGGGCCCCCGGGCAACTGCCTAGTGTGCCCAATGGAAAAGATGGCCCTGGGATTATACAATGGTGTCTTTCTGGAGTATTATAGCATGTATGATACACATTATTGAATCACATACTGTGACCATTTTCTACTTTCCATGTCTGCAGCACATAGCTCAGGAAAGAAGTCATGTGTGGTGAGCTGGTTTGGTGGGTATGTAATTCGTGCAATAGGCTGTCAGCACTTATATCCCTCATTGGTTTTGTGGGTAAAAGAGGCGATTTATTAGAGTTGCACAAGGGGATGATTATTGCCTTTTGGGCCACGGCTGGCGGTATTACTGAAACTGTGCAGTTTGTGAATTGTTCATGTGTTGCTGCAGTGAAAGTGTAACATAAGTGGGAAAATGGCGCCATTGTGAATAAGCGACCCAAGAACTGCAGAACACCATGTCTCTCTCTCTCTCTCTCTGCGCCGATCACCAGCCCCGCTTACCTGCAGCCGCGCCGATCCACCTGCACACGCGCCGGTCCCCGATCCAGCCGCCGCTCACCTGCGCCCCGTCCCGCTATCCAGCCCCGCTCACCGCGCCGATCCACCTACAGTCGCTCACTGCGCTTTTCGCATCCGCTTTCACGATGTAAAGCGCAGCTGATACGTACCCGGAGTGTGGAGCGCTTTTGGACCGGTGGCAAAAGCGCACTCCATTATATCCTATGGGCTTTCACTTGCGTAAACCGCAATAAGAATTGACATGTCAATTCTTAAAGCGGATGCGAAAAACGCAGGAGAGCTCTCAAAGCGCATCGCTGATCTCCCGTGGGAACAGCGATGCGCTTTTGCCATTCAACTCAATGTTAATCACACTGACAATTGTTAGATCCGTTTTGCGGATCCGTAAAACGGATCTGTAAAACGGATCACAAAAACGTCGTGTGAACAAGCCCTAAGGTGGATGAGATCTTTCAGCAAGACAATGTGTCTGTCACGGTCAATGCCACGGTACCCATTGTGGACCACGGGCATGGCCGTGTTCCTTCTGCTTCCCTTGTTTGTGTACTTACCAACTCCCAACTGTGTCTGCAAAAACCTACTAGTAAACACGTGCTGGTCTCTATATAAAGGGACATTGTTCCAATTACCTGTCCAAAGACCAACGACCTCCTGGGATAGAAGGAGCTTCATGGTTAGTTCATGATTGTCCACCTGATTGCCTAACCCTGTTCTACCTGTTCGTACCTGCCTGGACTCGGTCACCGGCACTTCAGCTGTCATCGCGAGTAGCCACATCAGAGTAGCGACCTGAGGGTTCCCCACAGCTAAGTCCGTTCCAGCCTTGTGGCGGCTTCCTGTGAAGACCAGGGGCTTCTTAGACTTCGCTCCCTGGCGTGGTGCGCTATACCACCATCTACACTCACGGTGCTCCAGAGGATCCACACCAAGCACCCGGCATCAGTGCATAGTGACATCACTGGTCGTTACAGTTTCATATCACACAGCTGGAAATGTCTGATATTGGTTGGAAGAGAATGACCAAGACTTCCAGTCACTATGTTGACCCTCTAATTTCTCAGACCTCAACTCAATTGAGCATCTGTGGGGCCCCTGGATGGTGGTGTTGGCTCTATGGACCCTTCAGCAGCTGTGGGAGCTCCTGGATGGTGGTGTTGGCTCTATGGACCCTCCAGCAGCTGTGGGATGCAGTCAGCTCCAGACACCTGTGGCAACCTACCAGGACCTTATTGAGTCACTCCTAGCCTGTCTAACTGCTGTCCATGCTGCACACAGGGGTTACTCTGGATATTTGCTAATGGTCATAATAATGTGACTGTGTATGGGACTATTTTCCATACCTTCTAATGTTGTTATGTGACCTTATGAAATCTAGTTACTCCCCTGATGCATGGTTTTTAGGGGATATACATTATAGGTTTCTGATTTCATTCCTAGACTGCAGCTTCATTAACATGTCCAAGGAATTTTTCTCTTTTTATACTGAAATTTTTATCTGATCTTCTAATCTGACAATAAGCAGAAGAGTGTGACCGCTCATCCGAGATCAGTTGTATGATACCTATTCTATAGGACATCCAGACCAGAAGGAAGTAAAGAGATGCCCAACATGCTTGATTGTTTGTTCATATCCCTAGGGCCTTGTTCCCTTATCATGCATTTGTGTGGCCAACCTAAGGCTCGTGTCACACAGAGCATTTTTAGGGTGTTTTGGAGTAAAGTTAAAGACAATAACTTATTATCTAAATGTAAGCTCTTACTTAGCATAATAAAGTTTTACATCCACTCATAGCTTTTTGAAAGAGTCTTTTGAATCTCGTGTTTATTTTATATTTTCACTTTTTTAAATTGGTGCATGCCCAATAGGCGTATTTTTTACCCTGACAGTTTTAGCAAAAAAAAATATATGTCAGCTGGGTCAGGGGAGCAGATTTGACTCACACAACATAGTGTGAATTCACATATTGCATACTTACGAAATCTAGCATCATAATTCAACAAGTACAGAACCGTTTTAAAGGATGGGATTTTAACAAACACTCTTCATTCACAGCAAATGAGGCTTTTTGTGAGAAATGTTGCAGATTTTATCCAAGCATTTTTTTTCATTGCCAAGGAGTGAACTCTGTATCAAAAGTCTGCAAAACCAAAAAAATCCACATGGATTTTGTTGTGGACCTTTGGTGTGGATTTTAAGCATTTTCTACCATGTCATTTGTAGGAGATGTGTGAACATCTCTGGGGGGGCCTGAGATTGTGAGTAGAGTTAATTCTTGGGGCTTACGAGTAGAGTGTATTCTTGGTGCCCACCAGTGGAGATGACTCTTTGGGCCCACCAGTGGAGTTGATTCTTGGGGCCCACCAGTGAAGTTGATTCTTGGGGCCCACCAGAGGTGTTGAGGTGTTGATTCTTTGGGCCACCAGTTTAAATTGATTTCTGGGCCCACCACAGTGAATGTTGATTCTTTGGAGTCCACCAGTGAGTTGATTATTGGGCCCCACCCGTGGAAGTTGATTCTTGGGCCACCAGAGGAGTTGATTATTGGGCCCACCAGTGGAGTTGATTCTTGGGGCCCACCAGAGGAGTTGATTATTGGGGCCCACCGGTGGACTTGATTCTTGGCGGCCACCAGTGGAGTTGATTCTTGACGGCCACCAGAGGATTTGATTCTTGGCGGCCACCAGAGGAGTTGATTATTGGGGGCCACCAGTGGAGTTGATTCTTGCCGGCCACCAGTGGAGTTGATTCTTGGCGGCCACCAGTGGTGTTGATTCTTAGAGCCCACCAGTGGAGTTGATTCTTGGGCCCCCGCAGTGAAGTTGATTCTTGGAGCCCACCAGTGGAGTTGATTCTTGGGTCCCCCCAGTGGGGTTGATTTTCGGGGCCCCCCAGTGGAGTTAATTCTCGGGGCCCACCAGTGGAGTTAATTCTCGGGGCCCACCAGTGGAGTTGATTCTTGGTGGCCACCAGTGGAGTTGATTCTTGGAGCCCACCAGTGGAGTTAATTCTCGGGGGCCCACCAGTGAATATCCTCCTTTTCCCATTTACAAATAAAAACCTTAACCATAAATGGAATCACCACATCTGTAAAAGCCTGAATTATTAATTTACAACCTTTTTTTATCCCACATGTTATCCCACATTGATTTTTTTGGTTGCTTTGCCACCCCAAAAATTGGAATACAAAGTAATCAAAAAGCCGCAGGTATCCCAAAAAAAAAAATGAAATGAAAATCACAGTTTAGTCTGCAAAAAACAGGCCTTCAAACAGGTCTGTAGTTGGAAAAATAAAAAAGTTATTAGTCTCAGAGAATGATGCTGCAAAGCAAATAAATACAAAAATTCATCAAAAACACACAGTAAACTCCATTGAAACTAAGGCCATGTTCACACGGCACGGGTTTTCGGCCGGTTTTTCAGCCGGTTTGCGGTTTTTTTAAGACCGCCTGAAAAACCGGCCGAAAATGAGCACAATTGTGCTCTATGGAAAACCCGTGCAGCAGTCCCCACTGCACAGGTTTTGCCGTCGGACGGTTTTGTTGCCGGCGGTCCGGCGGCAAAACATTGAACATGCACAATCTTCCGTCCGGTTTCCGGACGGAATATGTGCATGTCTATGGGAGGGGGGAGGGCTGTTCTCCGCTCATCGCGGAGAAAAGCCGCCCCCCCCCCCGCGGCCGTGGGGACAGCCGCAAAACAGGACAAATACCGGCCGGCAAACCAGCCGGTATTTGTCCTGTGCCGTGTAAACGGCCCCTAAACTTCCAGAAAATAGATGACGCATTTTTTTTCTTCATTCCAACTAGCTGGGCAGGGCAGGACTGGAACGTTGGTAAATGCAAATGTGCCTGTATATTTTTTGTTTTATTTTTTATAGATCAGTCAGACAACCCCTTTTCACATAGGTCTTGAATGAGGGACTTCCTCTATGACCTAAAACTGAAATTTTATGTTTTTCCTTTAAAGTGAAAGTATTGTAACTGCAGTGCACCACCTGCAGTAAGTTAGTAGAACTGTCCTACTAACCCATACATTTTGAGTATAACTTGTTAGAGATTACCTGTCATATCTCCTCAATTCTGGAGCAACTATGTTTTGCTGTTTTTCTGTTATTCCTTCTAGACATGTATTAATGAATCCGTCAGCTGGGTGCTACCATTCCAGTTGTCAAATGGGTGTGTTTCTGCACACACTGACTGTCAGCACTGTGCAGCGACATACCCCAAATTAGTAACTACCATCTGATTAATTAGTGAATAACAGAGGAACATCACAACACAAAGATATAAGATACGATGCTCTAAAATTGTTATTTCACAGGGAACACAATGATTTACTAAAACAGACATGTCCGGAGAGGTCACAGGTCCTCTTTAAAGGGGTTTTCTCACTACAAAGATCATATCTCTAATGATGGGGACAGTAAAAATAAGCACTGGTTTGCATTACCTAAGTCACTTAGTATAGTAGATATGAGCTAAACTGTGCATCTATATCTATTTCTGCAGCAGCTGATGGAACACGCCCCTTTTCTGTGATTGGCTGCCTTATATGTCATTCAGTCTGTTGGGACACGCCCCTGGATGGGAAACACCCCTTGTGCTGTGATTGGCTGCCTGCACTCTGTGCTTACTCCCCTCTGAGCTGTGGGAAATGAAAGTGAAACTAAGTGCCTCAGCTTTCTCTGCTGGCTGCATAATAAAGGCTGTGTGAGCTTGTCCATTCTCCTCTCCCATCTCTAAGGTAAAGGATCTGGGCAATTACGAGGTCTGTAGCTGCTAGATTCACTCTCTCCTGCCAAATAACACAGCCTTATACAGTCTCCCCCCCCCCCTCTATCTCCTGCCTGATAAAAGAGGGGGGAGGGGGATCAGAGTGCATTCTTCACATTTGTTTCATCAGCTCAGGCGGTGTGTATAACTGCTTACAGCAATGCAGGTGTTCTGGTTACAGCAATGCAGGTATTCTGGTTACAGCAATGCAGGAGTTCTGGTTACAAGGAGCTTGTGGAGCCTGGAGCTGAGAGCTCTGCAGCCATGAGAACTGACCATTGCAGGAGGTCTACAGAGCTGTGACAACCTCTCCCTTCCACTGCTAACACATAATGATGATGTCACAACTCTTCAGTAAGGAGAGACACGCCTCCTGACAGGAGAGGCACGCCTAATGAGAGGAGAGGCTCGCCCAGGTATTTGAAGCTGTAAAAGAGATCAACAGCTCAAGTCTGCGCAAGTTGGTAATGATCAAACCCCTGTAAGTGGTATAATATAATAAAACTATTCTTTGCCTTCAAAAAATGATTGGTCATGTGGGATTATTTTTCTCTTTCCACATTGTTATCCTCACTTAATCTTCTAGGTCAGGAGATGTCACAAGTCCTCTTCAAAACTTGGAAAAGTTTTTTAGGTCACAATGCATTGTGAAGTTTCTTGTACATGCCATCTGTACAGTTATGTGCCCATCAAAAGAATACCTACTCCCAAAAAAGCCAAAAATTAGCTGATCATGATTGATCGTTTCCTGTTACAGCAGAAGTGTGTGCTGCAGAGCTGCTTTTCCTGACATGAGGCTGTCTACACAGAACACAAAAATGATTGTTTTTTTCAGTGTTTTTCGTTTTCTAAAACCGCGAAAAATGACGAAAACAGTCCCATAAAACTTTTTTCTCTGCCTTTTTTTGCTGCGTCGTTTTTTAAATTTTAAAAATGACAAGCAGGGCGAAAATTTAGCATTGAAGTCTATTAAGCGGTGGAAGTTTTTCAGTGGTTTTGGACTTTTTGCTGAAAAAACCCCCGGCAATTTTTCCTCTACATGGGATTTTGCAAAACCGCCGAATTCCTGTTTAAAAACCCCCCTTTTTAAAAGTTTTTTTGGTTTTTTTTTGGGGGTGGTTTTGGGTTTTTTGGGGGGTTCCCCCCCCCTAAAAACCCCTGGTTTTGGGAAAATGAAGGGGAAAAAATTTTTTCAACTTTAAAAATTTTCTTTAAAAAATCAGGTGGGTTTCCGAAAAAACCCGAAAAGAGAAAAACCTCCCGGGGGGTGACCCTAACAGGAAATTTTGTAAATTAAAATCCCTTACACACTCCCCGGGGCCCCTTGGGGGGGGGGGGAAAAAATAAACCCCGGGGGGTTAAAAAAACGCAGAAATTGTATTTTCTTTTGCCCAGCCCATTTCAAATCTTTTCCCTTTGTTTTTAAAAAAAAAAAAAAAATTTCTCCCCAAAAAAACGCCCCTTTATAAAACCCACGTTAAAGCAGTTTTTAGGTTTTGGGTTTTCATTTTTTTCCCAGTTTTAATAGCCAAAAACTTTTTTCCAAACCCAGGAATTATACCAAAATTAAAAATAAAAACAGAAAACCAAATAAATTTTTTCTAGGCTTTTCAATTTTTAAAATGAACATTTAAAAAAAATTTTTTTTTGGATTTTTTTTAAATTTTTTTAAATTTGTTTTTAAAAGGGGCTAAAAATTTTTTTTTTTTTTGGGCTGGGGGGGGTTGTTTTTTCGCCTTAAAAGGGAATTAAACCCAAAGTTGCAAAAATAAGAATAATTTTTAAAGTTTTTTTTCAAAAAGTGTTTTTTTCCATTTTACATAGGATTTAAACGGGGTGCCAACAAAACCTTTTTTAAAAAGGGCTTGTTACTCAAGGGTTTTTCACCCGTTTTACAGATTTTTTTCCGGCTTGAAAACCCGTCTGTAAACCGGGTTCAACTTTTACACGGACCTCATGAAAAACCCGCAGTGGGATTTTGCACTGAGGTTTCTAACGCCGCATCCAAAAAACATTGAACATTCTTTCCTTCAACCCGGGTTTTTCGGTGGAATAGAACATTTCAATGCGAAGGGGGAGGGCTTGATCACAAACCGCGGAAAAAGCCTTTCCCCCCCGGCGGCCCGTGTACAGCCTAAAACAGTGCAAAACTGCGGGATTTCAAAGGGGGTTTTTGCACTGTGCCCGGGAAGGGCCCCCTAAATGGGGACAGGTTGCATATATTTTTGATGCTCTGAAGAACAGTTCTGGTCACTCAGCCACAAAATGTATACACAAACATTATCTCCTTCTCTTCCTCCTCCCTCCCACCCTTTAAAATTGTCTCCCATAGTCACACCCCTGTGCCTTCTCCGCTTACTGTTCTTTGCCTATCTTCCTGAATAAACATATGTGGTAAATAAATATTTAATGCTCCCAATGCGACTCGCTATTAAATTACACACCATGGATGAAAATGTGCACGTGTACACAGGGTTTTAGGGATTCAAAGAAATACTGGTGGAAGTTGATGTTAGAAGTATAGACTCAAAAATGCAATTACCATTTGTTATTTGCTCTCCAGATGAACCCTTTAAAAAGCAGGGATACTTTATTAAAGCTCAGCTGGAACCGGGCAAGTTGTCACAAACAGCAACATGTGCCATAGATTAGAGTAGTGTACATTTGGTTAATAAGAAACAATTACAGACGGCTGCACGCGTTGGAACTTTATGTACTTGCCTTCAGAAGCAAAGTATTCACTAAAGTCATTCTGCCGACTGGTTTTAAACAACTTAATGTAATAAACGTTTTGCCTGACTATAAACCTTGCCACCCCATTGCAACATAGTGGTCGAGTGTCCTCCTTAAAGGACACAATTGCAAAGAAGATTTTATCTCTTGCTTTAAAAACTATTGGCACAATATGCTTGTTGGTTTCAGTTCAGACTTGTTGGCACTGAAGCTTTGCTGTTATAATACACTGTAGGTGGTATGAGATAATGAAACTTTCTGGATCCTACCAAAGCAATGCTGTCATCAATAAAGCTATAACTTTAAACAGGACCTCACAACTGTATTGCCTTCACACAGCCCTCCAGAATTTAACACTGTCAAACTGTCTAGGTCCCCAAAAGGAGAGATAATTCCTGGGGCCCACCAGTTGAGTTGACTCTTGGGGCCCACCAGTTGAGT
The DNA here is from genome assembly GCA_025379985.1 of Phyllomedusa bahiana. Classification (NCBI taxonomy): domain Eukaryota; kingdom Metazoa; phylum Chordata; class Amphibia; order Anura; family Hylidae; genus Phyllomedusa; species Phyllomedusa bahiana. The sequence goes on along the minus strand of JAODAL010000078.1, from coordinate 234,365 downwards.
TGACTTTTGAGGCTCACAAGTGGAATTAGTTCTCGTTGTCCACCAGTAGAGTTCATACTTAGGACCCACCAGTGAAGGTGATTCTTGGGGCCCACCAGTGGAGTTGAGTCTTGGGGCCCACCAGCGGAGTTGATTCTCGGGGCCCACCATCGGAGTTGATTCTTGTGGCCCACCAGTGGAGTTGATTTTTGAGGCCCACCAGGGGAGTTGATTCTCAGGGCCCACCAATGGAGTTGATTTTTGGGTCCCACCAGAGGAGTTCACTCTTGGGGCCCACAAGTGGATTTAATTATTGTGGCCACCAGTAGAGTTCATGCTTAGGGCCCACCAGTGGAGTTGATTTGTGGGGCCCACCAGTGGAGTTCACTCTTGGGGCCCACAAGTGGAATTAATTCTTGTGGCCCGCCAGTAGAGTTCATGCTTAGGGCCCACCAGAGGAGTTAATTCTTGGGGCCCACCAGTGGAGTTGATTCTTGGGGCCCACCAGTGGAGTTGATTCTTGTGGCCCACCAATGGAGTTGATTTTTGAGGCCCACCAGTGGAATTGATTCTCAGGGCCCACCAATGGAGTTGATTTTTGGGTCCCACCAGTAGAGTTCACTCTTGGGGCCCACAAGTGGAATTAATTATTGTGGCCCACCAGTAGAGTTCATGCTTAGGGCCCACCAGTGGTGTTGATTTTTGGGGCCCACCAGTGAAGTTCACTCTTGGGGCCCACACGTTAAATTAATTCTTGTGGCCCGCCATTAGAGTTCATGCTTAGGGCCCAACAGTGGAGTTGATTCTTGGGACCCGCCAATGGAGCTGACTCATGTGGCCCATCCTAAACCTACTGTACACAACTGCTCATTCTGCACATGCCTCTTGATTTCGTCCTCTCGTTCTCTGCCTGAAAAGCAGCCCCAGGCCCGCCATGGTTTTCCCTGCCCCCTATGGGCCAGTCTGAGTCTGATAATATCAATATTACACACATTCTTGAATACTGAATGAACAAGTAAAGTAGACAAAAATGTCCTGCATATTATAAATGTACCTTGTGTTGATTCATTTGCGTTGCGATTCTGGGCTAGTGACACCGTTGATTATGGTTTATGACATAATGAGTAGGTATAAAACAATTTCACATTCCATGTTCATTCCATTGCATTTCAGCATGGCTATAGTCGCCGCTGAACAGGAGCTAATGCAAACCTCTGAGACGTGGATAAAGAATAACACTGATTTATTGATGCTATTTTTCAGGAAGAGATGTGAAAGTCTACAGTGCAAGGTTTTGGATCCTAAATCACTACACAAGCATGTCTGGGATGGATTTATGGCAGACTAACTAGAGAAGACCTGTCTGTGTAAAGAGGATCTCCTTGGAGTTATACCTTGTAAAGCTACTGAGGTACAATAAAATCATGGCGAACAGTAGCAAAGAACGTCTCTGCGGATCTGGCGCTCCACTTGGTCACGTCAATGGCTTTCCACCTTCTGTTTACCCCTTTGCCTTTAGTGGAGGGATGCGGAGCTCTCCACCTTTTGAAATGCTAGCCAATGGGAACTTCTTTCGAAATTTTCCCACTGACCTACCCAAAGAAATGGCTTCTCTGTGTGAGTATGCGGTTATATTCATTATTATGGAAATTGCAAAGTGTTGGATAAATTATAACCTGAAAAGTATAATTATTGCACTATGAGACGTGTAATAGTTCATAGGATACATTATATTTGAGAAGAAACGAAGAATCAATGGGACACCACAATTTCAGGTGATAAACCACCAATGAACATTATTGTCTATGGGGAAGAAGGGCAAGTGGAAGGCGCTGCTTGACTACCAAACCACTCAGTCCATTCCTGTCAGTAGATAATAATAATCTGATTTTGCTAATTATAATACATTAAGGGGATTAATTTAAACATTTATGAAATAAATGTACAATAGGTTAAGGGTCTCATTCCTGGGGTGCTTGCTAACTTTTATTTTTTTTTTTCAACCTCCATAGACTCCTATGAAGGGAGGTGCACATGCAAGTGTATGGAGGGATCAGGAGAGATAGCTCTTGACCAAACAAGTGTCTAGTTATCTGAAGTATTTGGCCACAGAACTGTCACTGGAAATTTCAGGGCCTCATACAGCTAAGGCATCCCCCCTCCCTCGACCTCCGCCAATTACAAGTTTCAGTCTTGGACAATAGCAAATTCCGTAAAATTATGACACCCATTGTGCCCCCTGAAATTATTTATTAACCCAACTGTCCCTTCTGAGATTTGTTATGACCCCACTGTGCTCTCTGAAATTATTTATGACCCTGAATATGCCCCCTTAAATTATTCATGACCCCGCTAAGCAGATAAATGCACCTAAATGAGACAGGTGAGGGCAGCAGAGAGCCTTTTTTTTTTTAGAAAAGCTGTAGTGCCCTTAAGGTAGCCCGGTATGGGAAACTTTAGTCTCCTCCTGTTGGCAGTAAGAACATGTTATGGTTTGGGGAATTGGTGTCAGACAAAAATTGTTGTTCTGAGGGTGGACCTTTACTGATCAGATATTTATAGGAAAGCCATAAATGTAGGGATGCAACTAGAATTCATAGGGCCCCATTGCAAAATGGCGGGCTTTTCCCCCTAATACAATAAAAAAAACAACAGCAAAAGGAGCAAAATAAAAGGTATAAAAATACAAAAAATATGGGGAAACCCCAAACTAGGGCCCAGATGCAGAAAGCCACAAAATACTTGTTCCCTACAAAAAGGAACAATACCCTTATAGGGACTGCCCCCCCCCCCCCCCCCCCTCACATCTGGACCCCATAGCACTCGCTATGGCTGCAATGGTTGTAGTTACGCAAATGCATAAATGTCCAAAGTGGGAAAGCTCCTTTAACCTGACCTACAGGACAAGATGTATTAGGGCTCAAGCGTAGAACCATGTAGACAGAGCTGTACACCAACACATGTAGTCAATACTTCAATATGGTGCCTCAGACCTAGAAGCATTGTAATAGTATGTTACTACACCATCAGTAAAAACTCTCCTTGTACAGTTGGAGGAATGTGGAGTTGGGGTGGCATATGGACTCAGAAGGAACATGCTGCCATAAGCACCAGGCATAATTCAATAGTTTCCAAGCCTTAGCTGACCTATATAGGGAAATATTTCAGAATATCATTTAAATCTTGAATTACTTGTATCACAGCTTATGTCAACAATAAGATGATTACTGCTGTTTTTGGGAGGATGAGCATGATAATCTCTTGCAGAAAAATATTTTGGTGGTGGGTCTCCAAAAAACCCAATAATGGGTTTTCTGAGCCCTTGTAGGATGGATAATGGTGGTTGTTTTAGTTCATTTTTAAAGATTTAAAGGGTTTTTTCATAATTGATTTCATCTTACCTCAGTCCTGATTTTTTGGTTTTGAATTCAGGGGGGTTTACTGGCTTCCATAGGCGCGTAGAAGCAGGCTGGCTATAGCAACCCGTGTGGGAGCCCATCAAGAGAGCTGAAAGGTCTGTGCTTAGCAAACCCGTGTTGGCAGCCATGGATAGATCAAACAGGGCGTAGCTATAGCAAACCCGCCTGGGAGCCTTCAGGAGAGATTGAACAGGTCTGTATATAGAACCCGTGTTGGGAGCCAAAGGAGAGATCAAAAAGGGCTGTAGTATAGGACCTGAGGGGTGAGCAGCCCCTAAAGAGGGGATATCTCAGAATAGGTAGGACACTGTTAATGGACACATATTAGAAAGTGACTTGATTTTGCAAGATCTTTAACATAAAGAGTAATCCTTGTAGTGAGACAACCCCTTTAATGGGACTAGCCTGATCTCTGAGGCCAAATAGTAAGAAGAAGAACAGAAAGTATGTCCTCTGGTGTGATGGAGGCAGTCTGAGGTCAAACACAGAGGAATGAACATATCAGAGGATTGTTGAGTTTGCTGTACAGTATATAACTAACTTTTTTGGCCTCTAATTACATAAATGTGATTGACAGCCACGATCTAAAGGTAAATGAGTGACAGCTCTTGTCCTGAGAGATGTACTACCAGCGTCAGCGGCTGCACTGAGGCATAGGTAGATCATGTCAGATGGAGGCGATGCCAATGTCTGAACGCTTTACACAAGAGATATTGTATTGTTCCCTCCAATGAGCCGCACCCATGGGTGCAGTGGCTCACTCTTATGAACCGCAACATGCAATTATCTTTGTAATAATAATAATAATAATAATCAGGAATACTTACTCTTGGGCACTCCTGAGGGAGGAGCGAAATGTTCCCATCTTGTGTTCATCTCTGTATGTGGATGTTTTCAAGCTTTCAAAGACATAAGTAGCTAACTTCTATCTATTCCTCTCTTTTATGGATTTGTTACAAATAGGCACCTAAAGAAATGTTCTCACCATGCTGTTTACAGAGCCTGCTCTTCACAGCCACCTTCAGTCTCCCACTTCCTGTTAAGGCTGTGGGCGGGTCTACAGCAGTGACTGACATTTCAGCTCTGCTGCTTATAGCTAAGCCTGTTACAGTGCCATGAGTACAGAAGGTTTGTAAACTGTGGTGCACAAGGTTACAGAGCTCTAAAGGGTTAAAACTTAAAGGGGTTTTGCCACGAAGTAAAATTGACGTGGGAAGTTTGAAAATTAAATAATAAACATTTTCACCATTCATCATTATTAAAATTCTGCACCGTTTTTTTTTTTGTGCTCCTTTAGTGATGCATTGATTACTGTCATCCCCGGGGGATGGGACCGGGGTTTTGTGAGCCCCTTTCAGCCCTTGGTCGCACTATGCCCCAGGTCACTTCTTTTAGGTAGTTCTGAGTGTTAAAACCCCGGGTGTGTCTTCACCCCTGCCCTTTTGGGGGAACTAGTTGTAAAAAGTAAAAACGTGAAAATTTAAAAAAAAAAAAACCCAAATTTGGTTGTGCATTGATAAAGGGGAAAAAAATAATCCACAGGTTAATTTCCTGGGGATTTAAACCCAAAGGACCCTTGTGCGAAAAAGCAAAAAATGTTACCTTAGCAAATTTTGTAGTACTTAAAATTTTAAATAAAAACAAAAATTTCTTTCATAAGAGGGGGAAAGGCCCTGGTAGGGTCATCCTGCTGAGTCACATGAAAAGCAATTCAAAAAATTACAGACCCCCCTTCTGAGCAAAAGAGTAAAGAGTTTGGCTGCGGGAGGTATAAAATGAGATTGGGGAAAACCCCTTTCGGGAATAACATCAGAAAGGATTGATTTCCCCATAGTTGGTCGGGGCAGCGGGAGCAATGGGTAAGAGAGAAAATGGGTCAGTATCCCGGGAAAACCCTTGTGAAAAACAAGAGTAGAAAAAATTTTATCTTTCTCCTAAAAAAAGCGGTTTGAACAGAATGTATTTGGAATAATCTTTTTTAAACCTTTCCCCTCCCATTTTTAAAAAACAAACCCCTTTTAGTGTAAAAAACCCCTTTAAGATGAAACGTATTGCTTTGTGCCATCGCTTTGTGTCAGTCATTTATGCTTTTCCTCTTTTGCCTTGGTCCAGATAGTACTACAGATGTCATTCTGAGTAGCTATGAAGCTTTCCTTTGGGTCAAGTCCCCTAGGCTACGGAAAGTGTCTTCCCAGTCTGGGGCCTCATGTCAGCAAAGGGCCATCTGTGTCAGGGATTCTTTTTGGAGGGCCTTTTTTACGCCCCTTTAAAAAATTGGGGGGAAAAAATAGCGCAGCATGCAGCACTATCTTTTTCATTGAAATGATGAACACCAGAACGGAAACCCGACGGACCCCATTGTAGTAAATGGGGTCCATTGAGCACTGTTTGTGTTGCTTATGTAAAGGATCCGATTCTGCCTCTGAGACGGAGGCTCCGAACAGAACCTCAATGCAGATGTAAACCAGGTCTTTTCAGGGAAAAAATGGGGGGGCCAAACCCATGAAAGGAGGCCCCACATGAACCGTCGCGCCAAACTCCGGGGGTTGAGGGGGAGCGGGGGTTTTGTGCGCCGGTGGGGGGGGGGGGGTATAAAGAAGCGCCCCGTGCGGGGGGAAAAAAAATTTGCGCGGCCCGCAGTGAGCGGTCCCCCCCTCCCCCCATTTTGGGGCAGTCCCAGGTTAGGGCCGAAGGGTTTTTTTTTGGGCAAAAGTGGTAGGGCGGGTTGGAGGGGCGGTTTTAGGGTTTTGGGGGGGGAGTCGGTTCCTTTGGGCCCCTTATTTTTTGGGGGTCGGGTTTTGGGGAACCCTGGGGGGCCCCAGGGGAGGGTTTTCCCTTTGGGAAAATAGTGGGAAAAAGTGGGCAGCCCCCTGAGGGGGCTTTTGGTACCCTTGAGTCGCGGGGGTGAGGGGTGAGGGCAAACTACAGAGAGAAGGGGGGACGGTTTTTCGCAGACCCTTTTTTATTATGATTTTTAGCCAAGGAGCTCAGCCCCCCAATTTTTCTTTCCCGGGGTGTTCGGGAATGTTAGGAAGTTTTTGGGGAATGGAAAACTATAGTGGGATGGTGGGTTTTAAAGGATTTTTACTCATTTCATGGTTTTTAGTTTTTCATGGGTTTTTTAATTTAAAAAGGTTTCTGGGCCAATTCATCCAACCCCTTTCTCGGGTTTTCGTTATTGGGGGTCGGAAATGAAAGGGGGGGGGATTGGGGGCCCGGGGAGTGAAGAAAAAGGCGTTGCAAAAGGGTCATGTAGCATTCTCGGTAAAAACCTTTTTTGATCAATGTTTTTTTCAAATTTTTTAATATTTTTTGCCTGTTTGGCCATTTCAAAACAGCTTATTTTGGGCCGTTATTTCCCGGGTTAAATTTTTGCCCCTCTGCCCGCATTTAAAGGGCTGAAAAAGGCCCAGGGCATTACGGTTAAAACCCCAGTTTTTTAGAGAATTTTGGATTACGTTCCCCTCCCTGCTCGGGGGATTTGAGGTTGTTTACATGTCATTTTCTAGCGCGTATTTTAACACCGCTTGTAAAGATAGTCTATGGGCCCGGGGAGGTGCCGGCCCCCCCTTTCCCCCCCGTCCCCCGGGTTTTTTTGCCCAAAATTTAAACCGGTTTTGAACGTGCCTTCTTACGTTTCAGCTTTTGCCCTGGATTGTGAGAAGAGGTCTGGCCCCCCCCAAAAAAGATTTGTTTTTCCCAAACCCTTTTTCCCTTTCCCGGAATAAAATAGGTTTACGGCAGGGAAACCCATTTCTCTTGGTTTTAATTTCAAAATCTTGCACATTGAAGCAAAACATGCATGTCCTTTGGGAAAATTTAAAAAGGGTGATTTGAAGGGGCTGAAAGAGATAAAAAGTGGTGCATTAAGTAAATCATAAATCCGGGGGCTGTTCCCCCAAATTTGGGCCCCCCTTGGGTTCATGGGCATGCGGGTTTTAAAAGTCCAATGCCACCCTTTTTGGGTAGAAAGGGTTTGGGGTTTTAGCTAAACAGTAAGTCCTTGTTCTGCTTGTATGAATTTAAAATTTTTGTTTGGCTGTTACCACTTCACTTTCCAAAGGGCTGTATCCCTCCATACTGACCGTGTCCAGTCATTGCTGACAGTACAAAACTGTGTGGAACCCCAACCTTTTGGGAAAAAAAGGAAAGGTAACATCCAGGTTTTCAAAAAAGGCCAAAGGGTACATGTAGAGTTTTTGTAGAATACAAGTATTTCCTAAAATAGACAAGTGAGGGATTCTGACAGCTTTTTTCTTTAAAAAACCCAAAGACTTACAGTTTATGTCCCTTTTCCCACACCTTCTTTCCTTTTTCTCCCTCGGCCCAGGCCGGTTTACTTCGCGGGCCCTCCCCCGGGTTTATGGCAACACAAATACAATAAAATACAACCCTGGAGCAGACTCTTAAGTAAATTCACACTGCAAATTTAGGGGCCCCTGAATGGATTTTGAAATTTAGACCCGACCCCTTAAAATTTTAGATCCTGGGACTTTAAAAACTTAAATTCAGGGGCCCAGGGCCCCAAATAAATTCAACCCCGACCCTGTGGCAAAATTTTAAAAAGCTTTCTTTAATTTAAACCCCCGGACCCAATTTCCCCAAATTAATTTTAGCTCCCCGAAAAATTAGACCAAAAAACCAGAACCTGAAAAAATTTTCCCGACCCAGGCAGAAACCTTAAATTAATCAGATTACAGACCAGACCCTTTAAAAGGGGGTTTTCTCGTTTCCAAAGGGTTTTCTTTCAAAAGTAGGGAAACAAGTGAAGGCATTTTCCAAAAAACATTGCCCTTTTTTATCTTTTTTGTAAGGAATTAAAAATTGATTTTAAACATTTCCTGCCTTATTTGGTTCCCCGTGCCGAATGTGTATCTTTTTTCCCCCGCTGTTTTTTCTATGTGGGTTGCAGGAAATGAAGTCATCAAAAGGGCAAAGGGCGTGGAAACCGAGTGAGAGCTTGTGTGTGTTATTTTGAACTTTCAGCAAAAGACACTTAATTTCTGCTGTTTACTTTTTGATAAATCTTTTGCCCAGCTGTTTCAGAGAAGCTTCCCATGCTAATTAAACTAAATTGAGACTGAAAAAACGGGTTGAATTCACAGAGTGAATGCCGGAGCTGGTTTTTGCTAAATTTTAAAAAGGGTTTACCAAAGGAAAAAAGACAGGGGTGGGTTTTATGAAAAACCCCTTTTTAAATTAAAATCCTGGACCAGATCGTTTTTAAAATAGGTTACAGAATTATGTAAAATTAGTTCAGATCCAAACCGATGCTTAAATGAATTAAACCCCAGATAAAAACCCTAAAATTTAACTTATCCCCCAATTTAGGGGCTCACGAAAATTTAGAAAAAATAAATTGAATCCTAAATATATTAGAATTTTCAGACCCGACCTTAAAAATTAAATAGATCAAGGGAAAAGACCCCCAAATTAAAAAACCCCCGGGGCCCAAAAAAACCCCGAATTTAATTTTGAACTCGACCAAGGGAAGAAATCTAGGCCTTGGACCAAACCCTGTTATTTTTTCCCCTCGTCCCACATACACATCATTCCCCCAAAATTTTATTCACTGGCCCATGGAAGAAAAATTTCCCCAGCTTCCCAAGGTTCAGTTGGGGAATAAAACAATCGACTGATGACAGAGGGTTTTTTTCATGATCAAGGAAATTTTAATTTATTATGATTAGTAAAGGGGGTTCCAAATTTCGGAAAAGGGACTGGGGCCCTTTTTTTTGGTTTAGGTGCAGATCCCCCCAGGTGGGAACCCCAACCCATCAGACTGTGATGGATATCCTAAGGTTTCCATCAATTTAAATTTTGGTGAAACGTTTTTTAGGGGCAACTTCCCCTGTGGTGAATCTTGGCATTGCTCCCCCTTGAAAACCCTAGCTATATTAAATAAAATTTAAAAGGGTTTATAAAGCTACAAAAAGAAACCCCCCTTTTTTTTAAAAGGTACCATTTTATCTAAGTGTTTCCCCCAAAAAAAGACAAAACCGAAAAGTAAGGGCATAGCAGAGTTTTTTTTGGAAAATTTAAAAATAAGGCACCCTCCCAAAATAAAAATTTTTGGAAATCATTTTAAAGGGGTTTTAAGGGGCCTTTGAAGGGAAAAATAATGGAAAATAACCCGGGGAAGATGGGGGAGAAAAAAGGCAATGATCTGTCACAAACACATCTCACGGATGGCTGATGGGGGATGCTGGGGGCTTCTTGTTCCCAGGTCCAGAATGTCACCCTCCCCTTTTCGAAAGTCAATGTTTGCTGCCATAAAAAGTCCTTTACATACACATATCCTATGGTTTTTTGACTTAAAATTTAAAATAAATTTTATATACACACCACTAGGGATAGGGATGCTATTATTTAATTTTATGGAAAAAAAGAAACCCCCCGGGAAAAAAAGGGCATAGGGGGCATCTTTAAGGAGCAAAAAATTTTTAAAAAAAGACGCCTGTCTTTTTTTGGGGGGAAAAAAAAGGGGATGGTCTGTGTCTGGTACAGCAACTGAGCCCCATTGACCTGAAGTAACCTTTCCGTATTGAACCACCTTTACTGATCATATAGTAGTTTAAAATTAAGAGGTTTCAGAGCTTGTTCACAAGACGGGTGCAGGTCCCAGAGGTGGGAACCGACCTATAGGGCTTTGGGTGACATATTCTACGATATTTTCATCAAGGTTATGAGGGGGAAAAACCCCTTTTAAACTATTTTCCCATTTTTTTGGGTTTGGGGCACTAAAGGTGAACAAACACTTCAATGAAGTTTGAGCAATGGGTTTTGGCTATGTAACCCCCAAATTTTTATTGCCGGTTTGGGCAGTTTAAATTAAAATCTGTTTCATGGGAGGGGCGAGAGGCGCTTTCAGTTTTGATCATGACTATAGACATTTAAAATTTGGCCCTTTCCCCTTTTTTTTACAAGGGGTTTCGGGGACCTTAGTGCAAAAATGGCAAAATCCACCGGGGTGGTTTTCTTTAGTTTTTTGTGTGCCTTTTTTATTTCCCTTTCATTTTTCCCCAAAGTTCTTGATTTTCTTAGGGTTTTTTTTTGCCTGAAAAATAAAAACCCTATAAGGAAAGCCGCATTTAAAAGGGGCATTCCGCTTTTAAAAGGTTTTGTTTCCCGCTGTGGGGATGTTGATTTTACTTTTTTTGCTGGTACTGAATTTAATTTGTCAATAATTTGGTGGGAATTTTGATTTTTTGATGCTGATGACTGATTTTTTAAGGGAAAATTTGGTAACCCCTTCCATGTGCCATTTTTTATGAAGGTTTGGGAAGGGGTTTCAATTAAATTAAAAAAAAGTCCAGTCATTATGTTTCATTTCACATTGATAAAACCCTTACATGGCTCCAGTAATTGCTGGGCTTAATATTTAGAAGGAAGTGTTTGAATTGCTTACATTTTATTATGGTTCATTTTGGTTATGACTAGGTTGCATGATGTACCCTGTTTCCCCGAAAATAAGTCAGTGTCTTTTTTATTAATTTTGTCCTAAAAGACGAGCTTTAAAGGGGGGGGTTTTTTGTTTTTAGGGGATGTTTTTTTTTCCTATGAACAATAATTCATATTTATTGTTGAACAAAACATCAACATGTATTAATATATTGTAGAAATTTCATCACAAACCTCAGCATAAGCGGCCAAACTCTGAATTGCATCAAAAGAAAATGCACTATGTCTTATTTTCGGGGAAACAGTATCATTTCCAGCTATGACTATGTGCATCTGACATCTCATACCTGTAATATGGATGGAACCTCAAAGGGGCTGTACATCCTTGTGGGGTCTCCAAATTATCTTAAAATGATGAAGGTGCACCAAGAACATGCCTTGTAGCTCTGAATACACTTTCTGTCTTTATTCTCAAAATGAAACAAACTACCTCATAGACATCACTTATCAGCTAGATACATAAAGTTAAAAAATATCTTTTATTTAGAACAATACTAAAACCTATACTTACCCTACTAGACCCTCAAAAAACCTGTATACCCTAATCCTAACCACAAAAACACGTAGGGTAATCGCCCCCAAAAGGGCGCCCCTACCCGGAACCTGTTCCCTGACTATCAATCCCTACAAATCCCTATTTACAGGATACTATAAACAGTAATAGATACTTAGTATTTTTGTAATACAACCACTTATAAAGATAGTCCTATATCCTTCAGAAATGTCCCAGAAAGACTATTCTGTGCATTCCCAGTATAGATAACCTACCTATGCTATTGAAATAGAATCCATAAGATGTTAAAATGCTTAAATATGTGGAAAAGACTTTAAATACACAATACCCATCATATATCATTTATAAATTTATATTTATATTCTATTTAAATAGTATAGATAGGTAATCTGTACTGGGAATGCACAGCAGTGGGAAGCCCTGTGAACGCTCCCGTCACTGCCATGTCCCGGTTTGCCCCACTTCCGGCCGTAGACAGGAAGTGGGGAAACCGCCATCTTTGTACACCCTATTGCATTGCCTATGCATTGAATTTGGCTGTTTAAACAATCGCGCCCCCTAGTGGTCAAGCACCCTAGGGGGAATCAATGCTACAGTTAAAAAAATAAATAAATAGTTTGAAAGTACAAAAAAAAAAAAAAAAAGTTCAAATCACCCCCATTTCCCCATTATACAAATAAAATCATTAAAATAATAAAAAAGTTACACATATTTGGTATCACCGGGTCCGAAAAAGTCCGATCTATAAAAATATAACATCATTTATTCCATACGCTGAACACCGTAGAAGATAAAAAATTCCAAACGCCAAAATTGCGTTTTTTGGTCATTTTACGTCACTCAAAAAATGGAATAAAAGTGATCAAAAAAGTCGCATGCATTTCAAATTGCTAGCGATAATAAGTACACTTCAGCCCGCAAAAAATGCCCCCTCACTGACGTCCGTAGGTGTTAGTACAAAAAAGCTATTGGTTGCACAAAATGGTGCTGCAGCGCAAATTTCAAAAGTATAAAATGTTTGGAATTTTTTTTAAGGTACCAAAAAATAACAGAAACCCTACATGTTTGGTATTGGCGGATGCGTATCAACCTGTAGAATACAGATAACCCATTATATTTACCGAGATTGAACTCCGTAAAAGCAAAACATGGCGAAAATATGTTTTTTTTCACAATTTGTCCCACTTGGAATTTTTTCGCGGTTTCCCAGTATATTCTATAGTACAGTAAATAACACCATTAGAAAGTACATCTTGTCCCGCAAAATAAAAGTCCTCATGTGTCTATGTAGGTGTAAAAATAAAAAAGTTATGGCTTTCAGAAGGCGAGGAGGGAAAAACGAATGTGTCACTAAAACAAAACGCCGGGTCCTTAAGGGGTAAGCTGCAATACATACATACCTGTGGACTGGTGTAACACTGTTTTTAACAGCAATAAGTGCCACTTCAGTATGTTTTGAAATTGTATCACCTTCCTGGTATAGTTGTTTTATAAGGGTGATAGATAGATGTAGCATCATCAGGGAGGGGCTGAGAGTAGCAGTTTATTTAATTTTATTCAGCCTTTATTTTTTACATAGTGCCCTCCATAAAGGCTGAAGAGACCTCTCAAGGGCGCATCCACACGGCAGTGGACAAATACCGGGGGGTTTGGCGGCCGGGAGTTGTCCTGTTTTGCGGCCGCCCCCACGGCCGTGGGGGGGGGGGGGGGGGGGGCGGCTTTTCTCCGCGATGAGCTGAGAAGAGCCCTCCCCCCTCCCATTGAGAAGCACATCTTCCGTCCGGAAACCGGACAGAAGATTGTGCTTCTACAATGTTTTGCCGCTGGACTGCCGGCGGCAAAACCGCCCCGCGGCAAAACCCGTGCAGTGGGGACTGCTGCACGGGCTTTCCATAGAGCACACTTGTGCTCATTTTCGCCCGTTTTTTCAGGCGGTCTGAAAAACCGCAAACCGGCTTAAAAACCGGCCGAAAACCCGTGCCGTGGGGACATGGCCTAAAGGTGCTTTCACACGCAGCTGCATTTTTGGTGCGTTTTTTTCATGCAGAAATGTAGAGCATTAATTGCTGTGCCTTTCTCCATAAAAAACGCATCCGAAAAATGCGTCAAAAATGCACCAAAAAACGCACTGTGTGAAAGCACCCTAAGAGTATGTTCACACGGCATATTGCATGCGCCGCAATACGGCAGGTGTTTTACAAGTACACGCTGGTCATTACGTATTTCTAAAGCGCGGGGGTGGGCCGGCCCCATACACTGTCACTATCCACGGCACGTAAGCGCCATGTCATGTCACTTCTGTCTCCCGGCGTACAAAATACATGCGAATTGCACGCCAGGGGAGACTGATTCAATTCTCTCTATGAGAAATGGATGCTACTACTGGGGGGGCCGGGGAAAAATAAAAAGTCATCCAGTTTCCTCTCACCCCCAGCACTGTGCCACCCACCTTTCTCCCCCGGGTTTCTTCTTTTGATTTAAAAGCTGTTTTAAAAATTTTTTATCAGAGCACCCAAATCCCCAAACCGAATTAATAAATATAACCCGGACAATCCCTTTAAAACCTAATTTCTAAAACATAAAACAAAAAAACTGTTCAATCTCCATGGAAAATGCTATAAATAGTGACATTTTGGGGAAAAATACTAAATGTTAAATTTCGGGCATTTTTAAAGGGTAGCAGTTTTTGGAGCAGTTTTTTGCCCCAAAATCTTTTTCGCAAATTTCTCAGGTTTCCCCACATCTCTTTTTGTTGCCCTTTTTGGGGGGGACATGTATGAAAACTGTTTTTGGTCTAAGACTTTTTTTGTTGCCATAAAAAACCAATCAGACCCCATAGAACCAAATAGGGGCCCATAGCAACAATCAGAGCCCATAGAAAACCAATCAGAGCGCCCCTTTCTTTTTTTCAGCCCAAACAAAGGGAAAATTTGGGGAAAAGGGGAAATTATTTGTTGTTTATGGCAACAAAAAAAGGGTCTTAAAACCAAGACATTTTTCAGACTTGTGGCTCAAAAGGGCTATGTTCACAGGCTTTTTTTTTAGGACGGTTTTTACTTTCCCGTATTTCCGCCGTAGTGCGCGAATTAGGGTTTAAAATTTACGCCCCAGTCTTTTACTTTTAATCCCAGACCCAAAATTCCCTTAGAAACCCTATGGATTGGGTCTCTCTCCCCGCATGCGAAAATAAAGGCCCGAGGGGGGAGGGGAATTGTAACTGTCAATTATCCCGGCGGGACCCGGGGCTGGGTTTAATGAATGTTTTTTGGGCCCCCCCCCCCCCCCCCGCCCTGTGGGCGCCCCCGTAAATTGCGGGGCGAAACCCTTTTCCCGAAATTAAAGGGCTTTGAATAAGCCCTTTGGTGAAAACCTAGTGGGGTACCCTGGAAAAGCTTCTTGAAATATAAAATATGGACGACATTAGGGAAACTCTTTTTTGCCCCTTTTTTTTGGTGTATTTTTACCCCAAAAAATTCCCAGTCACATGTTTATAGATTTTATAAAACCGGGCTTTTTAGGGGCCAAATTTGGTGCAGTGTGCACCTGGCACGACACATTTTAATGTGACTAGAATGTTAGGTGCGAAACCGCAATACAAAGTTTGCGCCATAAAAAAACTCAGTGCGGCAAAAAAGAAAGTTTAAAAGGGGAAAGCCAGAACTCAGATAAAAAATGAAATTTTTAAAACCCAAAAGGGAAATAAAATCCAAAAAATGTTTAAAAACAGCCCCCAGAACCCTTTTTCCAGAAAAGGGGACCGTGGGGAAAAAAGGCAGGAATGAAAAAGGAGAGGCCCTGCCCAAAGCTTTTTCAAACTCAGGTTTTTCTTACTCATGGGCGGTTGCGGGAAAAGTATGCGCCAAAAAATGTTTGGAACATAAACCCCTTTCGTTTTTACTGTGGTATTTTACTCCTTTTATATCTTTTTTAAAAAATGGTTTTGTTTGGGGCCCCTTTTAAATTAGATGTCGCCCTATGTGTATCCATAGGGCTCTATTATCAGGCAGGGAACCAAGGGTTTTTTTTTTGTTATGTCAACCAGTTTATATTCCTTGATTTTGTATATTTTTTTTACAAGGGGGCCCCTTTAGGGGGTGATGGATATAAAACTTTTTGGCCCCGGTTTTTGGTTTTGCCCAGCGGGAGGATTTTTTTTTAAAAAAATTGACAATATAAACTACAAACTCCAAAAAAGTTTTATAGGGCGGGAAAGAAATCCCTCAATGCAAAAAAACCCAACCCATTAAATTACTTTTAAAAAAGAAACAAACTCCCAAAACAAAATAAATCCCAAAGGGGTTTTTTAGAAAAATTTTTTTTTTCCTTTTTTTTAAAATTTTAAACTTTTTTAAAAAAAATTTTTTCCAATAAAATATGGTTAATAAATAGAAAAAAGCGGGGAATTCCCCCCGGAAAAGGGCGGCCCCCGCCAAGGGAAAACACCCTCCCTATGTCTAAAAAAATTTTCTTTACCCTTTACCCTCAAATATAACAAAAAGGGAAAAAAACAGACAAAAAGAAACCAAAGCCCTTTCCCCAAACAAATAGGGGGGCCGGGAAAACCCAAAAATTACAATAGAAAATAAATAAAAAAAAAATTTTTACCCCCAAACCCTACGGGACAATACAAAACAAATAAAGCCCAAACGCGTTTCTCCCAGGGTTTTGGTGGGGGTTTCTCAGGGAGCCAATAATGGTAAACCAAAAATTACAGATATGTAAAAGGTTTTAGCCCCTTTCCCAAGTAATGTTTACCTGCTGCCCCCAGTACCCAAATATCCAAAGAAACACCTTTTTTCCAACCTTCCCAGGACCCTTTGGTTTACCTGTCTGATCCCGTTAGCCTTATCTTGAAGGGACGTAAGCCTTTTTTTTTTAATTGTTTTTTTTGGTTCCCAACTTTATTGTGTTTTATTTTTTGGCTGAAAATACTATTGTTGCCCCCTGATGAACCCCATTTAAATAAAGTGGGAAAAACGGGTTGGATTGATTTGTCTGTATTGCTTTTGGGGTTGGGTTTGTATGTTTATTTTTATGTATTGCAAATTTGTAATTTTGTTTTTTAATGGCCACCTTTTTGGTTTGGGTTTAATGTCTTTGTTTTATGTCTGTTTTCCCCTTTCTTATATTTTTTAGGATTAGGATATAAGAAAAGGGTTTTTTGTAGGCATGGGTTGGGGTGTTCCGGTGGGGGGGCCCCGCCCTTTTCGGGGTAAATTTCCCCCGCTTTTGCTAGGGGTTTGACCATATTTTTTTTGGAATTTATTAAAGTTAAAATTTTAAAATTTGAAATCTACCCCTTTGGAAATTTTTTTTGTCGGTTTTTTTTTTTTTGTTTGTTTTTTTTTTATTTTAAAATGACCCCAGAGTGGGGGAAAAAAGAAAAGGAGTTTTTGTTCCCTTTCCCCTGTCCAACGCCCACTCCCCGCTCCAGGGCCCTCCTCAGGATTTTGCTTTTCTTCACTTCCAAGTTCTTTTTGGGACACAAAAGGGGGGGGCTATAAAAACATAGAAAAAAATTGGGTTTTTTTCTGAAAATTTTGTCTAAAAGTTTTAAAATGCTCTGTGGGCAAAACCCCAGCCCATTTTTCAGCCCGATGAATCTTTAAAGCAAACTGCCATAAAGATGTGGCATGGTATTGAGCTCACAAAGCATTGCCTAAATTGATACAGTTGCATGCACTTTCTTGTTGAGAGCAGGGCTGGCTATACAAAAAGTTTGGGATATTTAGTTTTTAGTTGAAAGTTTAGGATAAACATAAAATTTCTTGAATTTTTTTTTTTTAACGAGCCCATCTCTTTCCTTTAGATGCACATGTCCAACTGTTCAATGTTTCAGTACTTTTTGCACAAAATTAATAAATCTCTAAGGGAAAAATTTGGAAAATTTTCCCAACAATGTCTGATTCCTGAATCACCCAAAAAATTTTAAAGGGGATCATTTTGAATTGGGATTTAAACAGTCCTCACTTTTTTGGACATTGTGCCCCCCAAAGACCCCACCTTATAATTGACCCAACAGTACCTCGCCAAATTACCAGGTTTAAGAAAGAATGCTCTCAGAGGGGAAGTGCCCACGGGAGTTTAGAATGTCCAGATTTTGTCCCCCAGCTAGGGTTCAGAGATACAGAGAGACTGGGAGAGTCAAAAGGAAAAGAAAAAGAAGGGGGACTTTCCTTTGGTTTCCATCACACACGAGATCCCTTTCATTAAAACAATGTTCCTTGCGGAACCGGGATGTGAATATTACCAATCCAGGCATTTTTTAAGGGGGGCCCGGGGGACGGAAAACCAAAAATTTTTACCCCCAAACCCAAATTCGTAACGGTTTAATCAGTGTGGTCTGTGTGCTAAAAACAATCTGAAAAACACCACCAGGCACGGGCCATCAGGGAAAACAGGGAGAATTTCACGGGGATTGGGGGGAACCGTGCTCCTCAGTGCTGTTCGGGGTGATGAAAGTTGTTTCCCACTCTGAGCGAAAAGATACCCGGCAAAAAATGTTTGGAGCGACACAAAGAGCTATCCCATCAGTAAAGGTCAAGTACCCTTTTGGTTGTTTTGCACACAGCCCAACTCTGCCCGTAAAGGGTTTAAAGAATTGTCTAAACTTTAAACATTGGGTCGCCTCTCACATCCCTTAAATGTGCCTGGAGTTGTGCGACATTCATCATCCGGT
This sequence comes from Phyllomedusa bahiana, assembly GCA_025379985.1. Taxonomy (NCBI): domain Eukaryota; kingdom Metazoa; phylum Chordata; class Amphibia; order Anura; family Hylidae; genus Phyllomedusa; species Phyllomedusa bahiana. Next base: position 216,313 of record JAODAL010000078.1, on the reverse strand, counting down.
TCTGCAGTGCACTGTGTACAATGAAGCGGTCATCAGTGTGTGATGGAGCCAAAGAACCACCACTTCTTTGCCTTTCTGTGACTCTTCCAGCTTCTCTGTACCTCTGTTACAACCTTCTGATGACACTCTGTGACACACTAAGCTTAGTGGCCACTTCCATCTGAGAGCATCCTGCATTAAGCCTAGTAATGGCAAGATACTGTTGACCAAATGTAAGGTGTTGTCGTGGTCTCATGATGAACAGCAGGATGAGGAGGACTGTTTAAACCTCAACTCACATTGATTCCCCTAAATTTATTGAGTGATTCAGGGATCAAACACCTGTTGTGAATTTTGCCATTAAGCTCCTTGTTAGAGATCAGCAAGTTGTGCAAAAAGTGCTGAAACACTGAACAGTTGGACAAGTGCATCTAAAGGGAAGAGAAGGTCTCATTTAATTCAATTAAAAACATTTTCAAGATATCTTATGTTCATCCTGCAATTTCAACCATAAGCCAAATATCCCTAACTTTTTGTGAGTCGTGTATTTAAAGGTTTAGGCCTAAGGGCCCATTTACAAGGCAATGGACAAATACCGGTCGGTTTATCCAACCGGTATTTGTCCTGTTTGTGTGCCGTGTACACGGCCGCGGGGTGGACGGCTTTTCTCTGCGATGAGCGGAGAAAAGCCCTCCCTCCTCCCATTCACTTGCTCATATTCCTTCCGAAAACCGGACAGAAGAATGTGCTTTTAGAATGTTTTTTTTTGGGGGCCAGCGGCTTGAAAACCGCGGGGTAAAAAGTGGGTGGGGGACAGTGGGGGATGCTGCCCCGGGTTTTCCATAGGAGCCCATTGTGTTAGTTTGTGGCCAGTTTTTCAGACGGTCTGCAAAACCACAATCCGCCTGAGAAACCGGCCGCAAACCCTCTTTTTTCAGCGCTTGAATAGCATAGAATAAACGCTTTAAGACTACGCTGAATTTTGGGTGCGGATTTGCAGTGTTAGGCTAAGTCTACACAACACTGGATTTTGGTTGGTTTTTCAGCGGATTCAGTATTTTGTATCCGCTGAAAATCCGACCGTACCCAGAGTTGTGTAGCCCTCAATAGGAAATCCGTGCTGTAGTCTACACAATTTTTACTGAGGGTTTCCTAAACCTAAAACCGTCCAGCAGAATATAGAACGGCGTCAGATTAACCACCTCGAGAATTGACACATCCCATCTCTTTCAGTGATGGAAAAAAAAAACAGCACCGAGGAAAAGCATAATTGTATGCACTGAGACACTGCTTATCCATTGAAAACGGTGTCGGATAGCAGCTGTGTGAACCTTCCTTTATTGTTCAATGTTCTCATTCACTGACAGCAAACAAATGTTTTGAAAATGGTATTGAATTTAACAAGTGAAGTATATTAGAAAGATATAGTGATTAAGGCTATGATCACACAATGTACTGCGGCGCGACATCGTGTGTTTCGGGGGCTCGCACTGGTCAGCAGGTACTCTCGTGGCGCGGGGGGGGCCAGCAGCCCACCGGCCCCATTGACATGCATTACTCGCGGCGCAAAAGCACCACAAATAAGTAACATGTCACTTATCTCCCCGTGCCTACAATACGATCGTAGAAGAGGAGACGTAATCCATAGTTCTCTATGAGAACAATGGATTACAGTGATTTCTGCGCGCATGTCGCCCGTATTAGAGAGCAAATAGGACGTGAAATACGCGCCGAAATTACCCCGTGTGAACATAGCCTAAGACTTATTTGTAGAAATAGGAAAACAACTCTCATTCTGCTGGAACTGACCACCCGGTCCACGGTGACTCTCATCCCATCCACACCTGTGTTTGTTCCTTTCTCTCTTCCTCACCTCTGCTCATTCTTCCTCCTGTTCACTTTACCTGCTATGTTCCCCTCCCTGTTAACACTTTTTCTGCGTCTCGCCCCTGGCTGGATGCATGCCGTGCCGGCATGTCCTTTGGCGTGAGTTACATGCCAGGACAGGCTCAGAGGAGTGTTGACTGGCACTCTGCCCACTCCAACATACAGATCTGGACAAGTACAGGACGCTGCCTAGTTGCAGAATTGTCACTCATTCCCAGCTGGCTCCTAGCTCCCAACCTCTCTTTCTTTTTCATGTAAATGATCTGTTTCCAGTTTATTTTAGTTTAAACAGCTATATGCATAAAAATGTTGCTTTTTTCCGGATGCCAGCCTTTATCAGGACTTTCTAGCCCTATAAGTATCTTCTGTGGCTATGGTCTGAGATGTGTAAATGTTATCAGCAGTGCAGAAGAAAATTAACCCGTTATACTTTCATGTATTGCTCTTGTCATTGCCCTGTTCATCTAGTTTAATCTTATCTATCCCTGTCCAGAGAACAATAGTGCGATTATTAAGAACGGGGCCGGACCGTAGGCGGAGCCTTGATCAGGGGAGGCCCCCCGCATGACCCGGCACGCTGGCCCTGCCCCCTCGCGGCATGCGCTCCGTGCAAGGGGTATTTAAACCGCGCCATGCACGGAGCAGGGAATCAGAAGCGCCGGCAGCAGAAGCAGTTCCACCCCCCCCTCCCCTTTAATTTCTTGGGGAAGCGAGTTCGGCTGGTTTGTTATAATGGGGCATCTCTTTTTTCTGTCACAGTGGCGGGGCGGGGTGAGGTCCTTGGAGTTTGTGGAAATCGGGGGGGGGAGGCAGATAGAATCTGGTCTTCCCTTGTTTGGTGGCCCTTTGAGGAATGGTCGGCGAAGGCGGTGGGCTCTGCAGGGCGGTGTCCTTGAGAGTGGTGGAGAGTGGTAGCCCCTGAGGTGGCTTTTGGTGCCCTTGGTCGGGGGTGACGTCTGAGGGCAAGGTAGCGGAGATCGGAGCATCGGGCTTTCCGCCAGACCTAAGTTAGCTCCAAGGACCCCAGCCCCATGGTTACGGATAAAGTTTTGGAGTATCCGTTGGGTTTTGATGGGACGGAGGTATGCGGGTGCATACCTATATTTGGGTTTTTTGTTTTGTTTTATTGTATTTATGTTAATAAAAGGCCGCTGGGGCCATTTCATCCAACCCTTTTTCTCTGTGCCCTTTTTTCGAGGTTGGGTGAAAGATTTGGGTCCCGTGGGTGGTACGGGGTTTGTGGGGTTGGAGGAAGAGGGGGGGGGGGGGAAGGCCTGCGCGGGGGCCCATGTAAATTATTTCCCTATTTATCATTAGATACCGGGATAAGCAGCGGGTTTCCCGTAAAGTGAGATGTCTGCCCTGCCATTTAGGACTGTGTTTTTCTTCTCCACCTGGGTGTCCCATGCCAATGATTTCCTCTTACTTGTTGAGCTAATTATTGAAAAAGTTGTGATTTTCCTTATCCATATCCAGAATCTTGCTTATTGCATATCTTTTTTAGTTCTCCAAACTTTTTATTATTGAGAAGAACGTAAAATTTTACAATGTACAGTGGGAAAGCAACAAATTTCATAAAACTTAAAGGTCAACTTTGTATGAAATTTGGCATTTTAAAACGGCAAATTTAAATTTGCCCCTTTTAATTTTAAAGAAATATAAGGGCGCCTGTTTATATAAACCCTGCTCTACATGGGGTCTTTAAATCTTGCGATTTGGGGGCTCTGGCGACATTTCTGGCTAGGTAAACCACTTTCAAAGGGGGGTTTTCCCTTTTTCTACCCAGTAGTGCCCTAAAAAAAATGCCTTTTAGCGAAGTTTTAAAAATCTACGGGCTTTGTACATTTTCTATTTGGCCCCCTTGCACCCCAATCCGAGATCGGACCATTACAAAGTGCCAAGGGGCCCCTTTTTTGTAAGGGCCCCTGTTTTTGGCCCATGGGGGATATTGAAACGGGAAGCGAACGGGGCTGCTTTCCCCAACGGGCTAAAAAGGGAACCCCAGATATCTGCCACCCCTTTAAATTTACTCCCGCACCAGGGGGGGAAGTTTTAATAAAAAGTGTTTTACTTTTGGGCCCAGTTTTTAAATTTTGACTAGACATTTCTTACAATTCCCCACTTTTTACCTTTGTGTTGATAAATTGGTGCGGGTTTTAAAATTTGTTAGTCTAATTTTTGCACCATTTTTAAGTTGGCTTTTTTTACGCCAGAATTTGGTCCCCAAAATCCTGGGGGAAGTTCTTGTCACTTTTAACCCAACCCCCCCCTTTCCCGGGTTGAAACCACGCCCCTTTTATGAATCCACCCCCCTTTGTCAGACGCAGCGCAAAAGGGCATCTGAAACTGTCTAAAAGCACATAGTAAATGTGGGGGAAAAAAGCTTTTTTTTTGGGCGCAAATTGAGCCAGAATTCTGGTGCAACTTTTCCTTGATAAAAACTGCCCCCGTGTTGGAATTTAAAGGGGGGGCCCCTAACATCAAAATTTTTCGCTTGTGCAACAACCAATGTGCAACTTTTACAAGGATTTTTTTAATTGAGTGTTTGTTTTGTTACCATTTTTTAAAGTTCCCCCTTTTTAATGGGCTTCTTAGTTTGCCCCCCTGCTTCCCTCCCTAGTCTGATGGCCCGCGTGAGAGGGTTTTGGTTTTATTTCTTTTCTTTTCCCGGGTGGGTATGGCCTGGAGGTGTAAATATTATCGCATTTAAAAGAAAAATTTTTCCTGTTATACTTTCATGCATTGCTCTTGTCATTGCCCCCTTTTGAAACCCAGTTTAAATTTAAACTATCCCTTTTCCCGAGAACCAAAAAATGTGTAATTATGTCATTTTCTTTTATTTATCATTGGGGGTGCTTTTACATGGTGCGGGTTTTTTTTTTTTAAAGCGTTTCTGACACGGGTTTTTTCTGCGTTTTTTTTTGTTTCAGGGGAAAAATGCTGTTTCATTTCTGGACAAAAAACCCTAAAAAAATCGCCCGCAAAAAAGCACCATGTGAATCACCCTTAGAATACACGGAGAAAAAGCAGAAAGGGGAAATAAAGTGAGATGTTTGCCCCGCCTTTTAAAGGCCCTTTTTCCCCACGGGTTTTTCTGGGACTTAATTTAGTCCGTAAATTTCGCGCCCAAGGCGCCAATTTCGGGCTGAATCCGTCCCCGTAACACGGGGAATTTACAGTTCTATAGAGAAAAATTTCATTAGTCTCCTCTCCCTGCTCGGCGAATTTCGGCCCCGGGGGGGATAATTGACAGGTCACTTTCTAGCGGCATATACGCGCCGCTGCAATGACTGTTAGGGGCCGGGGGAAGGCCGGCCCCCCACCGCTCCCCGCTCCCCCCCGGCCAAACGGCGAAATTTTGCGGGGGGGAAATTTCCCCCCTGTTTTTAAAGGGCCGTGTGAACAGAGCCTTAGGAGTTTTATCTCTTAGCTGATCACAGCCAGAAAAGGACAAGATTTTACATGCAATTTTTTTTAATTACGTGGGACTGCTGAAATAACAAAAATTCTGCCAAAAGTAGGTAAAAAATGTTTTCCAGAAACATTGGAAAGAACCCTTCTAACAAGTAGTTTTTTTTTTCAAAGGAAACAATTAAAGGGGGAAACAAAAATGGGGCCTCTTTTAAAAAAATAGTCTGGGCATTAAAAGACTTTTCTTTGTTGCCTATAGCCCCTTTAATGGCAATTATTAATGGTATAAATAATACCGCCACAAATCAGAGACCCCACATAGTAGTGCTGCAGTGCAGAAAGCCATCAACTACCCATTTCCTCTGAAAACAATATCGTTCTTGGACCTGACTGGGGCCCCTTAGCCTCTGGGTTCCATAACAGCTGCTATGTTTGCTATGGCTTTTATTTAAAGCCCGGTTGTTGGTGGAAGTTTGGGTTTGACAGCCCCCGAAAAGATCCAAAGTTTTGTTTTTTGCCGCTTTTTGTAATCATGTGCAAAAAAAGAAAATTTAAAAACTTTATAAAACGCAAATTTTTTAACGGGAAACCCCCGGATTTTTGCAGGACTTTCCCACAAACTGGGTCCCAAGGGAGAAAATTTTAGTTTATTCGGGGACCATTTTTTTTTGGGGTTTTAAAGGGTTTTTTCGGGGGCCCACTTCTGCCCCTTTCATCGGCAAAAGGAGGGTGTTTCACTAAAAGGGGGGCATGGTTAGCATCGACGGTGGCCCCAAAAATTTGTGGCGCAGCCCAGGGGCATAAAAAAAACCAAGGGAGGCAGGACCCCAAAGCATCGGACAAAAACCTTTCAAAAAGGCGACCGTTTTTTGTCCGATGTGGGGGACCGCTTTTTTGTCATTTTTTGTCAAAACGGGGTGGGGTTTCTAAATTTTTTTTTTGGGGTCGGCCCATACAATTGTATGGGAAACCGACAGCAAAACTCAAAGCGCCGGCGGATTACACAACATGTATAATACGCAGGTGCCAAAAGACAATCGGAGAAAAAACGACCTGTGCAGACTACAACTCGTTTTTTCTATTAACCCCTTAAGCCCCGGGCCTGAAAAGTAGTTAATGACCAGAAAAGTTTTTTTAGTTTTTGCCCTTGCGTTTCAACAGTTGTACTTTTTTATTTTTTCAATGACGACAGTTGTTATGAGGTCTCGTTTTATTTGAGACAAGTTGTACTTTATGGGGGATATTTTAAGTTCACTTATAAATATTTGCAAATTTTTTTAAATTTTTAAAAAAAAAAAAAATTTTTTTTTTTTTTTTTAATTTTTTTTACACCATTCACATTTCACACTTAATAACTTGTTAGATTAATTCTACAGGTTATTACAGTTACGTGGATACCTAATATGCGTAGGGTTTTTTTTTTGTGTGTAATGTATGCACAATTATTTTTTATTAAATATTTATTTTTATTGTATTATTTATTTATTTATTTATTTTACACTTTTTTATGTTTTTTACTTTTTTTTTAAATCCCATAAAGGGAGAACTGTGTTCCTTTTTTTTTTTTTTACACATACATATGCTAATACATTATAATATGAATCAGTCTGACACGGGCATGATCAGGAAGCACACAGGCTGCCCGATCACGGCTTCTTACTCAGACCCCTGGTGCTACTCTGGTCCCCGGGGCTGACTGTGACCCGTTCCCCACTTTTCGGTCACCGGGTCCCCCCTGATCACTTCGAAAGGCAGGGGAAACCCCTTTTGATTGTGCTGCGGTGACAAAGCGGCAATCAAAGGTTTAAAGCACCGGGGGAGTGGAGGTCCCCCCTGCTCCCGGCGCTTGCAGAAGCGTGTGGGATCGGGCTGTGTGCACGCCCTTCCCAGCGCTGCTGCGGGCCGGGCCCGCAAACTCGGGTGTCTGCGTGACCCCAAAGAGGTGGCGGTTTAAGGGCTAAAGTCAAGGGGGCTGCCTGAACGATCGTATTTTCACGGTTTTGAATCCAAAAAACCGTTTAAAAAAATAGGCTTTTTTCTACCGTGTAGAAAAAGCCTTTTTAAGACTAGGATTTCAACATCACCAGTTTTATTAACACTAAGAAAAAGAGACACTTTTTTAGATGTCTGGGTTTTACGGACATATTGAAAATTCCCTTATATATGGGCCAAGCCCTGGCTTTTTGGGCCCCATGCATGACTTTAAAATTGCAGGAGTGATTATACCCTGTTCCCCCAAAAATAAGACTCCCCCGAAAATAAGCCCTATGCATTTTTGATAAATTCAGATTTTGGCTGCTGATTTTGTGATGAAATCCTTACAGTATTTTAAAAATGTGGATTTTTTGTTCAACAATAAATGTGAATTATTGATGGAAAAATAAAAACCCCCTAAAAAATAATTCTTAGCTCATCTTTAGGATCAAAAATGAATATAAGACACTGCCTTATTTTCGGGGAAACGGGGTGGTGTCTTTTCTTCTCTGACAGTGGCTAGTTTACATCATGATTTGTATGTTGCTTTGCTGTTGTCAACCTATCTATTGCTTGACACGTTTTTGCACTTCACTCCTGTTTCTGTAAAGTGGTAGTGGTGCAAGAACGAACAAGGTGAGGGACGACTGCCAAGAGAAAAACAATTATCCCACTAAATCGTAATGATGAAAATACACTTTGACTAACAATTTAATTTGACTTTAAACCGTGGATCCAAATCTACCGCGGTAATGTTTCTTTCCATCTGATCTCAAGGGGATCCATCCATTATAATCAGTGTTGCCCACAACAAGGTCATTATTTGTCAACAATAAACTTTTCAGATAAGGTCAAAGCCCTTAAAATTCCCCCCCCTTCCCCGCATTCGTGTGAGGCTTCCAGTAGAAGTGAAACATTTGCCTTTGGAGGCTGCTGGACCATTTCCCACCCCCTCAGGCAAAGCCCCCCCGGGTCCTCGGGACCCATGCCTTGTCATCATGGGGCAAAAATTCCCTTTGGGCAGCCAGCATTTTGAGAAATAGACGTGGGGCCCTCTGTTTACAATTGTAATGGGTGTTGATAGATATGAACGCCGTCTCCTATTCCTACAAGGTTTACTTATCATTTTTGCCTGAAAATATAGTATTCGTTTTATATGTGTAAAACAATATTAGGCTTGGCTGCGGTTGGCTGTATAAGTGCCGTGTCAGGATAACACAATTTGTAGGAACCTTCGTGATGGACCTGTAACGTCACCCTTCTTTCCTGGGTTTTGGGCCCAATACACCTAAGTTGCTCGCTAGGAAGAATGAGAGATTTTCTATAAAACATGGTGTCAAAAATAGCCTAACAATTTGGCTAGCTTAATCTAGAGCAGGGGTCTCAAAGTGGCCCTCCAGTTTGGGAAAAAATACAACTCCCCTCATGCCCATGTTATAGATTACTAAATGCTGATGGGAGCTGAGTTTCCCAAAGCTGGAGGGCCGCAGTTGAGCCCTGCCTAGAGCTGCTGTGGGTCTGCAATGTCGGCTCTCCGTGTGGGAAACTACAACTCCCATCATGCTTTTATCATTATAACAGTGGGGATATGGGATTTATTTTTCCCAGCCCCTGGAGGGCCGACGTTTTTAGACCCCCGGCTAGAGCTAATGTGGGGGCTGCAACGCGGCTCTCCCGCTGTTGGGAAACTACAACCCCATCATGCATTTATCATCTATATCAGTGAGCATGATGGGAGATGTAGTTTCCCAACAGCAGGAGATTCGACGTTGCAGACCCCTGAGCTAGAAATTGGTGTAACTTACAGAGGATCTGTGGCCATTCCTGACATGTCTGTATATTATGTGATTCTCCTGTCTCTCCTTCTAGAAGTTAATTACCAATCTGTCAACTGGGTGTTACCAATTGTGGGTGTGTCCCTGCACAGTCTGACATTGTCTAATCAGTACTGACAGTCAGTGTGGCAGGGACACACCCCTCTGAAAACTGGAACAGTGACACCCATCCGACAGATTCGGTAATACATTTCCAGGAGGAATAACAGAGGAACAGCACAACACAGATATATAAGAGAAGAGGCTTTTCACAGGGAGCACAAGGATTTACATATACAGACCTGTCAGAAGAGGTCACAGGGCTTTTTTAAAGGGGTTTATCTTTAATAACAAATGATCATCAGTGCTGTAACTAAAACTAACCGGATACAATGGCAAAATTAGAAGGCCCTCCACTACCTAATACTAAGAACTAGAAATAGCAGCATTTGTAGCAATAATTAAGGCTATGGATAAAGGCGTCATATTTCAGAGAACACACATACAGAAGAAAGTCACCAACTTGCTATTCCCTACAACAAGATACAATGTTCATCCTCTGGGCCCCATGATAACTGCTATGGCTATAATTACACCCAGGATGGGTATTAAAAGGGGTTGTCTCACAACAAGGATTGCTGCTTTTCATGGTAAAAATCATGCGAAAACAAGTCACTTTGCAATAGGTGTCCATTAACCGTGTCCTACCTATTCCTAGATCTCCTCTCTTGCATAGGTTGCATCAGCTCCTTCGGTTGCTATAGTTACAGACCTGTTAGGTCTCTCCTGATAGGCTACCAGTGCTGGTTGCTATAGCTACCGACCTGGTGTCCTCAGCAGCTCATCATTGCAGGTCAGTAGAAACAAGGAAACATGCCCCTGAATTTAAAAATGAAAACAGGACTGTGGTGAAATGATTCGATGTAGTTATACAACCCCTTTAAGTGTTCTGATTAGTGGTGGTCCAACTGCTATATCTCCCACCAGTCATGACAAGGGGGTGCAGTGTTTTCGGATTGATTGTAGTGACAGTTGAGTATGTGCCAGACTCTGTGGGACTACTATAGATAACTGAGTGCTGGACTTTGAATCTACTCCCACTGATTAGACTCTTAGGGGGACATGAAAACGGTCTAGGTCTCAGACTTTCTCTGTTGCCCATAGCAACCAATCAGAGCTTCCCTTTAATTTTTTCGAGCACCATATGAAATGAAGGGGGGCTCTGATTGGTTGCTATGGGCAACAAAGACAGTTTTCATACATGAGGCCCTTCCAGCTATCCTGTGGCCTGGTGATGAGTTTTCATTACAGGAAATCCTCCTGAAAGGCTTGCTTCTATTTAGACAATCCCTATTTGTTGGATGAGTAAAAAGATCAAATATTATCCTCATGCTAGCACCTCAAGGTATCAGCTGTTATCTGGAGGATGAACCTGGTAGTAAGTGTTAGTAAGTACCTGCAGCGCCACCAAAGGGGAAATAAAGTATTACACAGTGCCCATTCAAATCAATGGGAGGTCTAAGGGAGCGAGAGATGCTCTTGTTATATGCTCCACTCTGGCTAAGTGATAAGAAGCCCAAATAGAGGCGCCTCCCACCTCCCCCAGCGATTATCAAACTGGGCAACCTCTTGAATTATATATTTTTAAACTACTTAAATCAGGGGTGTCAAACTCATATTTACTGAGAGCCACACCGGTTTTATGGTTGCCCTCAAAGGACTATTTGTAACTATAAGACTGCATAAATGTAACTGCTCCGTAACATATTGTTAAATAATGAAGTTTATGTATTTATTTTTCTTCTTTTCCCGGACAATCCCTTTAAAGGATTAAACCTATTAAGTCTTGAGCAAATAAAGCTACAGGGAGACAGGAATAATTTTTATAACTATGTAGAATGCCTCTACAAAAAGTATGGGGAAAACTATTTCATGTAAAATGCCCTCAAAAGGCAAGGGGGACATTCCCTCCATCTATAGGAAAAAAAAGGATTCAGTCTCCAGAGGAGAAAAGCCTTCTTTACCATGAGTACTGTGAATCTTTTGAATAGTCGCCTGAGGAGCTGGTCACAGCAGGAACAGTTGAGGGCTTCCGGAAATAATATTGAAACTTATTTAGCTGTATAAAACTGGATCCAGTCTGATGGCAACTTAGGAATCAGAAAATAAATATTCATTTAGGGCAGATTGGTTTTTGCCTTACAGCAAGGGTCCCCAACTCCAGTCCTCAAGGCCCACCAACTGGTCATGTTTTCTGTCTTTCCTTAGCATTGCACAGGTGGTTTATTTATGCTGCACAGGTGACTTAATTATGGTCAGTGCATTCTGTGGGAAATACTGAAAACATGACCTGTTGGTGGGTCTTAAGGACTGGAGATGAAACATGCCTACTTACTAGGGAAACAAAGATATACCTCACCGGCCACTTAAGGAACCATCTAGTAACGGTTGACCCCCTTGCCTTCAAACCGCTCAATTCTCTGCATAGATTCCACAAGTTTGCAAATGCTCAATTGCCAAGGGCCCAAAGAGGCCAAGAAAATATTCCCCACACCATGACACACCACCACCAGCCGAACCGTTGATACAAGCAGGGATGGATCCATAAATTTCATGTTTTGAACGCCAAATTACTGACCCTACCATCCAATGTCGCAGCAGAAATCGAATCATCAGACCAGGCAACGTTTTTTCCAATCTTCTACTGTCCAATTTCGATGAGCTTGGCAAATTGGAGCCTCAGTTTCCTGTTCTTAGCTGAAAGGAGTGGCACCCGATGTGGTCTTCTGCTGCTGTAGCCCATCTGCCTCAAAGTTCGCCGTACTGTGCGTTCAGAGATGCTCTTCTGCCTACCTTGGTTGTAACGGGTGGCTATTTGAGTCACTGTTTGCCTTTCTATCAGCTCGAACCAGTCTGCCCATTCTCCTTTGACCTCTGGCATCAACAAGGCATTTCCGCCCACAGGACTGCCGCTCACTGGATGTTTTTTCTTTTTCGGACCATTCTCTGTAAACCCTAGAGATGGTTGTGCGTGAAAATCCCAGGAGATCAGCAGTTTCTGAAATACTCAGAACAGCCCTTCTGGAACCAACAACCATGACAAGTTCAAAGGCACTCAAATCAAATTTCTTCCCCATACTGATGCTCGGTTTGAACTGCAGGAGATTGTCTTGACCATGTCTACATGCCTAAATGCACTGAGTTGCCGCCATGTGATTGGCTGATTAGAAATTAAGTGTTAACGAGCAGTTGGACAGGTGTACCTAATAAAGTGGCCGGTGAGTGTAAATTCTCTGTACCCCTCCCTTCAGCCACATCTTTCCCCACCTTTGGTTGAACTTAATGGACATTTGTCTTTTTTAAAACCATATTAACTATGTAACCTAAAGCACCATATCACTATGATGGTGTTTTTCTAGATTGCAAATAAAAACTGAGGCACAGGGTGTAAATGGGCAGGAGTTACACACGATATCTTAAGCACCAAATGGATGAGTCACAGCAGACCACCTATGGTGTATGTACCATTTTTTTTTATAGGTTGCTGATTGTAGATCAAAGTGTTCCACCAGAGATATTATAGCGCATGGTCAGTAAAAGGCCAATATTTTCTTTTACAGTTAAACAATAGCCACCTCTTTATCACGCAGCTTCCTACCTCTGAAAGTGACTTGGGGTGCCTAGGTGGTGTTGTCACTGGTTGTGTCTGCCCACCAGCTCTCCAAATCCAAGATGGCTTCCTGTGCCTCTGCCAAGGTCTTCCTATGTGTTCTGGGGAAAGTGTAGAACAGGACCTTCTGCGTCCAGACCTTGTCCATCCCTGCTTGCTCTGTCTACACTCTTGCTCTTGTGGTGGGCCAGGTTCAGCCAACAGGTCTTGAGTTTGACACGTGACTTATATGCTCATATGTGGTGACCTTATGTCTATGTGTTCTGGGGAAAGTGGAAAACAGGACCTTCTGCGACCAGACCTTGTCCATCCCTGATTGCTCGTCTTCTTACCACTCTTGCTGTTGTGGTGGGCCAGGTTCAGCCAACAGGTCTTGAGTTTGCACGTGACTTATATGCTCATATGTTGAGACCTTATGTCTATGTGTTCTGGGGAAAGTGGAAAACATGACATTCTGTGTCCAGACCTTGTCCATCCCTGCTTGCTCTCTCTTCAGGGTGTAAAACTCATTTTAACCATGGGCCACAACAGCATTGTGGTTGCCCTCAACGGACCATTGGAAGGTGGCTAGGTTCCTTGGCTGTCAGAGCTATGCCACCACCTGTGAGTTGTACAATAGCTGTGTCTAAACTCTTGGAAGCTACTTAAAAGAGCATGGTGGGCGGGATTCGTTCCTCGAACCTTGAGTTTGACACCTGTGCTCTACACTCTTGCTCTTGTGGTGGGCCAGCTTCAGCCAACAGGTCTTGAGTTTGACATGTGACTTATATGCTCATATGTGGTGACCTTATATCTATGTATTTCTGGGGAAAGTGGAGAACAGGACCTTCTGTGTCCAGACCTTGTCCATCCCTACTTGCTCTCTCTACACTCTTGCTCTTCTGGTGCGCCAGGTACAGCCAACAGGTCTTGAGTTTGACACGTGACTAATATGCTGGCATGTGGTGACCTTATGTCTATTAGAGCTGGTGGCAGTGTATAGATAGAGCTATCAGTGCATATATTTTGGATACTGGCATGGACCAGTTTATATTGTATTACCTGTTACTTCTGCCATCATTCATTCTTGTTTATAACAGAAGCTAAAGACTCTTTTAATTTTGTCTGCAATTTTGAAGAAAATAGACTCTTATGCCTTTTTTATGAGGATTATGATTACAAAATTAAGCAAGATTACCCGTAATTAGTGTTTCTACCATTCTTCAAAATCAGGTTTCTCTTCTAGTCATCATATACACATTCTAAACATCCATAGCAATTATTGGACGGGGAACGCCAATGCCCTGACCCTTCGGATCCAATCAGTATGACGGGATACATGTGGCAATTATTGCTACCGTCCAAAATTTTAAATGAAATGATAGTGAATTACAGGGATAATTGTTGCATGTAAACCAACCTAACACATTGAGGCATGTTTCAGGTGAAAGAACATATTTAGCCCGGGGGAACATTTTTCTACCTCTAATGTGTGGTACATGAATAATTTCCTATGAATATTTCAGCGTTTTCTTACCCAGGTAGAATCCAGACACAATGCGGCTTTGTCTGATTTGTTTAGTGCTAATGTGTTTTCTATTGATTGTGTTTCTTCTCTTTTGTCTTGTTGTCTTAGTTACCTCATTAAGATAGTATCTCTTTTTCCAGTTGAAATGCGCTCTGGGGCATTGTTCAATCGAATCCTCTTTTTGTTTGACTTTTGGATCAACTTGTAATGTCTGTGTAGAGTTTTTCAATTTCGGAATTAACCTATTAAACCCACATCTCACATGTACTTTATATATTGCGCATGTGACTGAAGCTACGTGAAAAAGCATAAGTGAAATAACAATGGGTACCACTGGCGCTGGTGGAGGAGCGTAATAGATGACAGTAAAGCTCCTCTAGGTATAATTGCTTGCATCCAAAAATAGATTATACTATGCACAATAATGGCGCGGAAGATTAGATTGGACCCTGTGTGGCCGTCAGAAGAAGCTTATGTTCAGGCAATCGGAAACATGCAAATTGCATGATTATATAGAAACAGGATTAATGTATCACTTTAACCCCTTAAAGGGGTTTTGCCAATTCCCTTCTTGCCACCCTTCAGCAGTTCTCACCTTTCTTTTCTACGGCAGTTCTGAATATAGTCAAGTCAGTGTGCTCGGCTATGCGCGGTACTCCCATAGATATGAATGGGAGAGAGTTGAACAAGCACGCCCATCTCCCCATTCACTGAGGTTGGATTAACTCCTTAACGACCGCCCACCGTCTTTTGGCGTCAGCTGGTGCAGGTCGTTCGTCTGCAGCGACGTCTTAAGACGTCGCTGCAGACATCGGAGTTTGTGGCGCCCTGATCCCAGCGCAGCTCCTGCAAGCACCGGGGAGCGGGGGAGACCTCCGCTTCCCGGTGCTTAACCCTTTGATCGTCACTGCAGCACAGTCAAAGGGTTCCCCTGCTCTGTCGGGTGATCAGAACACCCGGTCACCCGACAGAGCTCGGGGAACGGCTGCACAGTCAGCTCTGGGGACCTAGAGTAGCTCCAGAGATGTCTGTGTATCAAGTCAGTGACCAGGGCAGACTGTGTGCTGTTCTGATCACTGCCTGTGTCAGACAGACACAGATGATAATGTATTAGCATATATGAATATGCTAATACATTACTAAGTGTTAAAAAAAAAAGAAAAAAAGAAAATGTGAAACAGTTCTCCCTTCAGGGGATTTAAAAAAAAAAAAAATAAGTAAAAAACCCCAGAAAAAGTGTAAAAAAATGAATACAAAAATAAATAATAAAATAAAAATATTTAATAAAAAATAATTGTGCATATATTACACACAAAAAAAAATCCCCCAAACATATTAGGTATCCACACGACCGTAATAACCTGTAGAATAAATCTAACAAGGTATTAAGTGTGGAATGTGAATGGTGTAAAAAAAAATGTAAAAAATTTTTAATAAAAAATAACTCTGCAATTATTTATAAGTGAACTTAAACTATTCCCCCATAAAGTACAACTTGTCTCAAATAAAACGAGGCCTCGTACAACTGCATCATTGAAAAAATAAAAAAGTTACAACTGTTGAAACGCGAGGAGGCAAATACTAAAAAAATGTTCTGGTCATTAACTATGGTACTTTTCAGGCGTTCGGCTTAAGGGGTTAATTCAGACACTGTGGTCGCAATCATAGAGGCACCTAAAAGGATACAAAGCTGGGATTCTGGCTTTTTAACCTTGTAAATGTTGTAGCAATTGCAGCTGCAGTGTCTGAATGAATGAGAAACGGTTCTCTTTTCCCAATCGCCCCACCCTCCCTACGCACCCGACGAGATCACGGGGTGGCAAACAGTTGTCATAGCAGCTGGGGGCCTAATGAAGGCCTCTGTAGCTTCCATGTTGCCAGAGCCGTCTTAACAGAATTATGAGTCCCTGGGCATAGAACTGCAGTGGGCCCTGCCCAAATACATGGCATCACACTTGGCCATGCCTCGAGCCTCCCTCCCTTCCCAAGCACACCTATATTATCACGCCACTTATGTCTGGACACCAGTAGCCTGCAGCCTACAAGATTATATCGCAGGGCAGGAAGCCTTTGGCTCCCTTCTCCACCATGGGTTTTAACTGTTTGCACATCCTAAAAACACACAAACAGTTAAATAAGCAAAGCCAACAAAGAGATCCAGGGTATGTTTTTTATATTCCTAGGACATACATACACCACGTGGGGCCCCTATACTTGTGGGGCCCCTGGGCAAACGGAATGTGTCCAATGGCAAAGATGGCCCTGCATGTTGCTACTCATATTACACCCAAGTAGCATATTACACACAAGGATTTACTAAAACAGAGATGTCAGAAGATGTCACAGGGCCTGTTTAACTACTTACCAATTGCCCGTTTACTTTAAACATCCAGTAGGTGGCAGTCTACCTCTGCACAGAGGATCTGGAACTAATTGTGCAGCAGCGTGGGTGGAGAGCTGGCTGGCTGCTGTATGGTTCTCCACTGAAAAGGCAGAGATAATTTATTGATGTCCCTGCCTTCTTGATCGCTGTGTCTACATTGCTCAATGAGTGCCTCCCGGCTTCCTGCTTTCCGGCCCGGCGGTCATGTGACTACTGCAAGAACTGCTGGGTCTTATCAGACCAAGATCAGCTCTGCAGTCAGTAAAGAGGGTGGAGTTACCCCATAACTGGTGCTAATATACGAGCTACAGTTACAAATAAAGTGATGTATAAATGCCCCACAAATGACTTTTTTGACCTTATGGGGAGAGGAGAGGGGTGAGGGACACAATATGTAAATAAAATAATGGAGAAACAAACACACAAAAGAAAGTCTTATTAAAATTAATACTAACAGCCCAAGCAGCACCTTTTAGCCCCTCCTCCGACCCCTCTAAAACTTTATAATACCTATGTATGAATGTCAGTACTGGAAAAGTGACACAATTATAAGGGTATGTTCACACAGGGTTTTTCACATCCGTTTTTGGATCCACTTTTCAAACCCAAAACGGTCCCAAAAAACGCATCTAACAATGAGCAGTGTGATTTACATTAGTTTCAATGTAAAACACACATTGCCGTCCATACGAGTGATCGCCGATCCGTGTTTACTTTCGTCTTTTCGATGCATTTTTCGAATCCGTTTTAAGAATTGTCATGTCAATTCTACTTGCATTTTACGCAAGTGAAGTCCCCATAGAAAACAATGGAGTGCGCTTTTGGAGCCTGAAAAATGGATCCAAAAACGCAACACACTTTTGGGTAAGTGTTGGGTATGTTTTGGATGCGCTTGTCGCATCCAAAAAATGCATTGGATTAAAATTTGAATGTCTATGATTTGAAAGAAAATGCATTGAAAAACGCATGCAAAAACGCATTTGCAGATGCATCTTTGGATAAGTTTTTTGGATGCAGTTTGGATGCAGTTTTCAATGCGTTTTTCATGTAATGAAAAACAGATCCAAAAACGGATCCACACCCCGTGTGAACATACCCTAAAACCTATTTTTTTTTTTTTTTATAAATGTGTTTTTATTAACATTTTTTCCAATAAAATAATACATACAGAATATGTGGTTGCTTACATCCACAGAGAAACAAAGAATTGTCAATGTATCAAAAATGCATGATTAAAGTACTATATAAATGAAAATGCAAAAACATGAGAAAAAAGGCATATTCGATCGTATTGGCTCCGACGATTATGACTTAAATTTCACCATATAAAGACACCTCATGTCAGTTAGTTACTTCTCAAAAGTCTCAACGGAATAAAACTTATTTTTGTGCCACTTTTGCTGGTAAAAAAATGATATATCTGAAAAACTGATTTTTTTTGCCCCTCATGTTACCAAGATACAAAAAAAACTAAAGTAAAGATTACATAAAAATAAAGTCTAACATATCATGGGAAAATAGCAAGAAAACTAGTAGAGTTAACCAAGTGCAAGAAAGCATTATAGTGTTCAGAACCACGTGTATAAAGGAATAAGAAAATGAGCCTGGTCAGGAACTGGTTTAGGGCTTAAAGGGGTTGTCTTACTACATTGATTCATTATACCTCAGTCCTGTTTTGTTTCATTTTGGAATTCAGTGTTTGCAGGCTTCACTGGCTACTACTGGCCTGCAGCTGCTGAGGACAACAGGTCTGTAGCTATAGCGACCACCGCTGGCTGCCTATCAGGAGAGATCAAACAGGTCTGTAGCTATAGCAACCAGCACTGGCAGCCTATCAGGAGAGATCAAACAGGTCCGTAGCTATAGCAGCCTGATGCAGCCCATACAAGAGATCAAACAGGTCCGTAGCTATAGCAGCCTGATGCAGCCCATACAAGAGGGGATATCTAGAAATGGGTAGGACTCTGCTAATGGACACATATTACAAAGTGATTTGTATTTGCAAGATCTTCAACATAAAAAACAATCCTCATTGTGAGAAAACCCCTTTAAATAGGCTTGTCACTAAGAGGTTAAAAGGGTTGTATCACTACAAAGATTAGCTTTCAGGATGTAGGGAGAGGTAATTGAAGACTTTTTCCAAATATATTGTTTTGTTTTTTGGTTTTTTTGGTTTGTTGAGAAGATAAGAGCGTGCACAAAGGTCGGCATCTGAAAGCAGGGAGTGATGTCACCAAGGAAAGAGCTTGCTTGAACATGGAGCTGATATGCTAATTACTGCTATAGAACCATTCACAGCCTAACCAGGAAATAGGAGTCATGAATGTAAAGCTGCTTGTGACTTTGAAACAGCATGGTGAGACAACCCCTTTAAGGAGCTGTGTACGGACTTTGTGCATACTTTCTATGAGTATTTATACCACTCTGCTTTTATCTCCAATTAGAGCCAATGAATTAGCTGTGTGTCTCTGAATCTTTCTTTCTTTATTCTGTGAAATATGAGAGACAAATGCACTTTAAAGGGAATCTATCGCCATTTTTTTTTAATAATTAAATACTGATATAAATTCTTTTCTTCTTAGCCATTTTTATTTTCTGCCTGTGGATTTTTTAATTCTGTTGTCTGTATATGATTATGAGGGAAACCATCCCCCCTGAGCTGTTTTTGATAGCATTTAGAGTGATGCTTTGCTGCAGCTTTATGCAGGGCCATCTTTTCCATTGGGCACACTAGGCAGTTGCCTGGGGGCCCCCACAAGTATAGGGGCCCCAAGTGGTGTATGCATGTCCCAGGAATACAAGAAACATACCCTGGATCCCTTGGTTGGCTCTGCTTATTTAACTGTTTGTGTGTTTTTTGGATGTACAAACAGTTAAAAGCCATGGTGGAGAAGGGAGCCTAAGAATCCCTGCCCTGCCAAATAGTCTTGTAGGCTGCAGGATGCCGGTGTCCAGACATAAGTGGCATGATAATACGGGTGTGCTTGGGGAGGGCTTGAGGCATGGCCTAGTGTGATGTCAAGTATTTGGGCAAAGCCCATTGCAGTGTTATGCTCAGAGGCCCATAATTCTGCTAAGATGGATCTGGCTTTATTGACATAGGAGCCTGTGAACAGGATCAGACCCATTGATTTCTATAGGAGAGTTTTCTAGGCATGTTCTGTGACCTGGGAAGAAGTCAGTGTGCAGGGAGGGGAGAGGAGGAACTGTGACATCTCCTATTGTAAAATGGTGGATGCTGTGTTATCTATACATTGGTGTCACCTTTCAGTGTAATCCTGCCTGAGCTGATAATGAGGAGACTGCTGAGAAGTTTTCTCTACAGAACAGTCCTAGTGGCTAAAGTGAAAACTGCAGGATTTCAGGATTTATTTTTTTTTTAATATTGATATGGAAAATAAAAAAAAATAACCAAAAAGGGGTTTTCCTGGACTTTGATATTGATGTTCTATCCTTAAAATAGGTCATCAATATCAGATCTGTGGAGATCCGCTTTCCAGCACGCCCACCATCAACTGACTGAAGTAGTTCCTCATCAACGCTTACTAAACACAGCACCATACATTTGGCAGTGGCTGTGCCTGGTATTACAGCTCAGTCACATATAGTATAGGTAAAGAGCTGTCCCTAGTAAACAACGAAAGGGGCTGGAGCCCTCGACAGAGCCCGGCAGCCTTTTTAATCAGTTGATTGGTGGGAATGCTGGGAGTCAGCCCCCCACCGATCTTATTTTGGTGGATGAGACATCAATATTAAAGTCCAGGAAAACCCCTGTAATCACTGGGAGATTTACAACATGTTGTAAATTACTCTTGGGCAATGAGAAGTGCTTGTGATCATTAGAAGTACACTTTATTCACCCCCTGCAAAGCCAAATCGTCCATGGCCTGATTGCCGAATTGCGCAATAACACCAGGCCATGTACGTATCATTATAAAGCCATACACTAGACAACAGCAATATAGTCTTGATGATTTCTGCAGTTAAACAACATTGGAAATACATTTAAAAATAAATAAAATTGTCCTTACATGTTCAGGGGTAGGAAACATCGGGTTAAAGCAAAGGTTGACTCTAGCTGTGAATTGAATGTGGCAGCTTTCATTTTAATACAGGCTGGCTCTACACCTGGAAAATATTACCCCATACCGCCACAGATCCAGCTCTCACCTCCTAAATGGGCTTTACCTCGTACCTTTCTGCACTCAGTGCTCCAGCCTTTCTGGTTTGCATTATTGCAGCAATAAAAAGTGTGAGCCAGGTTATGTGTTGTGCAGGGAATGAAATTAAATGGGAACTCCACTCATAGGTCTCACTCATGGTGCAGAGGTGACAAAATTCTGAAAATATCGTACAAAACAAATCAAGGACCAAAAGGCTGCTTCTTTCTTCTATAATACAGCCATCCAAGCAGATTTGGCATAACTTCATAACTTCAAATGGCTGGGCCCCATTGCAAACTTTTCAATAGACCCCCCCCAAATATAAGTATATACATATACACTCACCGGCCACTTTATTAGGTACACCTGTCCAACTGCTCGTTAACACTTAATTTCTAATCAGCCAATCACATGGGGGCAACTATTCATTTAGGGATGTAGACGGTAAAAAATCTCCTGCAGTTAAAACCGCATCGTATGGGAAGAAAGGGGATTTAGGGCCTTGAAGGTGGCATGGTTGTTGGGGGCCAAAAAAAAGCTAAATTTGGGGCAAAACACTTAATTTAAAGAAATGGCCAAAATAAGAAAAACAACATCCAACGGCAGACTAGTGGGGAAAAAATGCCTTTGAAGAGTAGGAGAATGGGCTGGTCTGAGTATTCAGAAACTGCTGAATCTCCTGGATTTTCACACACAACCATCTCTATGGTTTACAGAGAATGGTCGAAAGAAGAAAAAACATCATTGAAGCGGCAGTCCTGTGGGCGAAATGCTTGTTGAGTGCAGAGGTAAAGGAGAATGGGCGACTGTTCGAGCTGATAGAAAGGCAAACTAGTGACCAAATAGCACCCGTTACATCAAGGTAGGCAAGAAGAGCATTCTGAACGCAACAGTTACGCGAACTTGAGGCAGATGGGCTTCAGCAGCTGAAGACCACACGGTGCACTCCTTTCAGCTAGAGGAAACTGAGGCTCCAATTTGCCAAGCCAACGAAATGTGGACAGTAGATTGGAAAATAACGTTTGCTGGTGTGATGGTCTCGATTTCTGCGGACATTCGATGTTAGGGTCAGAATTTGGCGTCAACAACTGTAGCAGGATCCATCCTGCCTTGTATCAACGTTCAGGTGGGTGGTGGGTCATGGTGTGGGAATATTCTGGCATCCTTGGCCCTGGTCAATGAGCACGTTGAACACCTTGTTGAATCTATGCCACGAAGAATTGAGGCAGTTCTGAAGGCAAAAGGGGGTCCAACCCGTTACTAGCATGGTGTACCTAATAAAGTGGCCGGTGAGTGTACAAAAGGCTACCATTTCTCTGTTTACCAGCAGTATATGCTTTTTGTGTGGGTGTACATTTGCTCTATTACTGTCTATGGGCTGGCCACAGCTATGTCTCAGAATCCGGTGGGATACCTTTTTTCATGGCACCCTAATGGATACCTTCGAAATAGGTAATAACACCGTGTAAGCCTTGCCTATGTGCTGTTTTATTTCATTTTTTTTAACAATAAAGGTTTTTTTATTGGGCAATCAACTGTTTGGGGCTTTTATTTCTTAATTTTTTATTTATTTGCTTTTTACTTTTTCTTTTTTGTAGCCCTAATATGGGACTTAAAGGGGTTGTCTCGCTACAATGATTGGGTTTTAATTAAAAGATCTTTAAAAAACAAGCAGCTTTGCAATATATGTTCATTACAAATGTCCTACTGATTTTGAGTTCTCCCTGGTAGTAGTAGTGCATCAGCTCCTGAAATCTCTATAGCAGCTGACCTGTTGATCTTTATCTCACTGGCTGTCAGTGCTGATGACTCATCTGTTTCTGAATACAGGTCTGAGCACAGAGCCCCTCCCGCACAGTATGCTTCTGTAGTGGAGGGAGGGGGAGGGCTCTGGCGTCTGTGTCTGTGTAGCTGGATTAACCCTGTGTGTGCCTGCTCCCTCCTGCTCTCTACACAGATTGAGGAGAGCAGAGGTGAGGCTGATCTATTGTCAGTACAATGTGACAGCAGTGAAGTGTGTTAATATAATCATGATGTGTCTGTGGAGCTCTGACTATACTAATAGAACAGATCAGGGAGGCATGTGAACGGTTCATATCCCTCCCTGCTCTGCTGTATTAGTGACACATCCTGAGTATAGTAACACACTTCACAGCTGCCCTGTGTCTGTTCTGACAGGGTTTGTTTGTTGTTGCTGGAGATGTGGAGATTTGTATGCTAAGCAGGGGGTATAGGAACACTTACATCCCCCCTGCTCTGCTATTAGCATACACAGCTTCACAGACCTCTGGCTCCACACTCATAGATCAGCCCTCTCCTGTCTCCGTGGAGCTGACAGTGCAGCTGATCCAGCAGTTAGCAGCAGACCTAGGCAGGCACACACAGGGTTAACCCTGGCAGCAAACCCCCTCGCTCCCCCCCCCACCCCTGCTGTATAGAAGGAGAGCTGTCTGTGTGCTGAGGGGAGGGGGGAAGAGGGAGGAGAAGAGGCAGACAAGAAACACGCCCCTAAATTCAAAAATCCTTTGCTGCCAGAAGCATTGAAGTAGGCTGAAAGCTTGTAATGAGACAACTCCTTTAACTATATGATCACTTGATCTCTTCTATAATACATAACAACACATGACTGTTTTGCTATGTATTACACTGTGACAGGAAGCCTATTAGACTCTGTTGCAAGGCCTAGTAGGCCCCTATACATGGCAGACAACCAGGAGGCGATTATTTGGCTTCAGTCTGCCATGGCAACTGTGATCATCCTGCGTTCACCCTGCTAAAATATACTGAGACTGAGGGCAGTACAGGGCAGTTAGGATATGTTCACACAGCGTTTTTGGATATGTTTCAAAAGCGCTGCGAAACGCATCCAACGCGCATCCAACACGCAGGTGCGTTTGGAAGCGTTTTTACTGAAGCAGGAACGCGCCCTATAGTTTTAAAACGGGCGTCTGCAGATCAAGAATTGACATGACAATTCTTTGAACTGATCAGAAAGACGCATGTAAAACACATATCATCTGAACGCAATGTAAATCACACTGCACATTGTCAGAAGCGTCTTTGGGTCCGTTTCGGACACGGATCCAAACACACATCTAAGAAACGACATGTGAACATCCCCTTATAGTGAACAGCAAGTCTACACGACAGTGATTTACCGTTGGATTTTTAAGCGAATTAGGTATTTAGAATCCACAAAAAAACAACTATAAATAGATCTTAATAGAAAATCCAAACTATAGTCTATACAACTCGGATTTTCTGAGCTCGGATTTTAAACCTGAAATTCGTTCAAAAAAATGTAGAACCTGTTCTGTCGTATTTCACTTGAAAACGTCGGATTATACTATTGTTTAAGGTTAATGGGCCGGCCGAAAACTGACCATAAAATCTGTGCAAAAAAAAAATGCGGTAAAAATGAAAACTGTTTGCATAATGCTGGTTGGGTTCTACAACAGAATCCGACCATATTTTACAATTGTCGTGTGTACATAGCATAACTGCTTCCCACCGTTCCTGCTTCCTGAATACGGGATTGGAGTATTGGGGCCAGCCAGGCCCCCCAGAGACCATTGGCCCCATAGCAGCACATAAGTCATGGGCATAACGTGAAGCTCCTGAGCCCCAATACAAAATATGTAACCAGCCCCCTACTTACTTAATTTGTACTTAATTTTTGGCATTTATAATACAGGTATTTTTGCCCTCATTGAGGTGCCAGAGCCAGGGTATGCCTGATAACTTTGTACTCCCTCTAGCTATGACCCTCACATATGGTAAAAGTTCATCATAAAGCAAGGCTGGACTAGATCAAAGCTTGTGAGGAGGCCTTCATGATGATAGTAGGAGGAAGCAGACTGGCGTGACATCCGAAAGGAGGGTGGGTTTGGGTATGCGGAGAGTGGGGGGATATACATGGAGGTCATAAGGGGATAAATGGCTATTTTGTGGAAGGAACCTATAATGAAAACTTCTGCCCAACCACTTTTATTCTTTAGAGGAGTTATAGGGTCTGTCACTACTGCATTGGTTTTCACCCAGATTTACAGACGGTTTTCGGATTTGAAAACCATCTGTAAACCGACTGTCAACCATCTGCATAGACTTAAATAGAAAATCTGTGCAGATCCACACTGCACAGATGTTCTGTCGGATGGATGTAACGAAAAACTTAGAACATGTTCATTCTTCTGCCCGGTTTTGGGGCAGGACATGAACATGTCAATGTTAAGGGAGATGGCTTGAATCCGCAAATGGCTGACAAAAGCTTTCCCCTACAAACCAAAAAAAGAGCGGTCGGAAAATCTGACTTGTATTTTGTCAGTGCCGTGTGAACGCACCCTTATTGAGATGGTCACAGAGGCTCAAAGTTGGTGGAGAACGAGGCTGGGTTTTATGGTGGTGGGGGCTGGACTCCTTCAGTTGATGGATAAGTGAGCAAAGTTTATTAAAAGTTGGTGCCTATGAGCTGGTGTTGATCGGCTAGAGGTCCTGATGATGTTTTGGTGGCTCCGGAATGTTAAGGTATCGTTATGCTTTGGTCTTTGCGGACCTCCTCCCTTAAACTGAGTTGTGCATTTGATAGGATGTGTTTTTTTGTTAAATCTGTTTATTTTGTTTTATAAAATGGTTGCTGTGGCCAATTCAATCCAACCTAAGGTGGTCATAAGGTGCTCGGGAAGGAGAGAGTTAAATTGACCAAATTGAGTAGACAGTACCACCGTCATGGATAATTTATTTTTTTGGGTCACTTTGTGGCCAGCTTGGTTTAATTTATTTGGCTGTAATATAATTTCTATATGGTCTTGACTTATGGGAAATTATTCATTTGTGCATTTGTAGGTGCATAGGTAGATTGTTTGTGTAATGTGTTGCATGTCATGGTAAAAACGGGAACATTAATGTATTAGATGAACTGTACATTTAATATTGGCATCAATTTTGATGAAAGTAAGAGATTTCATTTCATTGGCACATTTTAGTCCATTTACGCACACCAATTTAGATTGATTTAGATAATGGTCTGACTGATGGCCAAAGTATGTGAGTGTAAACCCAGCTAATGTTTGCTTTGGACTCACCTCCTGGTCCTTCCATAGCCAAGCTACCCATCCCATCAATCCTAGCTCTAGCAAATACCACCCTATACAATAGCAGTAGGAGGACATTGAGGCATTTCTATATGTAGCCCATTGTAGTTGTGTTGTTTTATTTTGAATTAATCTTCTATTAATGAATATGGTAGTTAAATGTGGCTACGTACCTTAGAAAACTGTTGGTCAAACACGGCCAACAGCTATTTCTACCTGAACTCCCATTCAAATGCTGGTCTTGGCCAACATTGTGATTGGGCGTGTTTAAACCCAGACTTAGACTTGTCCAGCTGGGGAAACCCCTGGTGCGCCCCTTAGCATGGTGGAGCCTAGGCATGGCAGGCCTAGGGCTGCTTTTAATGGAGAAAGACAAAGAAAGAGAGTCAGAGTGCAAGAGTTATTTGCAGTATGTACAGTCATGTACAGTAGCTGTAGGATGGGCCCCAAGAATCAACCCCACTGTTGGGCCCTGAGAATCAACACGACTGATGGTCCCCAAGAAATCAACTTCACTGGTGGTCCCCAGGAGTTAACGCCACTGGTGATCCCCAGGAATCAACTCCACTCCTGAGCTCCAAGAATCAGCTCCATTGGTGGACCAATTCCTTTGGTGGGTCCCAGGCACCCCAGTCCAACACTATTCAAATCAAAGTACCCAATTTTTCTGTCTATCTGCATCTTCTCTTGGGAGGAGAGTTCGGACACCTTCATACACAATAGATGGGTGGTGGGTTCAGCCAACATTCATCCACACTAAGGTATTACTTTCCCACTAAGGTATAAGTTATGTGGGAATGTAGGAGGTTTTTATTTTGGTGGGCAGCAGTACCTGACTATCATTTTTACTGTCCTGGATAACCCCTCTAAGGCATTTCTTGGTTCTAGTATTATAGAATCTTCTTGGCGAAGATCATTCTACTTTGGCCCACTCTGCGACTATAGGTAGATCATGTTTTCCTTTTGTCTAAAAATGGAACATCTAATGGGATTTTATCTTACTTTGCCCAATTACTTTACTATGTTGTATCAGATTTCCTAGTTGATTTTGTTAAATGCAGTTTTTCTCACTTTTGTTGTATTCAATTTTTTCTGCAGACACCTTTGATAGATAAAATCTTTAGATAATCTTATCTCAGACAATTTCAGCCTACCTTAAGCCAAATAGGATCTTGTCTATACCATGAAGTATTCTATACATACACTCAGTAGGATATTTAAGAACTACAATTGTCCTAAATAAAAGTTAAGCTGATTCCACACTTACTGTTCTGACGTATTGTTGGTGACCTTTTTTCTGTACCTTTGGAGGGGTTAAATACTTTAAAATCCATTGCAAAAGTCTACAGATAGACATATCTAGTGTGTATTTTTGTAGTATCTTTGGGGTCATTGGTGTTTTTTTATGAAGTTTTCTTTTTTTCTTTATGGAATTCTAAATAGAAATTCAAAAATGTCAGGACACACACATGTATAAAATATACAAATGCCATTGGCATTTTTTACATTCACTTAAAAATGCTGAAAAATGTATTTGTGAAGGAGTCCTTACCAGTGTGGGACTGGGGAGCCTAGAGCCAACCAGTGAAGCTCATTATTGGGAACCACCAGTGGAATTGATTCTTGGTCCCAGCAGTAGAGCTAATTCTTGGGCCCACCAGTGGAGTTGATTCTTGAGGCCCACCAGTGGAGTTGATTCTTAAGGCCCACCAGTGGAGTTGATTCTTGGGGCCCACCAGTGGAGTTGATTCTTGGCACCCACGAGTAGAGTTGATTCTTGGGGCCCAACAGTGGAGTTGATTCTTGGGGCCACCAGTGGAGTTGATTCTTGAGGCCCACCAGTGGAGTTGATTCTTGGTGCTCACCAGTGGAGTTCATTCTTGGGCCACCAGTGGAGTTGATTCTTGGTGCCCACCAGTGGAGTTGATTCTTGGGGCCACCAGTGGAGTTGATTCTTGAGGCCCACCAGTGGAGTTGATTCTTGGTGCTCACCAGTGGAGTTCATTCTTGGGGTCACGAGTGGAGTTGATTATTAGAGTCCACTAGTAGAGTTGATTATCGGTGCCAGCAGTGAAGTTGATTCTTGGGGCCCCCCATATAGCTACTGTACATAACTACACATCTCTTGCCAATAACCACGGTACAGAGATGTTAAAATGCCGTTGGGTTTCCGACTGTATTTTAACTTGAGCCATGTAGACATAGCCTTCTATCTCCGTGTTGTGCTGTTCCTCTGTAATTCCTCCTAGAATTGTATTATTGAATCTGTCAGATAGGTGTTACCATTAAAGTTTTCAAAGGGGTGTGTCCCTGCACACACCAACTCTCAACACTGATTGGACAATGTAGGACAGTGCAGAAACACTCTACCGATTGGTAACACCAATCTGACAGATTCAGTCATACATTTGTAGGAAGAATAATATATATAAGGGAAGAGGCTCCAGAATTGTTGTTTTACAGGGAACACAAGGATTTAGTAAAGCAGACATACTAGGAACACCACCGATCCTCATTAAGGTCCATTAAAAGGCTACACAGCAAAGGCCTATTGACTTCAGTGTGAGAGCAAACAATCCTGTGCAATCTGAACAGAAGTCTGTGTTTGTTTTCCTAGGGGAAGCTGATTGACAGGTAATGTGATGCCTTACTGT
This sequence comes from Phyllomedusa bahiana, assembly GCA_025379985.1. Lineage (NCBI taxonomy): Eukaryota > Metazoa > Chordata > Amphibia > Anura > Hylidae > Phyllomedusa > Phyllomedusa bahiana. Next base: position 187,781 of record JAODAL010000078.1, on the reverse strand, counting down.
GGGTTGTGTGGGAGAGACCCTGGCTGCTGTGTGTATCTGACAGATTAGCTTCCCTAATTGTATTAGAAGATGAATCTTTTTGTTTTCCCCTGGGGAAGAAGGGGGAGGATGGAGGTTTTCCAATTAGCTCCAATGATTTAACCCCTTTGGCTTAGGGAATGATTTGTATAGGACATCATCCTCTGCACTTAACACTGTTTAAATCAGGTACGGTTAGGTAAGTGCGACTCTCCAGGGTCTCCGTTAAATTCTCTGCCATGTGTTTTTGGCCCGATGTTTATTAGGAGGAACTGGAGAATGTTCTAAAAAGAACAGAAGAAATGGAAAAGTTTTTGGGTTTGCACTCCACGAAATTTAAGAGACAAATTTAACCGACCGTGCTTTGAATTTAAAAACACCGGAGAGTCTTTTTTCCAGTGGTCAATAACACGTTTCATGTCACATCTCACCCAGATTTTCTAAGTGTCAGGAAGATTTCCGCATCCCATTCATTTTATCTATGAACTGTCCTTGACATAGTGCCAGAAATCCAGAAAAGGCTGAATGGGAATTTCAGTTGCCCAATCTGGTGCACACTCGGCAATATTTATCAATGGAAAATCCCCTCAGATACCCTGGGGTGCACAACAAATGCATCAGTCTCCGTCTTGTAGGTAATGCAGTGTACATTAGGCTGGGATTGCGATATATCATGTTCATGTTAAATTCCTGCACATTCTTTCTGGTTCCTAAACCCTTTCGTTTCCTGTCCTCTTGTGTAGATTGTCTGTAATCCCTCCTGGTTTCCATACAAGCCTCTATGCTCCTTCACCAGCTGACGTTTCATCACTGATGTTCACTTTTACTCCATTAGGCCTGTTTATTCTAACGATGAATGTGTTTGGGTTTGAGATTAAGACCAGCTCTGCCCCAAGAACCCTTCTTGACCTACCAACACCTCGGCTTCTAATGTAAGGAAAATAGTCCCCAGATGATACATATTTCTATCCAGATCTGAAGTGAAGAGGCTAGTAGAAACATAGCATGAACTTAACTATTAGAGGAGTTGTCCAACTCCCCCTCCAAAATAAAAACATAGTCCCAAATGTTCTAACAAAAAAAGTACTCTCCCCTCTTGGTCCACCACTGATCCAGTGTTAAAGCTCCGATGCGGGACGCTCTAGCGTTCATTTCTAGTCAGCAGGTGACCACTGCAAGCTATCAGTGGTCTCAGTGGTCATGTGTCGTTTCGTTGACATTGAATGGAGATAAGTCCAACAAATGGGAACAGCACCATAAATCCACAATGGGCCGAAAAGGTCCCAATCGATGCAGAGTACATGCAGAAGGTGTGCAAGCCTCCTTCTTACCACCAATGTAAACCAAAATAGCAAAATTCGGACGACAGTATCATTTAGGTAAAAGCAGGAACACTTTTTATTCCATAGAGAGTACAAAACCCACCAATTTGCAACGTTTCAGCCCGTCAAAGTGTGGCCTTGCTGCTTGAGAAAGGCTACACTTTGAAGGGCTGAAACGTTGCAAATGGTGTTTTTTGTACTCTCTATGGAATTGAATGGACGTGTGACTACTGAGTGACCACCGAGGCCACGGATCGGCTGGAAGTAACATACACTGGAGGTAATGGAACTTGGCTCGATCAGCAGAGGTTTAAAAATGTGTGTACATTTTTTTGTTATTTTGTATGATTTTGGTTTATTTTTAGTTTCTATTTGGACAACCTCTTTAGTTACCAACTCAGCTATCTATGTCTGGTAGCTGGTTAGTCATTTTTCAAAAAGGGCGCTACCATATATAGCACCCAGGCTAATTAGCTATGGTCTTAGAGCAGAAAGTGAATGTGAAGAAAAGCTATCAATGCATATGTGCAGAATTATATTTTTTATCAACGTATACAGTGCTGACACATTCCACAGCGCTGTACAAAGACTGGCATCACTCACATCGCTCCCTGTCCCTATTGGGGCTCACAATCTAAATTCCAAATTAGCCTATCAGTATATTTTTGGAGTCTGGGGGAGACTGTAGTAGCCAGAAAAAACTCATGCAAAAACAGAGACAACCAAAAAACTCCTTGCAGATGTTGCCCTTTGTTGGATTCAAACCCAGGAGGCCCTTTCTACAAGGTAATATTAGTGACTAATTACAACCTGCTTGTCGTCTACTATCATCTGTCAGTACAGAACATGTAGTACTGCACTGTACTAGAGAGAGGTGTTACTAGACTGCCAATCACTGCATGCACCTCACTAATACATGTAAGAGCAGAACAGGACATGTAGTACCACACTGTACTGTAGAGAGGAGCTATAGACAACCAATCACTGCATGACCTCCACTAATACTATAAGAGCAGACAGGAATGTAGTACCGCACTGTACGTAGAGATGCGCTAGTAGACCACCAATCACTGCATGCACCTCACTCATTACATGTAAGAGCAGTTACAGCGGACATGTCCTCACCGCCGTTTCCCCTACCTACCCACTGTACTGTCGAGATCGGCTACCCCGTACTAGACCTAACACCACACTGCACTGAACTGCCACGCCATGACTCACAGATACTACGAGCCCCCCAGCAAATCCCAGGCCAATGCTGTAGTTACCCGCCCCTCTGTATCACCTCGACTTCGAGCTCGGGCGTTACCGAGACCCACCCCAATCATCGGCACATGGCACCCGCCACTCCTCCCGCACATGCTAAGAGCCACCCAGTTCAACGGACATGTTCGTACCCGCCTCCGCTACTGTAGGCCGGAGTACACTAGACGTCCTACATCACTACATGCTTTCCTCACACTATTACTGTAAGAGCAGTACCGCGACATGTCAGTACCGCACTGTACTGTTAGAGGCTTAGTACTAAGATACCAAAGATCACTGCATGCACTCACTAATCACATTGTCTAATCGAGACAGTACAGGACATGTAGTTACTGCGCCCTGCCCGTACTCTGTAAGATAGACGGCCGCTAAGCTACGACTGCCCCATTAACACGCGCCCTGCAGACCCACCGCCATTTCTCGTAAAACTACATGTCTGAGGACACATCGTACAGGCCACTTGTCCCCAGCCTCACCTAGCCACTCGTACTGACTAGAGACGGAAACGCTACTCGACTGTCAATCACCTGCACAATCGCCATCCCCCCTACTCAACTACTAATACACTCGGCACTCGCCTCGGCCGATTACCCGCGAATGTACAGAAATACCCTCGCCACACGTGCTACTTGTGAGAGGGGGCGCTACTAGACCACCTATTCACTGCATTGCCTACTCACTCAATCTCACTCTGTTCAAGTCTCAGTACCATCGGACTCTGGACAGTACAAGCCTCACCGCGTACTGTCGAGAGCGCCCGCATAATTGCACAGCGTTCACCAATCACTGCATGCATGCCCCCCTCTCATATCCTAATTACATGTACTCGAGCCAGCCAATAGGACATGTAGTACTGACTGTCCCATGCCTAGAGACGGTCAGCTATCACTAGGAATCCAACCACGACACCTGCTTGCCTCCTCATACTAATACATGTCAACGAGGCAGCTACTGCGACATGTAGTTACAGCACTCGGTCTTAAGTAGCCGGCACTACATCTCTGGACTGCAATCACTGCATGCACATACTAATCATGTCCAAGAACCGCAGTACAGACAATGTTCACTCCACCCACACAACCCCCCCAATACCGCACACTGTTCTGTAGCACGACGGTGCTATCGACCTGTTAAATCCACTGCTCATACGCGATCTCACTATTCATGCCTAAGAGCCCTAGCCCTAACTCCAGGATCACTAATGCCTCCAAGACCCCCCCCCCCCCCACGCTACACAGTACCTGTAGGGACGAGCGCTAGCAGGATATACACACCACACAAGCAACCAGATGTTACTCTATCTCATTACTTGGCCGAGCCCACGCTACAGGACATGTCAGCACCTTCCCGCACCCTCGTACCTGTAGAGAGGGACTAAGATATACCACCTCAATATAACCTAAACATAGCCTCCTCACAATACTTGTAAGACGCAAGTACGGACCCTCTGTGCTCCAGTACCGCACTGTACTGTAGCCAGAGCGGCTACCGCAGGGACCACTCACAATCACTCTACATGCACCTCACTAATCCATGTATAGAGCAGTATCAGGACCACGATGTGTTGCCCCTACCCGCACTGCCTGTACAAAGAGTCGCAGCGGCAGGGGGGCTCGTAGCCCCCCAGACAAAGATACCTACACAAAGATCGATTGTACCCTGCCACATCTACACCACCCCCTGATACCAGATGATTTTAAACCTGAAAATGTTCACTATATTCCGTGTTGGATCTTCAATCACTCACATGAAATGACAGAGATCTAGCCCGTGCGCATGCTCGACTATATTGTATAGATACAGTGCAGCGTTTTCACTGGCCACTATAGCGTGCTACAAACATAGAGCCCGTCTTTATGTGACCTATCGTGAGTAGGAAGCGCGGCCAGAAGCGTCCAGTATATATGACATGTGTGTCTCCAGCACTTTATAGATCGTGTCCCATCTGAGACATATCAAGACATCTTCTGTCTCAGCCTCAGTCTTGCTATCCACCTGGTATGGATTTGCACTACATGTTATGTGTCGCGCCACGATAACACTTCGGCACACAGTCCATACAATTTGGATGAGAGATAAACAAGTAGCTCCCCCACAAACTTGGCTCATTCAAAAGTCTTTGTCGGTGGCAGGCAGTAGGCGCGAATGCTCAGTCTCCTTGGTTTCACCGACCCTGCATTATAAGAGGTCTGATAGCAAGGGCCTAGACCTCGTTTTAGTCATCTAATGTTACTACCCAACTAGGTGTTAGCCCTCAGCGAACAAGCTCCTGGGGATATACGTGAAAATATTGTATCTAGTGTATAGTATCCTCCCAAGTGGGCACTCCGTTCTTTTAAAAGACAGTATTCCTCAGAATTTTCTCTAACCTATCAATCCATGTCCCTCTGATATTAGGCACATTCATTCAATAATAAACTAGCATCACATACAAACATTCTAATATTGCCCTACTGCGAATAAACGCCATAATGTTCCTGGATCCAGCTATGCACATTAGGCTACAACCTTTCTCAGAGTTTATGATTTAAAAAAAAATTTTGTTTTGTTTTTTGTTGCCAATTAGAGGACCCACAATAAAAAAGAGTAGCTCCATGTGTATCATGTGGAATAATTCAATTGCTTGACTATAAAACAATGTTTGTCTCGCCATGCACCCAGACTGTCCCACCCCTGATAAATAATACAAAAATGTTCTCCTATTTCGTGTGTGCTAACGCCATACCTTGTGTCCCTCTTGGACCATCTCTGTAAGATATCAGTTGGCAGAGGTACGATACAGTGCCACGCGCGTATCCGTGCAAGGCATTGTAAAATTGAGGGAACTCCACCTTGTCATACAGCTAATATGTGTGCACTGTGTGACAGCAGAGAAAATCAAATGTAAATCTGTGTTGTGCCTGATTTTTATTAAAGACAACAGTCCATCCCATAGAAACAGCCGATCAAATACTCGTCCGCTCAGATGTCTCACATTATCGGCGCGTAATTGCACTTAAAAGACGTGCTTGAAGCTATGCCCATGCAATCACTGGTAAAACTGATACATCCTGCACCGAGGTCTTGAGAGAGGACTCTGCATGTAACTACATGGTGTACTCCCTCCACCCTAGGACAAAATAAAGGAACAGAGTACCGGTAATAGGCGGATGGCGCCTAGTGTGACTGCGTACACCCCACCTTCACCCGCGACATCTGGACCGAATCGAAGGCGCCTAATGCGCCCGTTCCCAGGCGGCCTACGTGTCAGCTTTGTCATATGTCTTATAACATAATATATACATATACAAAACAAACCATTTGTGTGTTGCTATGAGATAGATACACACTCTATTAACAAAGATATACATCGCACCTTATCAACATATATATAACATAATATAGATACAAATACAGTGAGAGACCTCACTGATCCCCCCCCCCCCCCTCCCCCCCCTCCCCGCCCCCCCACCACCCCCCACCCTCGTATACCCCATATAGATATATATAACTATAGAATAGATAGTAGATAAATAGACCGTACATACCTCTCCGCTCGCTGCGCTATATATAGAGATTATAATAGAAAAGAATTAGAGAAAAAATATATATAAAAAATAGATCAACTGGGAGACCTCGCCCAATGCCGCAGCTGTGACAACTCTGCCTATACGCTCTCCATACCATATAATCACCTGGCCATTGGTTGACTTAATCTGACCCCGCCGCTGCCCGCTCGCATACTCACTGCCTCCACCTTCATACGTCCCCCCGCCTCGCCTGGTTACGACTACAACCCACCACACTACTGTAACCGACGTACCACACTCCAACTAGAAACCAGATAAAATCACCATGAACCGCCGAGCACCACACCGAAACAACCGTTGCATCCACTTCGATTTGCACGTGCCCCATCTATTACGATATACATACATCAGACACTCGCGTACCCCACCAAATCCCATCCCACCTGCTTCTCATGGCCAGTTGGAAGCCTCCTGGCGCAGGCTTTGTCTCCATACGCAATTGTCTCCCCAACCGCGCCTTTTCCAATTTGCGCGAAGAAAATACCGATGCCGTCCCAAACGCGCCCCATACGCAACAAGACAAGATATACGATCAGACAATTTGTCTTAGATCTCCCCCCCTCACTGACTAATGAGACCGAGCTTCTACTAAAAAACCGTTGGCTCCGCCCCTTATTTGTGTAGTCACCCCTCAGACCGGCGGAACCAGATCAAAGTTCATGCCTGTCAAAGTAAAATTCAAACATGAACAACAGTTTTAAAGTACCGCAAAAACTATATAAAGACCTGATCCCAGTACAATATTAAACAAAATCAAGAGTTCGAATCTATAGCCTTCACAGAGGTAGTCCCTCACTCTATTGCCATATTTGTACTCTACCATCATAATAACAGAAATACCAAATCAAAAGATCTATGAGAAAACTCCATCTACAATATTTGGTGCACTCACTCCACCGACGAAGCGATCACAAAGTATCATCTAGCATGTTGTTGAAGTACCCAAAATTACGCTGCACATCATTTTATATCGTAATCGCACGCTAAATACATCCCGATGTTAGAAGATATGACAAGATAAAATTTCTCCTACACTAGTCCTAAAATGTGTCGCCGATGTCATCTTTAGGTCTCATTCACAGTCTCTCATCTAGTTAAAATCATTAATGAGAAATAATCAAATTGTGTATCTATCCCAGTAAACCACAGTCTTTGTTATTGTCTCCTCATAAATATTCCCAGTAGACTCTGGATATAAAATAATACCTTGCATTACGCTCCCCAAGCCAAACAACCTGCCCCTCTAACTCATAGAACAAAATTATGTTATTAATATTTTTCTTCTAATTATTTATTTTAGCGCTCCATCTCCAAGCTCCCAGAGCCGCCCGTTCCTCACAAATCCAATGGGGTACATTACAGAACATAAGCATCAATCTAACACACTCGTACACTTCGGTGGACTAATCTGCTCCACCTAAACAACCTGGTACAGAGGGCTGAGGGCCTGCCCCGCTAAGGCTCTCACAATCTCCAATAGGCCCGGGCGCACCCGCTCATTCGGTTTCTGGCTTCTCCCTTTTTGGGTGATAAACATCAAGCGCCCATCTTTCGCTAAATTTACTTATTCAATTCTTCAAGAAGCGTCTTGTTTATACTTACTTAATATAATACGTTTTATCATACAATTTGCCCCTCTCGATCTATATATTCATATATATATATATATATAATCTAATATATAATCCCCCCCCCCCCCAAACCCCCCCCCCCCCCACCCCCCCACCCCCCATAGATATACATCTATCTAACTATCACACACATCTCACAATATAATATATATATAACATACACACACTCTACACACACACACAATATATATATATAGCATATCCACACTCACCCCTCTCCCCATCCACCAATATATTATATATAAAACAAACACACACTATACACACATCCAAAGTATATACCCAACACCTACACACCACCCCCACACCCCCCACCCCCCCCCCCCCCCCCCCCCCCCCCCACCCCCCCCCCCCATCTTTTTTTTTTTTTCTTTTTTTGGCAGTGAGTCCAGAGTGTGGGGGAGCAGGAGAGAAGTCTTGGAGAGGTTGTGTGAGGAGCTGATTAAAGAGGGAGAGCCATAGAAGAAGGTCTGTGAGGAGCGGAGATTGCGTGAAGGGAGATATCTGAAGATTAAGGCAGAGATGTATAAAGGGGAGAGGTTATGGAGAGCCTTGTCCGTAGAAAGTGGCGGCGCAAATTTCAAAACTAGGGAAAAAAAAAAAAAAAAAAAAAAAAAGTTAGGAATTTTTTTACGGTACCAAAACATAACGGAATCTGTATGTTTGGTATTGGTGGATGCATATGAACCTGTAGAATAGAGATAACACATCATTTTTACCAAAGAATGAACAAAACACCCGCAAACATGGTGTATATTTTTTCACATTTTGAATTTTTTTGCTTTTTCCCAGTATATCCTATGGTAATATGAATGACACCATTCGAAAGGACATCTTGTCCCGCAAAATAAAAGCCCTCTATGTAGGTGGAAAAATAAAAGCCCTCTATGTAGGTGGAAAAATAAAACAGTTATGGCTCTGGGAAGGCGAGAAGGGAAAAAAAATAGGCCTCGACGTTTAGGGGTTAACAGTCCGCACAGGTACACACCGCAATGTGAACAGACCTGTTCAACCTTTTCTGGCATCTGCCCTAGTGTATTGTGCGGCGAGTCCTCCCCCCAGTAAAATCCCTGCAGAGGGAGCAGATCACTCAGTAACCTGCTGCCTTAACCCCTTCAGCGCCAGTCCGAGCAGCGCAGATCTGTAGGGCTCTCACTGACTGAGGAGGGGTTTTCAGCATAGTGTCCTTCCATTGAACCTAGGAGGAGCAGGATGGGAGGGGCGGTGTGGATGGAGTTTGCCAGGGAGGTGGGGGTAAAATCCAAGTTAGAATAAGCTGTAATACCAGCTTCCGCCTAGCAACATACAGAGCAGCTGTTCCAAAACACAGTTTTCTTTAGGCAAAGCTTCAAATGAAGGCGCTCGGCAGGCTACGTATGGAATATAATGCGCCGCGGTCTAGTGTTCATTTTCTGTCCCTGAACCCCGGAGGCAGTAGTGATGTCTCCTGGAAAACATGCAGGTTCCAATCTCTATTAAAGTACACTCCTCATAATCTGGTATCAGTCCTGGAAAAAAAAAACTTTTACTTAAAAAGTAAAATAAAAAATAAAAATCACTTTTATCTGTTTCGTGGTGACCCCCAAATCCTGGGGCAAATCTGCTCCCCCATTCCCTAAGCAAATCTGATGTCTAGGACTTCGGGAAAGCTGAGTGATGGCCTCCATACTCCCCGCTCAAGCAGCTTCCAATAGGATTTATATGATAAATGAGTCCATCCATCAATCATTGTATTGTCTACATAGAAACCTGAGCCCCTTCTGCATCGCCCTGCGACCATTTTACTGTTCTCAGACTGACCCCACTACTGGCTGAGCTGCCAGCACCAGCCTTTCCAAAAAATACATTTTTGCAAAAACACAGGAAATTGAAGCAATCTTAAACATATTCAACAATCTGTTTGGTCGTCCAAGTTCTCTTTAGAGACTATAATGAGCATTTCATCAGAACTGGGCTGCGAACCCGCTGATGCTAAAATCAATCCCGTCAGCCATGGTTTTCAGCCCAGCTCTAATGTATGGCTGAAAATGACACGGATATACAAAGGCTGCGTCCAGATCTATATGTGGGTTCATTGTAGGTAAATAAGGTACTTGTCCTGTTTTGCGCCCGTCCCCACGGCTGCGGGGGTGGGGGGGACAGCTTTTCTCCGCGATGAGCGGAGAAAAGCTGTCCCCCCCCACAGTCACAAGCACAGGTTCCGTCCGAAACCGGACGGAAGATTGTGCTTGATGTCTTGCGGCCAGACCGCGGGCGGAAAAACCGCCGGGCGGAACACCCGTGCAGTGGGGGACTGCTGCAAGGTTTTTGCTTAGTAGCACCATTGTGTCATTTTTGGCCGGCCCTTTATTTTCAGGTCGGTCTGAAAAATGCAAACCCGGCCGAAAACCCGTCGTGGGGACTTGCCCTATGGCTGATGTTCACACGGGACTTAATTTGCGACGCAGAGGGGGGGGAGGGTCATATTTGGCCCGCAATTACGTTGTGTACGCGGTCGGGGGGGGGGGGCGGCAGCCCGCCGGCCCCATAGACATTCATTATCCTCGGTGCGTATTCGTGGTGATAATTGACATGTCACTTCTCTCCCCCCGCGGCGTATTGTGCGAGCGAGGAGAAGAGGCGTAATCCATAGTTCTCTATGAGACCTGTGGATTACCGTAATGACTGGGATGTATTTCAGACCGTGAATTATGGGCTGAAATACGTCCCAAAATAAGCCGTGTGAACATGGCCTAATAGAAAAAACGACCTCTGGTCTACACAGGTCTTTTTTTAAGCTTGTTTTCTGGTGCCGGTGGATCTAGGAACATGTTGCATAATACGCCGGCATTTGCGTTTTGCTGTCGGTTTCTCATACAATCAATTGTATGGGTCGACGGCAAAAAACCCCAGAACCGACCGCGGTTTTTGCAAATACAGTGACAAAAACTGGGAAAAAAAACGTTGACTTTCCGACAGTTCTTGTCCGATGCCATGTATCCTATTGATTTGCCATTACCTTCTAAACAATTTTCTGGACATTGATCTGAAATCTTTGCCTTAAAAAAAAATAAAGGGCAACATCTATGAATTCACCTGCGCCATATTTTTGCCGTATCTTACACCCAAAAATTTTTTCGTTGTCCTGTTCTATAGATGTAGGAACAGTCATACGCTCAAACCTGACGCAGTCTGCACTAGACACAACACTTTTGAATGCGGCAACAATGCACCAAAGTTTGGGGCATAACACTTTCATACCTACTGTCATATTCTACACTCCTCTATGTATTTAGAACCGGTGTGTAGGCCCCAAGTTACATAGATGTCGGTCGAAGTGTCTTCTTGCTTCTTGATGTGGATTCCTTACGCAAACACTGTTGGGTAACCTGGATGTATGTTAGCCCTGCTATGAGCAAGGACTGCTTTATCCGAAACGCGTCAGCGTGCACCTAATGACTATTGTTGCCTATTCCTGGCCGTGAGTCTGTGCATACCTGGGCTATTTTTAAATATGCTTCAATACATTTTTGGATATTTTTTAAACATGACCTATTCGGACTGGAAGCTGGTTCCTGCATTTCTTTGAAATCCTGTACATTAGTCCTGGCTCACACCTGAGTCAGAGGTTCCATTCAGAGTCTCCATTGCAGATTCCATCAACAATTATGGGAAAAAATAGCGCAACATGCAGCTCCGTATTTCCGTTGAAATGAAGGGCACCACAATGGAAACCCTAACATACCCTTAGTAGTAAAATGGGGTCGGGTCGGGTGCTGTTTGATGAAATTTCCCAAAAGGGATACCTCCATTACGATGGGGAACCCCCGGCCTTATCTCCACTGAATGGGGCTAATCCTCATCCAAGCTGAAATTATTCAAGGCATATCATATCAGCAACAGATTTGTCCATCTTTTTTTTTGTACTTTCTGAGCTTTCCCCTTTAGGGAAATTTTCCCCGGGGGCAGGGGTTTTCGGCCGTTTTTCGGGATTTTTTTGGGGTTTTTTTCGGGAAGGGCCTAAAAAAAAAGGGCCCGGGGAAAATTTAGCAAAATTTTTTCTTTTTGGAAAAAGGGGGCAGCAGCCCCACTGAAGGGTTTTCCCGCCGGGGGGGTTCCCCCCCCCGGGCGGCCCGGGGAAAAACCCTTGAGCAAGAAACCATCTTCCTCCAGTGAGGGGGGGGGCCCTTTTCTTCACCCCAATCGGGAAAAAGGGCCCCCCTCCCCCCCGGGGGGAGGGGCGCAAAAAAAGGAAAAATTCCCGGGCCTATTTTTTCCTTTTCCGTGGGGATGGCCCTTGGGGCCCTTTCTACATGACAAAGTTTTACGGTGGGGGTTTTTTACTTTGGACTTAAAACGGGTGAAAACCCGCTGTAAAACCATCCCCATTCCCTCAATAAAAATTTCCAAAGCTTTAGTCTAAAACGGCTCAGATTTTTGGGTGAGTTTTTAAAAAACCAAACATTTTGCAAAAACTTAAAACATGAAGAGCGTCTCCCAAATTTAAAATTTGGAAAATATGCTTTTCAAATGTTAAGAATCCAAAAAACCCAGAAAAAAAAAAAAAAAAAAAGGGGCCCAAAAAAACAAAAAACTGAGTGTAAAATGGGGCTTTGGCGGGAATTCACGATTCTTTAAATTTTTCGGGGAAAACCAAAATTTCTTTCCCACAAGGGGGCCCTTTGTTTGGGGAAAACCCACGGGGCCTTGGGGGTTTTTGTTTTCAAAAAAACTAGTGTTTTTTGGTTTTGTTTTTATTTAAATTAAGAAAGCCCCAAAAAAACCCAAATTGGTTTTAAAATTTCCATTTCCCCCCTAGTTGGGATATTTTGTTTTTAAACCCCAAAATTTGACTTTTTAAAGGGGGGAAAATTTTTTAAAGGGAAAAAGGGAAATAATTTAGGTTTTACCAAAAATACCCAAAATTTAAAGGGGGGTAAAAAAATAAAACCTTAAAAATTTAAAAACTCCTTTCAGGGTTTAAAACCATAACCTAAAATTGAGCAAATTGGACATATGTGTCTTTTATTGCAGTCACATGACGACTACCACACCGCACTCGTATTTTTCAGGGCCCTTGTCTGTTTGCTAGTCCCAAAAAAAAGTCCCTTTTTCAACACTTTTTTAAAAAATGTTACGGGAACATTTAAAAGGGGTTTTTGCCCCAAAAGTGATTTCCCTTAAACTCTACTGTCAGGAGAGAAGAAAAAAAAAAGGGCATTTTAGCCCAACGGGGGTAAAGGGGGGGGGGGTGACAGAGAGTGAAACAGGAAGCTCTGCAAATTTTAACTCAAAAAATTAACATTAAAACCCAGGGGATTTTCTATACACGACAGGCCTCTACACGCACTTTTCCCCCCAGCCTTTGAAAACCCTTCGTTCCCTGTCATCAGAAAAGAAGTGCAAAAAAGAAAGCGCGGCAGATCTCTCCTGCCCGTGTCCTGTTTGTGCCCCCCCAAATGTAAACTGTCGGGGAAACAAAGGGGGGACCTACCCTTTGTTTGAAGCGTAACAGGCTTCACTTTTTTAATCCACAAAAATTTAAGAAAAGGGGATTAAATACCCTTTTTGGGAGGTCCCACTCAAAAATTTACATGGGGGCCCAAAACCCCCTTTTAAAAAATTTTTTTTTAAAATCTCGGGACATTTAAATAAATCGCTATCCATAAATGACGGGGTAGGGGGGGGTCCCCCCCCTTGGGACCTTCATTTTTTCTTGAAAACGGGTCCCTAAAAATTCTTTTCCAAAATACAGGGGTGATTTGGTGGCCACTCTCAGTTAGTTTTGACTAAAAAACCAAAGGGCGGGGTGTGTTTGGTTGAACTCAAAAATTCCCCTTTAAAATGAACAAGAGTCGGGTGAAAGGCAACCTCCCTCCTTTTTGATGGTTTTTTCCTCCCTCTGGGACTCACATCTAAAAAACTTTTTTGGGGGAAAACCCTATTGCTTCCCTTAAATGTCTAGAGGGAAAACTCCCCCCCCTATTTAAAAGGGGTTTCCCTCTTTTTTTAAACCTTTGAGGGGCCTTTTATTTTTGTTTGGGTTTGGGGGGCCCAAACCCCCCCCCTTTAAAAGACAATAAAAAAGGACTGAAACCCTCCCTGCAAGCACGGTGCCCCCCTTCCCATTGCTTACACAGGCACGGGGGTACTCCAGCCCTCATTAAAGTAAATTAAATTGGGCTTCAAAACCCCGGTCTCAGCCTCTTTGGTTTGGGGCCTTTGTCAAAGGGAACCCGTTCTCAGCCCTTCTGCAGGCACCCATTTTTTCAGAGCAAAAAAAATTCTGGGGCTTTTATTCTGTGCAGTAGAGACATAGCCCAAGCGCTTTTTACACAATTTCAAATGGCACTGAAAACAGTCCATGTTGACCCAGTAGAACAGATGTCCCCAATGTTCTAGCTCACAAGCCTTTTTCTTCATTTTGCAGGTGCTGTTGAATCACACTGAATTTTTAAATGGGAGGAGATGTATAAAATACACATCCAAATTATATGACAATTGTAAACTGTTAGTATAATGTACAAGTATACTATGATTTTTTATTGCCCTTAGTAAAATTTAAAAATCTCATTTGCCAATGTGGGTGTAGCCCCCAAAATGGCCCAGAAGAAAATTATGGTTACTGGCCAGGGTTGAAAATATTTAGAAAAGATGCCCAGATTTTGAAACATACAATTAAGGCAACACGCATGAATGGGACTGCGGCAGAATTCTGGCGTCTTTTCAGCCCAATATAGGCGCGCCCGTTCATACATTTTTAAATCTCCCAAGACCCCCAGGACATTACTTGGGTCTGCGGTGCTTTGTAATGCGCCCAATCTCGGGGGGGCGTGCGGGAGGCGGGGGGCGCACTAGAACCGTAGCGAAGTTACATATTTGTAGCTATAGCATTTCTGGGCGCAGTACAGTTAAAAGGCAATGTTCACACGGCTTATTGCCGACGTAATTGCGGGGGGATTTTGCCCCCCAATTACGCCCGGGTGCCCTGCAGCGGGGGGGGGGGGGGGGGCAGCCCGGCCCCAAGACATTTTTATTTATGGCTACAGCCGTAAATAAGTGAGTCCTTTTCCCCCCTCGGGGAATCCATAGTTCTCTTTTGAGAACTGGGATTACCCTAAGGCCCGGGGGATTTCGCGTATTGGGGCGCAAAAAAGGCGGCAGTCGGCTGAAATCGGTCCGAATACCCGTGTGAACGAGCCCGAACAGGTAGAGCACTTTCAAAGTGTTTTTTACCTGTCGACGGTCGCCCCCGAGGCAGAATGCACCGATTTTACCCGCTGAAGCGTTTCTATTCCTTAAAATGGCATGAAATTTGGCGTGTTAAAGCCAAAATTTTTTGCATTGCCCTAACTTTTGGGCGCCAACCCCTCTTTTGCTGAGTGCCAAGCTCCTGGTGGCTCATAAGCCATGTATGGCTATTGAGCCAGTGGGTTTGAGTATACTGCGGTAAATGAATGTCAAGTTTTTCATGATAAAGTCAGATGTATAGCTAGAATTCATAGGGCTCCATAGCAAAATGATACTGGACCCCCAACAACCAATGACAGGATACAGAAACAGCAACATAAGTAACAGTAATTATTGGTATGAATAATACCGCCATGTATCAGAGAAACCCAAAAAATATGCTAGTAGCGAAAATCACAAACTTGTTATTCCCTATAAAAAAGTACAATGTTCTTGCAACTAAATAGGTACCCTCAACTTTTGGACTCCATAGTGAGTGCTACAGGTGCTATGGCTATAGTTCTGCCTATGGACCCATTCATTAAATCTAGGTCAGCTGTCTTTTGTGCATGGTGGTGTTCCAACTCTCCCCTCACAGATGAAATTGGGGTAAAGATTGATCGGGCATTTTACATTTCAATGCTTGGTCCTCTTGGAGGTGTCTGGCAGCAACATACTCCCCTCTTCCCAATAACAACCCATGCATGCTCTGCCAAACCGAGCATCCATGTGTATGAGGGGGCGAGGGATGTTCTTACAGCTATTAAAAGTGTATGGCCAGCCTGATGTTTTGCTGTTCACCGTACTATATCTTTAATTTGTGTATTTCACATTGTATATGTATGTACTGTACAGAGGCGTAGCTACAGAGGGTGCAGAGGTAGCAGCCACTACCGGGCCCTCCAGCCTGAGGCTGCCCAAAAGCCCTTCTGCCACATAAGAAGATCCCAGCATTGTTAGTGGCACGCGGTAGCTGGGGGGCCCATTTAACTTTTTGCATAGGGCCCCGGAGCTTCAAGTTACGCCTCTGGTACTGTATTTTGGCTGAAAGTGCAAATTCAGTTCAAAAAATCTGACGATAGAAAGGTCATGTAGTTACTATCTATATTCTTTTCCCGTACACCATTGACTTGTGGACAGACTCATCAATCTTAGTTTCTGACAGACGCGAAAAAAACAGCAATGAATGCATTCCAAGTATGTTCTAGTATTGAAAACAATGGAAGTTCAATGTGAAGGGCAGCTGCATGCAATCTTGTCCAGTGTACTGTATCAGTCACGCCAATTGTCAGTCAAACTGGTATGGCTTCAATGAGTATGTCCTTCACCCAGCACAACTACTTACCTCCACCCTTCCCGACCCCACTTCTTCATAAATAGCAGCAAGCCTGGACAAGATGGTGGATGGTCGACTGCAGTACTCAAGATAAAGGATAATAAATGCAAATATACTGTACATGTGTATACACAGCGCGTAAAACAAGGGCTCAACGCATGTAAACAGGAAGGCATACATGTCATTCTATATATATGGCAAAAGTCAGACACAAAGACTGAAACCTGAAGGTGTTTAGAGGAGACGAGACATATTTTGCAAATGTAGGTGGTTGAGCCTGTTCTTCATGTGCTGCAAATGAAATCCAATCTGGTGATCCCAATATAGAACAAGCTCTTGAATAGACACGTATGCATGTACCATATGCTTCAAACTCTTCCAGTTTTGTGTTCGCCTGGCACTTCTGTTTTACTCAATACTTGTGTTCTTCATGAAATAGGAATTCCTCTGTTATTCTTCCTGGAAATATGTGATTAAGTTGGTAACTTGGTGTCGCTATTATCATTGTGAATATGTTGTCTCTACACAGTCTGATACTGATATTGAATAAATGAGACATACTTCATTGACGAGTGAAGTGATAATACCCAGTTATCAATTTATTAATATATTTCCAGTAGCGGCATACTAAAGAATCGGAAGGGCCCAAATTTTGAGCAACCAATCAGCAGCCTGCAGGAACATCAGAGAGAAGAGGTCATACTTACATAGAGGCAGGTCAAAATCCATTCTGAGTAGGCCATAAAAGCCCCAGGGCTATATGGGAGAAGTTGTCCAGGTGCAGAATACTGATGTACAATCACTCACACCTACTATCCATGAGGGGGGCAGTTGCTTCTCCACAGGAGAATTGGTGGGCATGCTGGGTCCCTGGCATGGTGGATCTTTGGGCATGACAGGCCTGGGGCTTCTATTAAGAGAAAAAGGGAGAGACAGGTAGAAAGCAAGAATGATGTTCAGTATGTGCAGTCATGTACAGTAGCTGTAGGGTGAGCACCCAGAATCAGCTCAACTGGTGAGTGCCAAGAATCAAGTTCACTGGTGGGCCCCAATAATCAACTCCACTTGTGGGGCTAGGAAATCCTGGTGGGCCCAGAATAATTTAACTGGGGGGCCCAAATTAATCAAACTCACTTGGGGGGCCCTAAGAATCAACTCCACTGGTGGGCCCCAAGAATCAACTTAACTGGTGGGTTCCAAGAATCAACTCCACTGGTGGGTTCCAAGAATCAACTCCTCTTGTGGGGCCTAAGAATCAACTCTACTGGTGGGCCCCAAGATCAACTCCACTGGTGGGCCCAAGAATCAACTTTACTGGTGGGCCTCTAGAATCAACTCCACTGGTGGGCTTCAAGAATCAACTCCACTGGTGGGCTTCAAGAATCAACTCCACTGGTGGGCTTCAAGAATCAACTCCACTGGTGGGCTTCAAGAATCAACTCCACTGGGGGGTAGCCCCATTCTCAAATTACACGGGTGAGCCCCAATCATCAACTTCCACTGGGGGGGCCCTAAGAATCAACTCCACTGGGGGGCCCCCAAGAATCAACTTAAACTGGTGGGCCTAAGCATCAACTCCACTGGTGCGCCCAAGAATCAACTTATGGTGGGCTTAAATTTTAGGATAAATTTCCCACTGTCCACTGGTGGGCCCAAAGCACAACCCCACGGGTGGGCCAAGAATCAACTTACTGGTGGGCCAAGATTCAACTCCACGGGTTTTGGGTCAAGAAAACTCCGCTGGTTGGTCCAAAAAATAACTCCACGGGTGGGCCCAGAAAAAATCCATGGGGGGTTCCAAGAATCAACCATTGGGCCAAGAAAAAAACCGTTCCACCGGTGGGCTGATCACTCTAGTTGTGGCAAAAAGAATCAACTTTAAAAAATGGGTGGCTTTGAATAACTCCACTGGTTCAATTTCTATAGGAATGCTAGTCATGTGTGTACGTATGGTGCACCATGCTGACTTACAATTTATTAGTGATGTCCATTTTATTCTGTCAGGTGAATAGTTGTTCACCAGTATTTTACACTGCAACGTCTCCCATGTGGCACCTGGACTTTTTTTTCCTCATATTAGAAATGGATTTCTGATTAGTATCAGCAAGGGTTAAGATCACACAACAAATTTTGATGTGGAATTTGATGTGGATTTCGCACTGGATTCCATGTTAAAATCCACGTGTAGTCTGTGAACAACAGCGCACATTTTTTAATGGTGCAGAAAAATAAATGGATATGTAAATTTTTTGAAGCGGATTTTTCTTGGATTCCATTTCGGCAAACGTGATGTTGGTTAGACCCATTGAAATGAGACTAACCTGTGTCCAAATCATAGGTGAAAACGTCCTCCCTAAAGGGAAAATCCTTGGCAGAAATCCTAGGTATTGCCGTGGATTTCTGCAGAGGGTTTCAACAGCAATTTTTTCGGGAAAAAAACAACATGTAAACATACCCTTATTATGGCCTTTTCTCTGTGATAAGTAAATAATTTCTTAATTTTCTGTGAACTGCAGGAAAATCAGGCAACTAATTGACTAGTCAGCCAATCAACAGGAAAAATGAAGTATATGGTATATTCCCTTCTATCTGTCTGACTGGCAAACTTCCAGTAAGTTGACCGTTTCCTATAGGCTTCTGATTGGTTGGCAATAATTCGAATTCCAGGACTAATGACAGAGGAGTAGCACTTTTAGGGAATATCATAGAGAGCTGACAGGTCCTCTTATATATCAAATGATATTTTCTCATTTTTACATTAATCACACCAGGTGATTGATTCTTAGGAATCGTATTAATTATATTAGTGATATCATGATTCTAAATGAAAGTAGAAATCTGTTAGAAAACTAGAAAACCTGGTGAGAAACGTTTATGGACTAATTACCAATACGCAGCGGGGGGAAGAATTATCTGGAAAAGTAATTAATTTTAGTAAGTATAACAATAGGCCCTGTCTCAGCGCGAAGCCTATTAATTTTAATTAATTTTAATCTCTTCTTTGGTTTGATAAAGTGCCAGATTTGTTGGGCAAGATGTTGCCAGATATATTTCCATGTGAACTCTTCAAGACAAATAGAGCTAGTCTGTAGTTGATTTATGTTGTGGAACTATGTAACGTGGTCACGTTTGTAGTTTTTAGATGTCATTTTTGGCCATCACATATAGTTCAAAACCGGACATGGTATGGCCATTTGTGTTCTTCAACTGAAATATCGAGTACCTTTGTTGATGCCTTGAGGCCCATAAACTTCTATGTATACACATTTTTAGACATATAATCACTGTCTTGATTCTGAGGATTACTATTAGATGTGTAGATATCTATGTATACTCATGATGTCATCACATATAGTTCAAATCTGGACATGGTATGGCCCTTAGTGTTCTACAGCTGAAATGTCAAGGACCTTTGTTGGAGCCGTGAGGCCCATAAACGTTTACGTATGCTAATTTTTCCACATATAATCATTGTCTTGATTCTGAGAGGATTACTATTGGACATGTGGACATTTATGTATACGGATGATGTCATATGTAGCCAACTGCCTTACATTACAACTTACTTTACTAGCTGTACTAGTTGTGTACAAGATCAATTAGATCTTTATTCATAACACTATAGCATATCAGACACATCCAATATCTTAGGTCTATAACATGGTACCATGGTAGGGGTAGGCTAAGACTGGCCTACACGGGAGTAGGGGAAACCACCGGTAGGTCCATGATCATGGCAGGCCTGGCACTGGTTTTTAAACCATATGTGTATCCTTGGGGCATTTACATATAAAAACTATAGTAGAAACGGGAGCCACTGCCCTGCCAAGCTGTATGAAGGTAACAGGAGAAAGAAAAGCCGATAAGGGAGCGTACCCTCGTGTATTACTGTGGCACACCAATGGTAATAAGAAAATGTGACCGTATCTGCTCACCTGGTGCAGTTGTGCTGATGAAGGAGGCACAACTCTCTGTTAGGCGATATGCTGGTGTTACCCGGGAAGGAGCTTGCTGCTGGTTTCAATGTCCTGGTCCTTCCAAGCGGAGGGGTGCAGGGGAAGATGAGTAAAATCGAGTAAAATCCCAATGGTGGACCCACTAAATAGCCAACAACTATGTGGTTCCAAAATAGCGCAGAGACTCCAAAGTTATTAGAAGAAGGTAAAAATACCATATTTATTGGCAGAAGTTACACGTTACGTGCAAAATCACACTTCCTCAGACTTCACCTGCCCTGCCAATTACTCTTGTAGGCCTTAGGGTTACAGGAGGTTGAGCGTAGCTTCCCGATGCAGGCAGCTTAATTATATCACTGTATCTGTCTGCACTGGATAGCAGCTCTAGGAGAAAGCTGCTTGGTAGGAAAATTAAGAAAGCAAGGTTTTATTTTTTTATTTCATTTATCAGACACTATTAAGGACTTACCTAGTCTGTATCGACGCGAGACAGGAAAGACAGAAACAGGCAAGAGGCATGTACAATAGCTGTAGACTGGAACATAGGCCCCCCATCTGCCATTGACTAGGGGCATAGCTATATGGGGTTAAGAAATAACAGTTATCTGAGGATGCCTCAGGACATTCATGATCTGGTAATGCCCTAAAATGCCTAAATGAAGGCTGATTAAACCCCCTTTTTGTGCTACTGTTTACAGGATCATCTTGTGCATGTTAAAGCTTGTTAAAGGGGTACTAAGCTACAGATTTTACAACTTCAAATTACCTAGGTCTACCTCATTTACCTTTAGGGCATGTTCCCACTGCATGGGTTTTCGGACGGTTTTTCAGGTGGTTTACGGTTTTGCAGACCGCCTGAAAAACCGGCCGAAAATGAGCAGAACGAGCCACTATGGAAAACCCATGCAGCAGTCCCCACTGCACAGGTTTTCTGCCCGGCGGTCCGCCCGAAAAACATTGAGCATGCACATTCTTCCGTCCTGTTTTCGGACGGAATATGTGCATCTCAATGTGAGGGGGGAGGGCTTTTCTCCACTCACCGCAGGGAAAAGCCAACCCCCTCCCCTGCGACCGTGGGGACGGCCACAAAACAGTGTAAATACCGATCGCATAAACCGACCGGTATTTGTCACTTGCCCTGTAAACGGCCCCTTATAGATGTCTCATGTTCAACCAACTGATTGCCATGATTTCCACAAGTTTTACAATTTGGAATCAATGTAGTCAAACGCTGATCTTAATCATTAAAATGTCACATTCTATATACCTAAATAAATTTTAGTTTTGATCACTGTAACAATATTGAACCCGGTTTGGACCAAAGCCAGAAGTAAATTAATGTTGTATCAATTAAACATGGTGAAATCTAGCTTTAAGTTCTTTAGAACTAGACTCTTTTTGGGCATCTCACTGTTAGACTTTCTGGTTAATCTTTATTGACACAAATATTCACAAAATGCAATAGTCATCAAGAACCTGTAAAATGTCAACAACTAGTTCAGTTTTTTTATACCTAAACTTGGAGCTAATTTCTTTCATTATTAAAATGTAACATTGTATAATAAAGCGCTATGCCTTTTATAGTGTCGTAGCTGGAGGGCACCCACTTTTTTGGGGTTGGCACTTTACATGTGAGGGCCAAGTCTATTTTTGGGCATCCACCCCTCCCAGTGCAATTAGGGTGAGGGTTGGGAATCATCCCTGACTGAAGTGGGATCCCAGTCCCCTAGCTGCTTAGGGCGCACTATCGACTGGTCCTGCCTGCTTCGTCAGGGAGGCGGAGCACCCCAAGTAACAAAAGTTCTAGCTACGCCACTGGTTTTATGGTCCAAGCTAATATGGTACAACTGTAGTACCCATACAGCACATGGCTTCCATTCCAGCTGTTGCAAGAACTTGAATATAATCACTTTCAAGGCTGTAGCTGCTGTCGGCAAAGAGCAGCTGGACTTGTGCTTAAACCAATTCCTTTGAAGATGTTGACAAAGAAATATAATGGTCAGCACATATACCTCAGTATAGGTTCCTTTTAGCAATATCTACTGTTCATTCAGCAGCTTTCTTCTATCATGTTCCATAGGTTTCTCAAGTCTACAATCTTATTCATCTTATAACCTAACGGCATGTCCCCACGGCACGGGTTTGCGGCCGATTTTTCAGGTGGTTTGCGATTTTGCAGACCGTCTGAAAAACCGGCCGCAAACAAGCACAATGGGCTCCTATGGAAAACCCGTGCAGCAGTCCCCACTACTGGGGTTTTCCGCCCGGCAGTTTTTCCACCCGCGGGCCGCCCGAAAAACTTTCAACATGCACATTCTTATATGTGCAGGTGAATGTGAAGGGGGAGGCTTTTCTCCGCTCATCGCAGAGAAAAGCCATTCCCCCCGCGGCCGTGTGCATAGCACACAAACCGGGCAAATACCGGTCGGATAAACCGTCCAGTATTTGTCCATTGCCGTGTAAACGGGCCCTAAGGATTTTTCCTCTCTAATCTTTCATGCCTTTAGAATGGACATATTAAATCATACTGATGGACATCTTCTCCATTGGTCTGATCACATATCATGAATGCTTTAAAATCTTCTGTTGGTTGTTAGTGATAAGCTTTATAGATGTGAGAGATGATCTTTAGCACTAAATAAACAATTTTCCTTATGAGGAGAACATTTTATGTATGCTGCTTTAACAACAGGTATGCTGATAGAAAAATATATTGGAATACTCTGCAAATTGGGTACAAAATATCTCATGTATGGCCACTCTAATGTGGTCAAGGTCTAAGCCATGACCTTTTCTCCTCTTCCTATTGAAATAAACATGCATGTGTATGGAAGAATCTAATGAAATAGTTGTTCGGCAGGCAGTTAATGGATATGAGTAGTCAACTTGAGTCTTCATGCGTGTATTGGCTCTCTTAGGCTATGTCTACACAGCAGAGGTTTTTTGATTGGATTTATGGCGGATTCAGTATTTAGAATCTGCCGAAAATCCAACTGTATCCAGTGCTGTGTAGACCTCAATAGAAAATCAATGATATAGTCTACACAGCACAGATTTTTTAATGAGGATTTCTAAACTGCCAGAGAACATGTTCTATCTTCTGCTGCATTTCAGTCGGATTCCCATAGCCTCAATGTATGGGGCCGGCGGGAGATCTGAAATCCAACCGTATTTTTTTTGTGCAGAAATCGTTGTTCAGTGAAGTTAAAATAATGTCGGATTTACCATGATATTTTAACTTAGCTGTGTAGACATAGCCTAAAGACTTGGTCAAACTTTTCAGTTGGCTATCTCATGTGTCTGGAAGTCCTTGACTCTCCTCCACAAGATGGTATCAGGGAAAAGAAGGATTGGGCATGTTGAATTTTGCCACCTTATCCTTTTGTTCTGCATGGAGATAAGCTACCACTAGAAGTTTCTGGCATCAGATTCCCATTAAGAAAAACACATACATGCTCAGCCGAGCAGAACGTGTATGTGGGTTGGGTGGTCAGGAGGAGTAGCAGTAGCAGTCGACCAAATGAGCGTTTGGTCAACATTTAAGGTTTATGGCCACCTGTAGTCTTGTCTATATCGGTACAATAATACAAACGCAACTGCGATATCACTGGTGAGAGAGATATTGCAAAAAAAAATTCACTTTACTGAACCTAATTTAATGACTTAATATTATTAAAATAATTTGTAGTTATTATACATGACCTATTACAACATTATGTGACCTCATTGATTGGCGAGAGGAGCCATAACCACCGTGTAAAATGGTCTATCAACATTTAGCCTAGTTTGTCAGTAGCATCCATATATCCCACCCTGACCATTGATTTATGATCCTTCCCAGCCTCCTGCTTGGTTGTCACCATCTCGCCTTGAACCTCACATCTGACCTGGCACGTCTTTCTACTGTTCCTTTTGGCCAGCCGGTAATTCACTCTGAACTTCCCTCCCCCCCAGTCCTATTCCAACCACCATAAACATTCAGGAAGGACCCCCTCCCTCTTCAGACACCTTTACGACTCCAATTCAGGCTACTTTAGTGCATCTCCTTTAGAAAGCAGAACTTCCTGTATTTATTGCTGTCTAGGACATAAAGGTCTTATTCAACACAGGTGTCGTACACTGTAAAACGTTGCTTACTTGTATGGGATAGGCACCACATTATGGCAGCAGTCATCCAAACTGTTTGGCCATAAAGTGCATACCCTGCAAGTGGGATTGTACATAGCACATGTATGGGACCTATTGTAAAAGCTCTGAGAGCACTTTAATGAGGTGGCACCATATTCATACCAAGAATTGATTACACTCTCAGCATTTGTAGTGTTATGGAGACTGGACAGCAACCTACCATAAATCCTCAGTTTAACAGATGTCAAGGCTTCACAACAACTAAGAAACCTTATCACGTCATCTACAATATAACATGTATGGTGGTCGCTCCTAACATCTAGTTATGCAGTTAGAATTTCAGTTAAAATAAATTCAGTCCAATTCTTGCCATTCTAATTGAAAGGAACATAGAAATTCCACCAAACCACACCAAAAAAGCATTTATATCTTGAAGGGACACTACCAGCAAAATTTTTCTTTTGACATATTGACATGCAATATACAACTGTTTTTTTATTTTTAATTGGGTGTTTTTTATATAATTTTTTAAATCATATTGTATATTTGGTATAATATTTGTAATGGAAAGATTTTATGATACCATTTGTAACTGCTGCTTCAATTTTGTATATGTCAAGGATTGATGTTAATAAAAACAATTTGAAAAAAAAAAAAAAAGTTCAAATCACCCCCCTTTCCTCATTTTACAAATAAAATCATTAAAATATAATTTTTTTAAAGTTCCCCTATGTGCATTGTACTTTCTGGCTTGTCCTGTCCTTCCCTTGTGTGAGCTTTAATAGCACAGCACAGAGGATTGTTTGATGGTTCTTCTTCTGGTCCTTCTGGTCGGCTGTGGCCAGAACAGTGTAATTAGTATCAGGAATAACCTGACAAGTGTATAAAAAGATGACCCTTTTTTCTTTTTATGTATTGCTTCAGATCTAGAGTAATCTTATCTAGAGAACAATAGAGCAATCATTGTCATTACCTGCTATTTGTAATGAGATTATACAGAGATAAGTAGCAAATGAAGTAAAATGACATTAGTCAACCCTGTAATAACACAATTTTCTCTCACAGTCAGGCTATGTCTACACAGCAATGTTACAATGCCATCCAAAATCCGACGGCATTTTAACATTGCTGTACCGCAGATTTTGGCACGGGTTAGCTGCAAAAGCCGCAGTCGGTTTTAGGCCGGCCCAGTACATAGGCTGTATGGGAATCCGATGGGTATCCATCCACGGCCACTGGCTTTAGTAGAAAACCTGCGCTGTGTAGACTACAGCGCTAAGTACAATCTGTTGAAAATCTGAGGAAAATCCAGTGCTGTGTAGAAATAGCCTTAAAGATGGACTATATTTTACATGTAATATTTAATTGCATAGGACTGTTGAAATTAAAATATTGCCAAAAATTATTTTAAAAAAATGTTCTAAAGGAACATTTTTTTTTTTTTTACAAAAAAATTCCTTTCTGATGACAGTGTGCCTTTAAATGGAATATTTTATTAGTTTTTATATTAAAATAAAGACAAAAGAAAAGTTGAACAGGAATATCCAATGATAAGCCAGACTATCATCACCAAACATGGGTTACATAATATCATAATACCAATCACTGCAAATCATAACAATCGCATAATATATACATACATATATATATAATACAGTACTATTAATGCCTATGGTTAAAGTGCTTTAGGCTATGTTCACACGATGTATTAGGCCGCATACAGTACGCGCCGCAATACATGGTGTCTTTCAGGAGCTCGCGCTATTATGCGCGTACTCCCGCGGCGTGGGAAGGGCAGGCAGCCCGCCGGTCCCATAGACATTCATTACTCTCTGCGCGTATTCGCCGCAAATAATTGACATGTCACTTCTCTCCCCGTGCATACAGTACAATTGTATTGTACGAGTGGGGAGAGGAGGCGTAATCCATAGTTCTCTATGAGAACTATGGATTACTCTAGTTTCAGCGCGCATCTCGCTCGTATAAAAGCGCAAATACGATGCGAAACACGCGGCGAAATTACCCCATGTGATCATACCCTTAGACCCAGACAGTTCTCATACTTGAGGCCCTTTGTGTTGAATCCTATGAACTATGACTGGCTTAGATTTTCATATCGTGAGCTAAAATGTAATAATGGGTGTAAATGCTGTCATATCTTCATCCTAAACTTTGCTGGTCGCTCTGATGACTGAGCCTCTTGAAGGATATTTCCATAAACTGAATATATAATGAAATATTTCCACTGAAGTCCAAAGCGCACTGTATTCGACAGAACTTTCTGGACAAGTTGGCGGTCATTAAAAGGTTCTGGCAATATGGAGGTCAAAGTTGCACAGTTCCATAACATCCTATATGCAGCTCCCCTGTCACATTCTGGTCTTTGGGGGAGGAGTTGTCCTACCTCATTTCCTGGAGAATATATTTATTTCTGATATTTCTCTGTCAATTGATTTCCAATAAAAATTCAGCTACAATTAAAAAAAAAAAAAAGTTTTTTTATGCTACTGACTACAATTGAAACTAAATTTTAATACATGAGAAGATCATTTAAACCCTTAAAGACCACTCGCCGACTTTTGACAGTGGGTGGTGCAGGTTGTCTGTCTGCAGTGCCGCCAAAAGATGTCGCTGCAGACAGAGGGGTTTCGTGGCTCCCAGCACCGCAACTGCGGTAGGAACGGAGCTCTAATTAACAGCTCTGTTCCTAGAACAGTCTCTGTAAATGTTGAGGACCAGAGGAAACCACTGATCGCCGGTGTTTAACCCTTGGATTGCCGTGGTTCGTGACTGCGGCATAATCAAAAGGGCATTCCCCTGCTACTTCGGGTCGTTTGGACTCCTGGTGACTCAATGGAGCCCAGAAATGTCTGTACAGTCAGCCCTGGGGACATAGAGTAGCCCCAGGGCTGTCTGTATAGAAAGCCTGCAGTATGGGCACACTATGTGCTGCCCTGACTGTAGACTGTGTCATACTGACATAGAGTCTAATGTATTAGTATACAGGAGCATGCTAATACATTACGAAATGTAAAAAAAAGTGTTGTTTATCCCTTAAGGGGATTAAAAAAAGTAAAAAAAAACATAAAAAGCGTAGAAAAAATAAATTACATAATAAAATAAAAAGAAATATTTAATAAAATATTTATTGTGCATACATTACACAAAAAAAACCTTCACATACTAGATATTTACACAACAGTAATAACCTGTAGAATTAATCTAGCAAGTTATTTAATGTGAAAAGTAACAAATGTAGAAAGACACTTTTTTATGTTCAGGCTGCAAAAAAAAAAAAAAAATGTTAATTCTCCAGTAATTTATTTGTAAACTTTGCTCTCAAAAACTTCTCCCACATGAAACAAGTCTTGCTACAACTGCGTCACTTAAAAAATAAAAAAGTTACAACTGTGGAAATGCAGTGAGTAAAAAACTAAAAAATGTAGCTGGTCACTGAGGTCTTTTCAGGCCAGGTGCTAAAGGGGTTAAAGGATCTTGTTAGGTACTTGGGAAGAGAAGGTAATTTTAGTGTATTTGACTTAAGCCCCCTTTTCAGATAACGTCAGCTTCTTCCTTTATCCACTGAGCTACAGCTTTGAAGAAGATGCAATGGTTTGGAGATTTCGACCAATTAGTTCTTGTATATGTTCTTACAGACTTGAAGACAGGTCTTTCCAGAACAGACTGTAATCATCTTATGTCTATGGGCACCTTAAAGATCTAAAATGCTTATTAGCACACAATGTAATTTCTTCAGATACAAGTTGCTGACTCTGAGATTTGGAGCCGGTTCCCCTTGAAATCTCTAACTTGCTTTTTAACCACTGAACTACATCTTAACAACATCCTGTGGTTTTGTATCTTTCACCTATATTAGATGTAATTTATGTGTCATGATTAATCTTACTAAAGCAGTATATGAAGCTTAAAATCCTGGTAAGCGTTGTGCTTCAGCTCCAGGTCAATGTCAAAACTAAACCAAAATCTAAGCAATTTAATTTGGGATGGTCCAAGTCAAAATTTGGCAAAAATTGCCCAAAAATCAACCCAAGCTCTCACTCTATGATGAGGTTAGCGTTTTTACTGTGTTATAGGGAATAACTTATCATACCACAGTGCTCCCAATGCGGTGTCACTTCCACCACAACATTTAATATCCCAACCGATGTCACTTGTGTTTACCATATCATAGGGCCTATGTTATAGTAACCAGAAGTGACGTTAAAAGGGAGTCAGATGTTGCACCAGAAATGACAACACATTGGACCGGAAGCGTCAGGGAATGGTAAGTTACCCTCCAAGGGTATGTTCACACGACGTAATTTCGGCACGCATTTCGCCGTTTCTTTGCACTCTAATACGGGCGAGATGCGTGTTGAAATTATGGTAATCCATAGTTTTCATAGAGAACTATGGATTACGCCTCCTCTCCCCGCTCACACAATACGATCGTATTGTACGCGCGGGGAGATAAGTGACATGTCAATTATTTGCGGCGACTACATGCCAAGAGAAATGAATGTCAATGGGCCCGGCAGACTGCCACCTCCCCCCCCACGCCGCGGGAGTAGGCGCGTATTAGCCCGAGCTCCTGAAAGACACCATGTATTGCGGCGCGTACTGTACCCGCCGCAATACATCGTGTTAACATAGCCTAAAGCCTCTGAAAGGACCCTGACCATAACTTACGGCTAGGGTTACAGTTAGGATAAGAGATAAGGATAGGGTTATAGAAAAAATTTAGGACATCCCAGGCACAGAATTGTTTTCACAGGTTCGGTCAAACTAGTGTTGAACCGCACAGGAATTTATTTGAGGAACACTACTCCTAGTAGACAGAATTTTATCAATAAACTATGGGGCAGAGTAACTTATCCTAATAGTTATTGTTACCCTAAACCAAGCAGTCTAAAGATGCGCCAAATTTACCACTCATTTTGTATGATAAATTTAGCGCATCTTTAAACTTATCTAACTTTTAACGCCAACTCATGTTTGCTTTACTTTGCAGCAAAGTGTGACAAGTGTCACATATTAAAAATGATAATAATAAAAATAAAACATCTAAAAATGTATATCCACAAAACAAGCAAACAAGTCAGCTCACCTGAAAATTGGGCGCGGTTTCCCAGCAGACTCCAACTGCTTAAAAATAGCCAGCAAAATAGAAAAATAGAACCACCCCAAAAACCATGAGGTGCGAAGGCAGCAAAAATGAAAAGGAGTATAAATATTTATTGAACCACAAAATTTTAATTTTTAAGACAAAAGCCGCAAAGGAAAAAAACTTCTTAAAAAAAAAAATAATCTTGTTGACGCGTTTCAAATCTACCGATTCTTACTCATAACAGAATCGGTAGATTTGAAACGCGTCACAAACACTAGTAAATCTGCCCCATTGTATATGCAGTGGATTTTGGAGCTCTGTATTAGCAAACAAAGACTGCTAAAAAGATCTAAAAAGAAAATCATTAAATATTAGTAAACCTGGAACTGTCCATTAAACAATGGGCGGTATCCAGTTAAAAAACAGGACTAGGGGGGAAAATTTTAATTTATATGGGGAAAAATGATTTTCAGTTTAACTTTTTTTTTTTTTTTTAAATCTCCGTCTTTTTGGGGGTTTAGGGTTCGTGTGGTCCTTTCTCCCGACTGACAGCTATCTTTTGTCACGGGGGGGCCCGAGCCCCCCGCCCGGGGTGCGGGGCGCTCGTGCGCCCCCGTCGGGGGCCCCGCGGGGCCCTGGGGCCCGCGGGCGGGTCCCGGCTTCCCCCTTACCTTCCTGCCTCCCAGTCCACCGTCCCCCGGGCCGGGCCCGGGTTCGGGCCCGCCCTTAGGCGCGGCCCCGGCCGGCTCTCGGGGATTTAAAAAGGGCCATCGCCCTTATTTGGTTAAGGGTGGCAGGTACCCCATTTAACCCCCCCCTTCCGGTCACCTTTGCCGGATCTTTAGGGTTCGCCTTTTGAGAAAGCCTTCTGCCTCGTTGCCCGACTACCGTGTACCAACCCTTTCGCTCCTGAATCCGACCACGAACCGTTTCCGCCTGTCCTGCCCCCCCGTCCCCGACTTCGCCCTCGTCTCACATTTGTTACCACCCCCTGCCTTTTGGGTGCCCCCCGCAAGAAGTCCCGCCAGTGGGGCGACCCGGTTTGTTCTCCGGCCCCCAGCAAGTCCATCCCGCTTTGCGGCGGGCTTGTAAAACCCGGGGTTTTAAATTTTAAATCCGCCCCCCGGTAAAGGTTTTACACCCCTCGCTTGCGGTGGTCCCCGGGATCCAATACCCGCATTCGTTACTCTTTGTATGCTGCTCATGAGGGGCCCTTGTAAACCACCCCTCACCCGGACTGGGAACGGAACTCTGGGGCCTTGGGAATTATTTTTATTTTATTTACTTAGAGCTCCATTGATTCAGGGGGCGTACATTCAAGGGGGTTACATACATAACTAAGTCAAACAAGTAAACGTGACAATGATGGTAACAATTGGTAAGAGGAAGGAGGACCTCCCGCGGGCTCACACTTACAAGGAAGGGAAAGGAGACAGGAGGTAGGGGGGGGAATGTTTGTGGAGGGTGGTGGCAGCAGGATTATTTTAGTTATAGGCTCCTGAAGAGATAGGTTTTCAGGTTTCTTTTGAAGCTGGTGAAAGTGGAGGAGAGTCTGATGTGTTGGGGCAGTGACTTCCAGAGCGTGGGTTAATTAAGGCACACAGCACTCCACTTATGGAAAATTCAGCCCACCATGACTCCTTACGCCCCCTTCATGCCTGGGATAAAGTGATGCCCTAGGCGGTCGCCTATTTTTACCTACCTGCCGTCCTGGCCCGCCCCCTTTCTTTTCACTGTATTTAGAATTCCCTCTTAGGGCAACATGTATGATTTTTGGCGTTTAGACGCCAATTTTCATGCGCATTATAATATTGTAGAATGCGCCTGATTTATTAACCCGGTCTACTGCGGGTCATAAATCAGGCGCATTCTAACACTAAGATGACACTTCTGGCTCAGGTAAACAACTTAGAAAGTGCTCTACCTGTTCCAGCAGTAATGCGCCTAGAATTGCCGTACTGAAGTTATAAATCTATAGCTTCGTACGGTTCCAGTGCACCCCGCCGCCCGCACGTTCCCCGAAATCATTACAAAGTGCCGCGGGCGCTCTGTAATGCACTTAATACTGGCGTACGGGCAATGTGAAAAATACAGCGAATTGGCTGCACCAGTTCATACATGTCGCTCTTAGTGCTTCTGTTCCCTTCTGGTGAGTACGGCTAAAGCCGTCCATATATTACAGACAACTGCCAGCCAAATGATGGTTAGTGTTTCTGTATTTTTACATGTTTTTCCATTTTGGACTATGTCAGACTCATTGAACTATGTCAGACCAACAGCATTTTTTTAATAAAATGGTGAAAGAGGGATCCAATATTTGGATGCTGTCAGAAGATGAGAGTAGTGATGTACAGGGTAGGGACAGCAGGCTAGCGGCTCTCCCACCACCACTGGCTATTGGTTGCTGTCAGGAAAAGGTAGCAGAAGAGGGGAGCTTAGATTCAAGGCAGCAGTCCAAAGACGCTGTAACGCCTTAAAGGGGTTTTGCCAGGACGTGCCTTATCTGCTAAGAATCAAATGTAAACAAGCCAAGGCTGAGCTAAGAGAGAGAGAGACACAGCCAGAGCACAGAGCCCGTGCATAAGGGATCTTGTGAAATGTTCACTCAAATAATCAAACTACAACTAGTGGATTCTGAAATACAAAAGACAACACCTTTTCTCCACAGCAGCTTGAAAGCTTCTTCATGTTCCCTGTCATCAGATAAAGCATCGATCTACTCGATAATCACACTACAACTATTGGATTCTGTATACAAAAGACAACAATTTCAAACCCTTTGCCTTGAAAGCTTCTTCAGCTCCCTCTCATTAGATAAGAAGTGTGCTCTGCGCAAGCCCGGGGAGCAGCTCTTGTCAGGTCATATCTAATAGAAGCTTTTCCGTAACTAAGGGCAGGTAAGGCAGCCTGTAGCGCTCTCGGGCCCTGCAATTATTGTAATCGCATATATTTAGAAAAGTGTTTTAAATACCTATTTTGGAGGATCCCACGTCAACATTACATCGTGGCAAAACCCCTTTAAAGCACATACAAAGCCGTAGGACTACTCAAAACACAAGTATCAGAAATATGGTATCCTTGTGCCAAATATGTGCAGTGATCACTTACAAGACAATGTTTGAAAATGCACCTAAAGGGCAAAAGAAGCTATAAAGAAGAAAGTAACATCTGCAGTGCCTGTTAGATTTGCCAATTGACTTCTGGCTGCTGTAGTTTTTGCCCCAAAACACCTTAATAAAAAAACATACATTTGTTATTAGCGTTTCTTCCAAAACTGCAAAGTGTGGAACTACCCTTAACCGCATAAGGTTCAAGTTTTTTTCCCATCACATTCGTTTAATTTTCCATCTAAATCAAAATATTTGGGGCTTTAATTTTGTGGGATGAGATGTACCACAGGATATACTGGGAAACTGCAAATACATTTCTAAGTGGGGCAAAATGTGAAAAAAAACTTACTTGCACCATGTTTGCCAGAGTTTTGTTTTTAAAAGGTTCACTTTTTTGGTATAAATGATGTGTTATCTGAATTTTGCAGGTTGATATGACTCCGGAAATACCAAAATGTAGAGTTTTTGTTATGTTTTAGTACCTTAAAAAAAAATCCAAAGATTTTAAATTAAGCCACAGCACCATTTTCTGCAACTGCTAACTATTTTGTGCTGCCTGTGGACCTGAGTGATGGGGCATTTTTTGCAGGCTGAATTGTAATTTGTACTGGTACCATTTTGGGATAGATCTGACTTTTTTATCACTTTTTATTCCAATTTTTAGGAGATGTGAAAATGGAATTTTGGCGTTTGGAATTTTTTTCTTCTACAGTTTTAAGCATACGGGATAAATGATGTTCTATTTTTATGGATGCAGAGATATCAATTATGTTTAACTTTGTTACTGATCGCAGTGAGGAATAGTGCTTGACACTGTTTCTCATTTATGTAGAGCACAGGTGTCAAACTGCGGCCCTCCAGCTGTTGGGAAACTACAACTCCCATCATGCATTTGTATAATCTAGAACAGTAGACATGATGGGAGTTGTAGTTCCCAACAGTTGGAGGGCCGCAGTTTGACACCCCTGATGTAGAGGATTAAGCAACAGGGAATGGAGCCGCCTCTGTTTCATGCTGTTACCAGCGGGTGTCAGCTGGTAACATCCTTCTATGTAGCAGAATTTACTGAGTAACCTTGCTATACAGGGCAGCTTGATGTAAATTTACGTCATGTGTCATTAAGGGTTTAAAGAGGTTTTTTCACAATGCAGTTTCATACAGCCACAGCCAGCTTTAGACTCTCACTTTCTGGTCAGGCTGTGGGTCGGTTTATAGCAGTGACTGACAAATCAGGTTTGCTGTTCCTAGCTAGTACTATTACTCTGATTTTACTGCAGAAGATTAATAAAGAGTACTTTATATATACTTTGTATACAAGGCTACAGAGCTCTGAAGAGTAAAAGCTTTCCATTTAGTTAAGTAAATCGAGTCTGTTGCCAAATATAAGACTCTGCAGGGAATGACTCACCGTGGACAGACTGACTGACATCAACTTGGTAACCAGAGAAACTTGTATACTCTAAGAAGAGATAAAATCTTCTTTATCTCTTGACCAAAGCAAAATCAACAAAGCAATGTATTTAGTAATAGTCTTCATTTACACCTTTCCATACATGTTAAAAGCTAATCAGTGTGGTGAGAAAACTCCTTTAAGGTCATACTTGTCATGTACTCTATATACTGGGCCCAACACAGAATTCTCTGGTCACTTCACTGAAGGATAAATGGTGTTCAGCATTTCAAGAGTGTGGCTTATACTTCACCAACTGCATAAATCGAATTACTCCAGAAATAGAGCACTCTATCAGCTCAAACTGGAAGATCAGCAAAGTTCATACACAAGAAGGAGAATTACTGCAATTGTGCGGTGCTCCCAAACCAATGTGGATTTATTTAGAACAGGAGACCTGAATTGTCTTCTTGCTCGGGGTGGTTTTTTGGGTGTGTTTGGGTGGGGGGACTGCATGTTTCTGGGTTGGGTGTGTTGGGTGGGGGGGCTGCATGTTTCTGGGGTTGGGGTGATTTTGTTGTGTTGGGTGGGGGCTGCATGTTTCGGGGTTGGGTGTCTTGGGTGGGGGACTGCATGTTTCTGGGTTGGGTGTGTTGGGTGGGGGGACTGCATGTTACTGGGTTGGGTGTGTTGGGTGGGGGGCTGGGATGTTTCTGGGTTGGGTGTGTTGGGTGGGGGACTGCATGTTTCTGGGTTGGGTGTGTTGGGTGGGGGGCTGCATGTTTCTGGGTTGGGTGTGTTGGGTGGGGGGCTGCATGTTTCTGGGTTGGGTGTGTTGGGTGGGGGGACTGCATGTTTCTGGGTTGGGTGGGGGCCTGCATGTTCACGTTCTGTTGTTTGGAGGACTTGTATAGTGTCGGTCATCTCCAGCTCCAAGTTTAGAAGAACTATCCGCTTGTAATAGTGGGACATGTTGGGTTTGGAAGTATAGTGCCCTAGCAGAGCCCACTCTCCTTACCGAGAGGTCTTAATAAACCTGTATTAGAGGTAATGTATGTCTATAACAGTTGGCTTAATGGTCCTGATTATATTTCACTTTCCGTCTGGAAATTCTGGGCAGCAGAGCTGTGGGGCATTGCTTAGCTGCGTCTGAGTCTCGATTGACAGGATGTGACGTCTCTCCAGATGTTGGACGCAGGAGTGAGGGAATGTCTAGAGCTGTCCATAAAGGCACGAGTGTCAGAAAGGGAGAGAACTGCAGATCTTTGATATTACCTTTACACACAGCTCTGATTTTTCTGCTTCCAATTATCGGGCCCAGCTGCTGCAGGGTACCCATGACCTTTTGGCATCTTAGGTAGCTCTTTAACCCCTTCAGCTCTGATGCCAACTTTGTTTATAAATGAAGGTGACAAGGGGGGTCATTCACAGCAATTACACTTAGGACCACATTATGTACAAGCAAAAGCAACCAAACTTTTGCTCCCAAAGCGTTAGTGTTACTTAAATTGATGGGTGATTTTAATAGGGAGATCAATTAGCATTACATAAGCCTTAAATAATAGTCATGTGCCATGTGGAGTAATGGTTGGCTAAAAGTAACTCAACAATTACTATGTCAAATTCTCCTGTTACATAGTTAGTATGGTTGAAAAAAGACATATGTCCATCAAGTTCAACCAAGGGTCGGGAGAAGATGTGGATGGAGGGAGAGGTAGCGGTATTTTTAAAACTTTGTTTCCCCATATTGATCTAGACTATGGAGCCCATAAGACATGAACCAGTCTTTCTTAGGATATGTTCACACGGCGTTTTTGGATCTGTATTGGATTTGAAAATCGGATCCAAAAATGCTGCAGCAGTCGGATCCAAAACAGATCAAACACGTATCCAACATGCAGCTGAGTTTGGTTGCGTGTTGGATGCAGCAGGGTCGCCCCCTATACTTTATTATAGGGCTCCTGCTGCGTCTTTCGGACCAAAAATGGACATGTCAGTTCTTGGAACAGATCCAAAAGACGCAGTGAGACGCGCATCAATGATCACTCGTCTGAACACCGAAGCGTCTTTCTAATAAAAAGCAAAGTAAATCACATTGCTATTTATTAGATATGTGTTTGGGTCTGTTTGGGTCCGACAGATGGATCCAAACAAGTATCGAAAAGCGTATGTAAACATGCCGTGTGAACATACCCTTATAAAGAAATATTTCACTCCTTATCCCAAACCGCGATTAGACCGGATTTACATTCAAGAATTTCATATATCTGCATAAGTGTTAATATTATTTTATTGTAGTAATTGTCTAAGGCTATGTTCAAACGGCATAATTGCAGGGCGTACAGTACGGCCGCAATTACGCCGGGTGTTTGGGAGTCGAGCTGATCGGCGCGTACTCCCGTGACGCGGGGGGGGCAGCAGCCCGCCGGCCCCATAGACTGTCATTATTTGTCACTTATCTCACTGGGGGTAAAATACAATCGTATTGTACGCCTGGGGAGAAGAGGCGTAATCCATAATTCTGTATGAGAACTGTGGATTACCGGAATTTTGGCGCGCATCTCACTCGTATTAGAGCGCAAATACGATGCGAAATGCATGACGAAATTACGCCGTGTGAACATAGCCTAAGGTTGCGTCCACATAGCAGTATGCAAATACTGTCCGGATTCCGGTCTGCGGTTTGTGGATTCGCCCGTCCCCCTTAACCACTAACATGTTCATGTTCTGCCCGAAAACCGGGCGGTAAAATGATGTTCTAAGTTCTGCGTTACGTCGGCGGTGTAAGAAACCATCCAGCAGAAAATCCATTCAGTGGGGATTCTGACAGATTTTCTATTTAAGTCTGTTAGGATGAGTGACATCAGACGGCATTATGGGAAAGGAGCTGAGAAGCTCAAGCGCTCTCTATTGGATGTAACAAATCCTCAATTTGCTTTTGACCCACTGAGTCTTGAGAAAGCAAAAGGGATATCAGCCAAGCCAGTATCACCCATCTGCAGACAGCTGTTTCGGGATTTTTGTCCCTCATCAGTGCAGAGCAGAGCGATACTGGCTGGCTGAGTGGGAGGCAATGAGTGGCTCAGAAAAGGGAGATGTTCCCTTTTCTGAGGATGGATGAAAGTTGGTTTACAGATGGTTTTCAAATCCGAAAACCGTCTGTAAACCCTACCAAAAGTCCTGCCGTGGGGACAAGCCCTAAGTCTTACTTGAAGCCCTCACCTGTTCCTGCTGTATCCAGCTCCTGGGACGGCTATTCCACAGATCTACAGAAGACTTGTTACCTCTGGAGACTGAACTTTGTACACCTAATGCATTGTATATACAATGCATTAGGCTGCATAAGCAATTGCGACTCCTAGCGGTGAAGCGCTCTAGGGGGACTCAAAGTTAAGTAAAAAAAAAAAACTTATAAAATGTAAAAAAAAAGGATTAAAAGTTCAAATCAACCCACTTTCGCTATTTTACAAATAAAAAAAATAATAATAAAAGTTCCACATATTTGGTATCGCCGCGTCCGAAAAAGTCTGATCTATTAAAATATAACATCATTTATCCCGTACGCTCAACACCGTTGAGGAAAACAAATTCCAAAGCCAATATTGCGTTTTTTTTGTCATTTCACGTCCCATACAAATTGGAATAAAATTGATCAAAAAAGTCGCATGTATTCCAAACGGCTAACAATATAAAGTACACTTCAGCCCGCAAAAAATGCCCCCTCACTGACGTCTGGAAGTGTTAGTACAAAAAAGTTATTGGTCGCAGAAAATGGTGCCGCAGCGCAAATTTCAAAAATCGAAAAATAGAAAATGTTTGGAAATGTTTACGGTACCAAAACATAACGGAAAACATTATACATGTTTGATGTTGGCAGATGCGTAGCAACCTGAATGAAGCCATTAGAAAGTACATCTTGTCCCGCAAAATAAAAGCCCTCATATGTCCATGTAGATAAAAAAAAAAGTTATAGCTTTCAGAAGGCGAGGAGGAAAAAATATTAGATCCATATTATTATGACCATCCATCAATTTTTATAGCTATTAAAGTGGATCTATACCTTTGAGCTCCTGATTTCCAGTTCTATATATGCAGAAGCACCTCTCCACACCAGGTGGTCAGGTCAGGTGGAAAAACAAATGTTTAGGTTCACTTTATGGCTAGCTGTAAACCACATTTGGACTTTAAGTCCTGCAGGAAAATTTGTAATGGTACTGCTGAAACAGAGGTGGAAGCCCTCTACAATCACTAGAGAGCTTCTGTGCTGGAACAATATATGGGCTCTTTGTTATCCCTAATCTCATCATGAAGCAACCCTTTTATCTCTCAACCCATCAGTTATTGTTAGCTATGAAATTAATTTACATGCAATCTAATGGGGAAAAACTGATTTAAACAGGACCTATGATCTCTCCTGACAGGTCTGGTTTAGTAAATACTTATGTTTCCCATGAAATAACAATTCTGGAGCCTCTTCTCGTAAAAGTCTGAGTACTTGTGCGCACCGCAATACGCCTGCCGTTGAAAGTACACATTGGCCAGCACGTACTTTCAGCAGTGCAGTGGCCCTGCCTCCTATTCAATCTAGTATACGCAGGTATAACACATGAGTGCTATGGTTCAACTATATTTGCAGGGCGTACTTTGGGCGCAATTACGTGATGTACGCCCCGCAAATTAGTTGTGTGAACAGCCCCTAACTCTGTGTTGTGCTGTGCCACTGTTATTCTTTCTAGAAATGTACTACTAAATGTCAGATGGGTGTTGCCATTTCAGTTTTCAAAGGGGTGTGTCCATGTACGCACTGCCAGCACTGATTGGACAATTTCAGACTGTGCAGGGACACATTCCTAATTGGTAACACCCAGATGACAGATTGGTAATGAGGTCCTAGGAGGAATAACAGAGGAACAGCACAACACACAGTTCTGAGAAAAGATTCAAAATTGTTAGGAATTATTGTGAAGAACACTAGTATTCACTAAAATAGACACGTCAGGTATGGCCACAGGTCCTTTTTCAAGGGAGAAACAACAACCCAAAAATGATAAAGGACTGGGTATTCTAGCAATGTATCATCTCAGTGTCTCTAGAATAATTCAGAAAAGAAACAAACAAGTGCAGAGAATACTTGACCTAAAATATAACTTTTATTGTTACTGTTAAAACACTAATAGATGCCTATTATACCCTACACTAACCCTAACATGAAGAAAAACTCTGTCCTATATCATAGTTACATATAGTTACAAAGTTAGTACAGTTGAAAAAAGACAAGTGTCCATCAAGTCCGACTAAGGGTGGGGAAAATGTGGGTGAAGGGTGAGAGACAAGGATTTGAAGCCCAGCCTCCTCACTGGTGAATGCCCTGGAACCCACAAGGCAAGAACCAATCTGCTCCAGTGGATAATCTATCTCTGACCCCAGAGCCTCCACCAGTCAGGATCCAGAATTTTACATAGCTACATACGCATTAATATTCTTTAGCTCCAGGTAGGTATCTAAGCCTTTCTTGAAACTCCAATATCCTTACCTACCAAAAGAAGGGGAGACCCCGTCCCAAAAAGGACGACCCCTACCGGAACCTATCCTGTATAAACAAATACCCTATTTTACCCTACAATGTTCAACATGTAGTCACACAATACATTAACAGGTAAAAATAGAGCAAAAAGCTACAAATAGATGACCAATAGTAAAGTACAATATATCTCAACTGGTGTCCAAAAAGCAAAGAGAGCCTGTGACGATATACAGTATATGATAACCAAAGGCTTTTGGTTTAAAGGTGTAGATACCAGTGCTATCATATACTGTATATCATCACAGGCTCTCTTTGCTTTTTTGGACACCAGTTGAGATATATTGTACTTTACTATTGGTCATCTATTTGTAGCTTTTTGCTCTATTTTTACCTGTTAATGTATTGTGTGACTACATGTTGAACATTGTAGGGTAAAATAGGGTATTTGTTTATACAGGATAGGTTCCGGTAGGGGTCGTCCTTTTTGGGACGGGGTCCCCTTCTTTTGGTAGGTAGGGATATAGAATAGGGGTTTTTTCATGGTAGGGTTTATGTAGGGCATAATAGGTATCTATTAGTGTTATAATAGTAAAAATAAAAGTTATATTTTTGGTCAAGTATTCTCTGCACTTGTTTGTTCCTTTTTTAAGGGGAAAAATGGCCAATGTTACCGAATGGGCCAAAAGCATGTCTGTTTCTGCCCCCAACATATGGCCAGACAGGTGCAGCTGTATGCCTATGTCTGCTATTAACTGCTATTAATTTTATTATTTTATCGACTATACTTCTCAATACAATTGGCGCTGCGAGATCTTGAGGTTTCCTGGCTAAACGTATGCCAAAAGGACATCCTTATGGCATATGTTTGGCAAGTTAGCATATAGATTTGGAGATTTTTCTGTTGTATGCGTCCACACTATGCCATAGACATGATATGGCCACAGATGTTTTGTAAGGGAAACCTGCCATATAAGTCAGGATCAGCTACATATCTTGTGATGGGAGGCATTTCAGCATATCTGACTCTATTGTCTTCTTCAAAAGAGGTATCAGGAAGATAAATGATCCTCTTCCTTCCAAGGGTTTATACCTTATGTGTCACATGTATATGGGGCGTCAGTGAAAGAGAAAGCAGGAGACAGATCACTATCTTATATCATATGATGCATTTGCAAGTCAAATATTGCCTAGCAGAGCTGATAGTCTCGTCTTCACTGCAGATCTCTATTTAATCTCCACGTCCCGGCTCTGTGTCTGTATATGAAGGCAGAGCTATATTTTCCCTATGCATCTTGTCACGACACATCAAATTCAAACCCCTTCCAGATGCTAATGATTTTATTTTCTAGAGATTCCACCCCAAGGTGCCAAAAAGTCCTCTCTAGGCTCTAAATGATTCCATGTGTGTGACCAGAGACATTAACTGGAAGTAGCTCGGGCGGGGCAAGCCTGGGCGTAGAACCACTGGTGGAAATACCAACTTCTGCTTTTGTGGGTGTTTGTGCTATATGAATAACCTGCATTGGCTAATTCTCATGTTCCTTTTAAAACATGTATGCACTAATAAGCTGGGATGATTTAGATCTGACACACAGCTGGGTGTAAGATACTTTATACATTATTTGTCAGAGGAAATCAACTCTGGTGGGCCCCAGGAATCAACTCCACTGGTGTGTCCTAGGAATCCTCTACATTGGTGGGCTCCAGGAATCAACTCTGTTAGTGGACCCCAGGAATTATCTCCATTTGTGAGCCACAGGAATCAACTCTATTGGTGAGCCCCAGGAGTCAGCTCTATTGGTGGACCCCAGGAATCATCTCCATTGGTGAGCCCCAGGAGTCAGCAATATTGGTGGGCCCCTGTAATCACCTCCACTGGTGGGCCTTTGTAATCAACTCTCTTGGGGAGCCCCAGGAATCAGCTCCATTGGTGGGCCCCAGGAATCAGCTCCATTGGTGGGCCTTAGGAATCAACTCTATTGGTGAGCCCCAGGAATCAGCTCCACTGATGGGCCTTAGGAATCATCTCTATTGGTGGCAACTGCACAAGTGGTGTGCCATTGTCAAGGGAAACATACCATTGGTGGGCCCCAGGAATCATATCCATTGATGAGCTCCAGAAATCAGTTCTATTGGTGGGCCCAGGAATTCGCTCTAGTGATGGGTCCCGGGAATCATCTCTATTGGTGGTCCCCAGGAATCAGCTCCATTGTTATGTACCGGGAATCATATCCATTGGTGGGCCCCAGGAATCTGCTCAATTGGTGGGCTCCAGGAATCATCTCCATTGGTGGGCCCCAGAAGTCAGCTCTATTGGTGGGCCCCAGGAATCAGCTTTTGGTGGGCCGAGGAATCAACTCTATTGGTGAGCCCCAGGAATCAGCTCCACTGATGGGCCTTAGGAATCATCTCTATTGGTGGGCCCCAGGAATCTGCTCAATTGGTGGCCCCCAAGAATCATATCCATTGGTGGGCCCCAGGGAAATCAGCTCATTGTGGCCCCAGAGAATCAACTCTATTGGTGGGCCCAGGAATCAGCTCTATTTTGGGTCCCAGGAATGCATCTTTTGGTGGGTCCAGGAATCATCTCCATTGATATGTCCCAGGAATCATATCCATTGGTGGGCCCCAGGAATCTGCTCAATTGGTGGGCTCCAGGAATCATCTCTATTGGTGGGGCCGAGGAATCAGCTCTATTGGTGGGCCCCAGGAGTCAGCAATATTGGTGGGCCCCAGGAATCAGCTCTATTGGTGGGCCCCAGGAATGAGCTCTATTGGTGGGCCCCAGGAATCATCTCCATTGGTGGGCCCCAGAAGTCAGC
Source organism: Phyllomedusa bahiana (assembly GCA_025379985.1). Lineage (NCBI taxonomy): Eukaryota > Metazoa > Chordata > Amphibia > Anura > Hylidae > Phyllomedusa > Phyllomedusa bahiana. The sequence goes on along the minus strand of JAODAL010000078.1, from coordinate 145,393 downwards.
TCTATTGGTGGGCCCCAGGAATCAACTCTATTGGTGGGCCCGAGGAATCAGCTCTATTGGTGGGCCCCAGGAAGCAGTCTTTTGGTGGGCCCCAGGAATCAACTCTATTGGTGGGCCCGAGGAATCAACTCTATTGGTGGGCCCCAGGAAGCAGTCTTTTGGTGGGCTCCAGGAATCAGCTCTATTGGTGGGCCCCAGGAATCAGCTCTATTGGTGGGTCCCAGGAATCCGCTCTATTAGTGGGCTCCAGGCAGTGTTGGACTGAGATGCCTAAGGCCTATAGATGGAGTTGATTTTAGGGGCCCACCAGTTGAGTTGTTTATGGGTCCACCAGGGGAGTTTATTTAGGGGTCCCACCTTACAGTTACTGTAAATAACTGTACCTGCCTCTAACACTCTGCTCCTCACTTTTGCCTCCCTTTATCCGTTTTTCTGCCTCCCCCAAGTTAAAAACCAACTCTAGGCCCTTCACTGACACTGATCTATAGTGTACATAAAGGAGGTGCAGCATTTGCAACCAGGGTACGAAGTGGCAGGGGCAGACTGGACTAGCATACTACTAAAGGATTCTCCAGTGGGGCCAGGCTGTGACACAATAATGAACCCCTAATATATCTGATTCTCAAAAATCTGGCAGAAGACAAGCTCATTTATAGCTGACTTCAGAACCGAATATCGTAATAAACGCTGCATGTGCAATGATTACATTACAGTGAAAAGATGAAGGTGCAGGGTGGGCCCTGGTGCTCTGCTGGGCCCAAGTAACACTCGTCCGACACTGCTAAGAAGCATAGGCCATTGTGCCATGTAAGAAGCACTATATGTGGGTTAAATGAAGGCAAAATTGCTTACAATAACCAATGCATTATGCAAAAGTGGCTGAGAAGCTCAAGCACCCTCTATTGGATGTAACAAATCCTCAATTTGCTTTTGACCCACTGGGTCTTTGGAAAGCAAAAGGGATATTTAGCCAAGCCAGCATCACCCATCTGTAGACAACCGTTGCGGGGTGTTTGCCCCTTGTCAGTACAGAGCAAAGCGTCTGATGTCTTGGCTGAGTGGGAGGCAATGAGTGGCTCAGAAAGGGAAGATCTCTCCTTAGGGAGAGCGCCATATAGGCGTGTGGAGATTCGAAATTGCCTTTTTAACTCCACGAAGCATCTGCATATCACAAGGCATTATGGGAAAGGAGCTGAGAAGCTCAAGCGCCCTCTATTGGATGTAACAAATCCTCAATTTGCTTTTGACCCACTGGGTCTTTTGAGAGATCTCCCCCTGCAATAACTAATGAATAGAGATATTGCACTATACCGAGCTTTCTCACTGTTAAGTTTCATTTTATATTGTAACAACATATAATGTATGACAAAGTTGTCAGAGGGTGTACGCTCCTATGTGTGACATCTTCATCAAGGTATAGAAGACATGGCTGTTCATATAAGGCTGCCGTTAGTGTATTGTTGGGTTAGTGTATTATTTAAGGATTGTATCATTAACTTTTAATTGCTATGTAGTTAATTGTTAAATGGAAAGTACGATAGAGAAATAGGCCTCATGTATGAAAACTGTCCTGTCCAGCAGTAAGTCTGTCCCGTTTGTCCACAGCAACCAATCAGAGGTCAGCTTTCATTTTTACACTGCTCTAGAGAAATAAAAGCTGCACTCTGATTGGTTGCTGTGGGCGACAGTCTTACAGTTATTTTGATAAATAAGGCCTATTGTATTTTATTTTATTTTATTTTTTAGAAATTTCTCGATATTCAGGACTGGAAGCAGGTTTTAGTGGGCTCTAGGGCAAGAGAGTAATAGTGACCCCCTTGTTTACACTCCTCTTTCGATGACAATTATACAACATGACCACCAAGGTCATTGGGCCCTGGCATTCACCTTGCTGATATCCTGTAATGTTTCAAGAACTATGGGGCATAGTTTTCGGATTTCTAATGTCATAGAAGCCAATACTTCTTATAGAGGTCATGCACCTCCAACAACTGCTGTCTGAATGCTTGTTCGGCCGACAACTGTTCCACTCATCTGCCAGATGTATGTTTGCTTCATACATGCAAAAATGCAGAAAAAAAATCTTCAGTTTTTATTTTTTTTTTTTAATGGCAAAGACCGATCATCATAAAAAATGCCAGAAATGTCTTATTGTCTTGACTAGTGATGAGCGATTGCGTCAACTATCATCATCGGATCGATAGTCGATATCGTCAATTATCATGCCGATATCCGATAGTCGATAATAGATTATCGACGATGACCATTAAAGTCTATGGGAGAGGACCAACAGCTTCATTATTACACCCAAACAGGGATGGAGAAGCTGGAATTAACATCCACAACAGTCAAATGAGTCACAGAAAAAAAACGACAGACTATTCACTATCCCTGTCCTGTACCACAGCATGACCCTTAAACCTGCATCACCCACAAATTAAAAAGTGGCAGAAGGCAGTATGATTTGAACCATCATTTTACTTGAACTGGACATTGACTATCCCTGTCCTGGAACGCAGCATGACCCACATGACAATGCTGATGACGACATTTGTGGCCGTGACTGGGAGGACGAGGAGGTAAGACTGCTGGATGCAGGTTGCATTAACCACTGAAGAACAGATTGGCGACGCTGTTCGTTACTGAGATTCACAGGGCCCTGACCCAGCGATGACAGGCCTGACGGTCCTGCAACCGACGATCCGCTGGCTTGCGTGTTGTCGCCAGCACTGGAAGGAGCACCTTCTCTCGTACCTCTACCTCCATGTCCTACCCCCTCTTTGCTCGCTTACCACCTGCATTTCGCTCCATGTTCAGAAAGATAAAAATTTAAGAAGGTATGGAAGAGTTTTTGACAGTCTCTTATTGAAAGACGGCAAATCACAGCTATTCTTAAATCCCTCTAATTTCCTACAGCCAACTAGGATTAGAAACTGAATTGTTTCTAGCGAATACCTGGTGGAAGAACCGTAAGACAAAATCAACAGTGTTCTTCCTTCAGTCCCAGGGATTTACAACTGCTAAGTAGGACTAGGAATTGATAGTTTTCAACAAACTATCATACAAGTGCGCTATCTGCGCCAAACTGAGATTCAACGAGCGCAATAAAACTATTCAGAAGTTACACGGATGAGAAATTGCATTTCTTGCAGCAATGACAAACGAGAATTGTCGTACAACGTGGCTTTTGAAAAAAAATAGGGCCGCACCATGTGCAATACAGCTATTTAAAAGTTATACGGATAACAAACGGTGGTTTTTGCACCAATGAAATACACCAACAGTAACTACAAAATTTCTGTATTCAAATTTAAGTACAAGGTGGCTCTTTGAACAAAACTGGGCCGCACCAAAGTGAAATACAGCTATTTAAAATGTATACGGATAATAAAAGGTGGGTTTTGCACCTATGAAATACACCTGCAATTACTAGCAAATTTCTGTATCCTAATATAAGTACAAGATGGGTCTTTGAACAAAAATGGGCTGTGCCTAAGTAAAAAACACCTATTTAAAATTTATACGGATAATAAAAGGTGGGGTTTGCACCTATGAAATACACCTGCAATTACTAGCAAATTTCTGTATCCTAATATAAGTACAAGATGGGTCTTTGAACAAAAATGGGCTGCGCCAAAGTGAAAAACACCTATTTAAAATTGAGACAGATAATAAAAGGTGGGTTTTGCACCAATGAAATACAACAGCAGTTACTAGAAAATTTCTGTATCCTAATGTAAGTACAAGGTGGGTCTTTGAACAAAACTGGGCTGCACAAAATAAAAGGTACTATTTCACCTCAGGTGCGAGGTGTGCTGGCCAAAAACTGGTAAAAAAAAAAAGACATTTCAATGCAGGTTCAAAGCTGAGCCTGGGCTGCACAATATACACTCTCCTTTCAAAAGCCTGCCTGCCTGCCTGTCTGTCTGTGTTCACCCGCCCCCACCACCCCCGCCCTTTTCCCCGCGGCTGTACAGCGCTAGATGCTTCTTTAAAAAGTCTCTGTCTAACTAACTAAGAGCTGAAATTCTCTAATCTACCTATGTTCTAATGTTCACAACTAAAAGCATAGTTGTCTATGTGAATAAAGAGAACTGTGTCTCTGAGCTGAGCTGTATTGAGGAGAGATCTAGCACACTTCCTGCTCTAATGAGAGACACTGACACAATGATGCTGAACAAGAAGGGCTGTTTTATGCAAAACGAGGTCATGTGATTTTTCCAGCCAGTGACAACCATATACATCACAGTCATGACGTCACCCAGCTCACCCTGCTCTATGCTCTAAGCTGATTTGCTGGCCGCCAAAATGACAGGAAGCGCTGAAAATGGCGCGATAGTAATAGATTATGCGCAGATTCTCACCTAAATAATCGCGTGATCGGAAATTTCCGATCAGCCTAAAAACCGTGCCAATTTCAACTTTGTCGATTATAATCGCTCATCCCTAGTCTTGTCCAAACAAAATAAGTATTTATTAGTTACTGTTTTGGGACTTTATATTAATAATAAATTTATAAAGATTTGTATTGTTTGTTAGAACTCTCGCTCCACAAAGGGTGCACAACATGTAGCCCCCAGTGCCCCTTTGTGCGACCCCCAACCATCAGGACACAAACATGCTTTGAATATTACTTCAAAATGTAATATTCATCTTTTGACAGCTGCATTTAATGGCTGGCACTGGAATGGTGGGCAATGGGTGGCTGGCACTGTTATGGTGGGCACTGTTTGACTGGCACAAGTATGTTGGGCACTGTTATTGTGGGCATTGTATGGCTGGCACTGTTATAATGGGCATTGTATGGCTGCCATTCTCATTGTGGGCACTGTATGGCTGGCACTGTTATGGTGAGCACTGTTTGACTGGCACGAGTATGGTAGACACTGTTATTGTGGGCACTGTATGGCTGGCACTGTTATAATGGGCAATGTATGGCTGCCATGCTCACTGTAGGCACTGTATGGCTGGCACTGTTATTATGGACAATGTATGGCTGGAAAAGTCATTATGAGCACTCTGTATGACACTGTTATGACGGGCACTAACATGGTGGGCACTGTATGATTGGAACTGTTATATTGGCAACTGTTATAGTGGGCACTTTATGGCTGGCACTTTTATGATGCATACGGTACGGCTGTCACTGTTGTAGTGGGCACCGTATGGCTGGCACTGTAATGGTGGGCACTGTATGGCTGGCAGTATTATATTGGGCACTGTTATGGTGGACACTATATTGCTTGCACTGTTATGGTGGGCACAATTATGGTGGTCACTGTAAGGCTGGCACTGTTACATTTGGAACTGTTATAGTGGGCACTGTACCGATTGCACTATTATGGTGGGCACCATATGGCTGGCACTATTATGATGGGCACTGTTATGGTGGATGCTGTATGGCTGGCACTGGTATGGTGGGTACTGTTATGGTGGGCACTGTATGGCTGGCACTGTTATGGTGGGCACTGTATAGTTGGCATTTTAGGGATATATATGCTCTTTTAAGCAACCTAAATGAGCAATCCAGTAAAAACTGTTCTTGAATCATCTCCGGATTTCTTAATGGGGTTTCGCCATGATCTAATGTTGACGTGGGATCCTCCAAAATGAGTATTTAATCACTTTTCTAAATATATGTCATAAAAAAAAAGTGAAGCCTGGGAGAGCTACAGCCTTCTTTACATGCCCTTGGTTTCCTGACTGTTTACATTAGATACGATCAGGAGCTGACAGGAGCTGATCTGGCTGCGCTTGCATTGTTTGCACTTCTTATCTGATGACAGGGAACATGAACTAGCTTTGAAGGAAAAGAAAGAAAAGATCCTGTGTCTGCTGTATAGAGAATCCACTGGCTGTAATGTAATTATCTGAGTAAACATGCAGAAACTTCCTGCTCAGCCCTCCCCCTGCATCAGTTTGGGAACAAATGAAAAAACGCTGCCTGCTCAGAGCTGGTCTTCTCTCCTAAGCAGATAAGAGGGAGAAACAAAACCTGTATAGCTTGTGCACAATACAGTTATCCTGTGTGGTTTAACCAAACATGTTTGCTCAACTACAGAGACTGAATATCAGGAGCAAGCATGGGAGGTGGAGCAATGACATCACAGAGGAGGGGCTTGTTTTTTTAAACACAGAAACACAACGCCCCTTTTTTCAAGACTCAAGAGGGGAGTATCAGCCTGATAGGTAAGGAACTCACTTCTTGGCAAAACCCCTTTAAAGGAGAATTTATCTCTGACACAATCATGGCAAATCCACAAGATCTACCATAAAAATGACTGCTAGTGTCCAGACAGTAGATGAAGGAGAGGAGGAGATATATGTGTTTTGTCCTCTCCAGTTATAGTAGTGCAACAGCTGCTTCTGTAAACACCGAAAACTACAATGAAAATAGACTCCTCATATCCTCTTTCTGGAGAGCTGTGCAGGGAACCCTCATTCTGATCTCTGGAAGTTCCTAAAGTGAAACCAAGACCTCTCAGCCATTTTGGGTACTTACAATTAAAATGCCATAATGGTCTTAGATGGGGAACACCCCTCTAAGATTTACGGCAACTAGAGAGGGGCGAATTTCTCTATAATTCGGTTCGGTCACTTCGCCGAATTTCCTGACAAAAATAACTTTGGTCCGAATTACTTCGGGACGAATCACATTAAAAAACAGCTATTTCCAGGCTGCACAGAGCCTGCAGGGTGCTGTAGAACGTTGTGCCATGCTTAAATATGCAGAGGGAGCTTGGTTTGGTCTTCATACAATGTTTTGTTTTAGTATGACACGCAGATGACTGCCGCCGCTCTTAGAATCGCTTCACTATAAAATTCCCTGGGCACTTAAGAGGGCAAAACTGACCAAAAAACTGAATCAGGCCTGATAAAGTCATGCCAGCGAAAGTTGGAAAAAAACAAGCTGAGGGCTCAGGTAGCAACATCAGTGACAGAGTGTGGAGGTGACGGAGGCAGCCACAGCAGCATGAGTCAGACTGCACAATGACATTTGGAGGTGGCAAAAACAGGAGTAGGCAAGAGTGGCACAATGACACAGTGTGGTCACGGCAGCACAGTATGAGGTCAAGGTGGCACAATGACATTTGGAGGTGGCAAAAAGGAGTAGGCCACAGAGTGGCACAATGACAGAGAGTGGAGGTGACGGCGGCAGCAGCATGAGGTCAGAGAGTGGCACAATGACATTCTGGAGGTGGCAAAAACTGGAGTAGGCCACAGAGTGGCACAATGACAGAGAGTGGAGGTGACGGCGGCAGGAGCAACAGCATGAGGTCAGAGAGTGGCACAATGACACAGTGTGGATGTCACGGCACCAGCAACAGCAGCAGCAGTATGAGGTCATAAAGTGGCACAATGACAGAGTGTGGAGGTGGGTGGCAATACCAGTCCCTGGTAAAGATGGTTGGTGGCAGATGGAGAAACTGTCAGCAGATGTGTGGCATCAGGCGGGTGGCGGCATCAGAATAGTGGCTGAGGCAGGTAGTTTGAACCCAGACTCATTTCTCACAGTTTGGGTGAGGCGTCATGGCTGATGTAGTCTGACTCCTAAGGCATTGGTGTGTGGAAATGGCCGATCCACGCCTGATTCATCTTGACAAAGGTCACTCATTCCACATTTCCCATGGACAAGTGGGTTCTCCTTGGGGTAACGATGGCCCCCGCCACACTGAACACCCGCTCTGATGCCACACTACTGGCCAGGCAGGACAGCTTCTCCAAACTCGGCAAGTTGCGGCCACACATCTAGTTTGGCTGCCCAGTAGTCCAGTGGATCTTCTAACTGGGATGGCAGAGTGCTGTCCAAGTAGGCCACCACCTGTTGGTTCAGGGTCTGCTCCAGGTCCTGCTGCTGCTGCTGCTGCTGGTGACTGCCCTCCTCGCTAGGCGGGTGAAGGAAGCTGCTCAGCAGTGACTCCAGACTTAGGTTGCTGCTGATGGAGCTGGTACTGCTCCTACCCCCCCCACCTTCCCCCAGCAGCCGCGACAGTAGTACGTGAGCGCTGAAGAACCCCCCGGTCAGACCTGTCAGAGGATGGACTATGCCGCACATAGCAACGGCCAACTGACTACGGAGGATTTCCCTATAGTATTTGAGTTTGTCCTCCCTCTCAATAGCTGGGAAAAAGGGTCCCATTTTGGACCGGTAGCGAGGGTCCAATAGGGTGGAGAGCCAGAAGTCATCCCTCTGCCGGATGCTGACTATTCGGCTGTCACTAGCCAGGCAAATCAGCATGCTGCGGGCCATCTGCACAAGTGACTCGAGGGGCTCCCTGCCTCCATCTCCACTGTATACTGCCACGGTGCTTGCGGGTCATCTGCCTCATCTTCCTCATCTCCATCCACCTCCTCCAGCTGTTCCTGCTCCTCCTCTCTTGTCACCTGGGTAGAAAATCCACTCATTTCACCAGACAATGCTTCTGCTCCAATGTCCTCCTCCTCCTCCTTCTCCATTTCAGTCCCCACCGCACTCATGTGGCCGCGAGATGTAGTCGCCACGCCAGTCTCCTGCCCAGACAGATTTTTCAGCATCTGTTCCAGGACATGAAGCAGTGGAATGACGTTATTCATCCCGTAGTCCTGGCGACTGAAAAATAACGTGGCCTCCTCGAATGGCCTCAACAAACGGCAGGTGTCATGCATGAGCTGCCACTGGCTGACATCAAAGTTACACAGGGGAGTACTCCTGTCCGCCTGGATCATCAAAAAATCGTTAATGGCCTTTCTCTGTTCATACAGTCGGTCCAACATGTGCAGGCTGGAATTCCAACGGGTGGAAACATCGCATATCAGAGTGTGTTGGGGGAGGCCGTTCTGCCGCTGCAACTCGAGGAGGGTGTTCCTGGCTTTGTAGGAATGGATAAAGTGCATGCACAGTTTCCTGGCCATTTTCAGAATCTTCTGAAGATCGGTGGAAGACTTCAGGAACCTTTTCACAACCAGATTGAACACGTGCGCCATGCAGGGCGCATGGACCATCCCTCCTCGGTGCAGCGCGGACACCATGTTCCTCCCATTGTCCGTCACCATGGTTCCGATTTGCAGTTGGCGCGGAGAAAGCCACACATCGATTTCTTGCTGCATGACGCGGAGCAGTTCCTCCCCTGTGTGACTTCGTTCGCCAAGGCAAGCCAGGTGTAGAACTGCGTGACACCGCTGTGCCCTACACATGTGGTATGATGGAGCAGTACTTGTGGAGGCTGAGATGGTGGTGGTGGAGGAGGAGGCGGACATTGGCGCAGGAGCCGCAGTTTGACAACGTGGAGGAGAAAGCGGCGTCTCCTGTCCAAGTTGTTGGTGTGCCTGGGCCGGAAGCACATTCACCCAGTGGGCCGTAAAGGACATGTACTGGCCCTGACCGTAGTTACAGCTCCAGACGTCCACGCTGCCGTGCACCTTGGAACAAACCGATAAGCTCAAGGACTGGCCCACCTCCTGTTCTACATATTTATGAAGTGCTGGTACTGCCTTTTTGGAAAAGAAATTACGGCTTGGAACTCTCCATCTCAGTTCCTGTGCGGGGTCGCCCTTTTTCGGGGCGGGTTCTCTGCTTTTGTCTTTAGAAGTATGTGTATGGTAGGTAGTAATTCCTGGTTTTAATAATAATAATAATATTATTAAAAGTTAATTTTTAATATTTTTGTTATCAGTACCCATAGGCATTATTGTATTTCCTCTGTAGTTATTGAGATTCTACATATACCCATATTCGGCTCCTCCTGTGTCTTAGCAAAGAACTGCCACACCGCCGAGTAGCTGATTTTACCGCCAACGCTCCGCTCCGACTACTGACGCCGCTGCCTCGCTGAGCCCCTGTGCCGCTACTTTCTTGGACCTGCGAAGCGGGTTTTTTACCCCGTGGCCGCTTGGCTCCCGACCTCACACTGCTGCTATCCTGCTGACACACGGCCACACGACCCACTTGCTGGCTGCGCCGCTGCCTGACGCGCAAGCTGACGCCCTCTTCTCCTGACAATGATGAAGCCCTTGCCTCACCCGGCTCCCAAGGGTGGTCGGCTCCATCATCATCGCTTTGTGTTTCATCGTCACTGCTGTCCTCATCACCAGTCTTGGTATGCCGAGGCTGACCCCTCACAACATGACCTCCCTTGCCACTCTCAACATCTATACTTTGCCGCCTACTGCAAGAAGCAGGCGATATTGGCCCCATTTCTTCGCTGCCAAGGAGCTGCTGACTGCCCTCCTCACCGGGGTCATACTCGCAATAGAGTGGCGCTGAGCCCAGACCATATAGTAGATCTCTGGCTGAGGGAACGGGATGGGACAGAGGTGGGTTGAGGACAGGTGAGGGCCGCTGACCTGCTCCCGGGCCATGCCAACTAATGGTTGTGTCTGAGATCCCACGGACTCTTGGCTGCGGTTGTCAGATGTCATCTGAGAGGAAGAGGATGACCTAGTCAACCAATCAAGATCCATTGGGTTGCTGAACAACACACAGCCGCTAGATGACAGCGGCAGTTGTGGCCTCACCGAGTGACCCCTGCTGCGATGTCCCCTTGCTGTGCTGCACCTGGGCTGTTCCAGGAATGTTTGTGCCACTGCCACTCGCAGGTGAAGAGCCTGCCACCTCTCTGTCTGACATACTGTTTGTTCTAAAATGTACAGACACTGTTTGATGATGATATCTGTATATGATAAATACACACCCTGTATTTGACTCCAAATGGACCCAGTAACAAGCTTGGGTAACCCTTGGATATAAATTGCGCTCCACAAATGGGCAGGAAAAATTGACTTGTATGTGCCGTTTAAAAACTCTGTGTATTTTACTGAATATAAAAGCACAAACAGGCTTAATTAACCTTCGGATATGAATTATGCTACAGAATTTCTTCTGTGGCGGTGAAAAACAAAGTTTCTTTTACTGAGTACAACTGCAGAACAACGCTTAATTAACCCCTGGATATAAATTGCGCAAAAGAATTGAGCAACCACAAACTACTAGCTTTATAGCATGTTACAATTGCGTGTTTTCTACGCCACACAACAAGAGAAAAAATTGTAATTAACCTTCGCTTGTGAATTAGGCTACAGGAAAAATGTCTTTTTTGGCGGTGAAATAAACGGTTTCTTTTAGTCACCACAACAGCAGAACAACGCTTAATTAACCCCTGGATGTAAATTGCGCAAAAGAATTGAGCAGCCAAAAATGAAGTGGTATTTGTATTGTAAAAAATGCTGTTTCTTTAAATGAATACAACAGGAACAGGCTTAGATCCCCCTTGGATATTCAATGTGCTGTGAGCAGATAGCATTAAAATGTATATGCAGCTGCACTGGACGGACACTGGACTGCAGATCCAATGCCCCAAAAACTCAGAAATAGAACATTAAGAGAACAGTCTCTGAGACAAGCTGAGACACCCCACAGAAATCGCTATATAAAAATCAATTCTTCAGTAAGAGCTATCAGCCGCGGCAGCACCTTCCCTGATCAGTACAGTGAGAGGAGTGTGAGCTCCCGGCGTCGCGCCCGGACTTATATAGTGCGGTGACGTCACAGAATCCCGCCGGTCTCTGATTGGCTTCATCTCTGCACATGTCATGCAGGCTATGCCCTTCTTCCTCCCAGAGTGCTTTGCCCCATGTAGCGCCATGTGCTCGCAGCCATTTTATCAATCAAAAGCACACTTCGTTCACCCGAAGTACCCCAAAGTTCGACTTCGTTCCGAACCAAAGTTTTCCTGAAATTCTAAACGAATTCCACTTCGTTAGAATCAGTTCGCCCATCTCTAACCGCAACCCCTGGGAAGGTACCTTATGACACAATGGCCCTTGGACCAGAAAATGTTGTGCACCCCCATATATGAGACGCCCTATAAGAGAGGGTACCGTACATTTTGAGGTGGCTCTAATTCCTCAGGGTGTAGTCACAAGTGCCGGATTCTTTGCCAAAAAGTCTGTGATTGAAAATAAGTGTTGTTGTGGCAGTAAGCACATAAATGTCCGCACCCCTATTCCAAGAAATAGCATAGTTGCAGAAATTCTATTCCAAAAATCTGCTGGGTGCAAATGTGCCCTTAGATTCCCTTACTAGGAAAAGTCAAGGGGAGCCTCCTAAGCTAATTTAGTTGTGTATATTGTGCCTTCCTTTTTGTCCCCACTCTCCCTCAGTGTCTGACTGGTGACAGATGCCCTTTACCATTGCATTTACAATTGCCTTACTCCTGTAGCCGAGCTAATGAGCTATGAACTGGTTCACACTCTGCGCGGCTCCCTGCAGTGACTTTAATGGGTTTACCGGCAGGTTTATTTTCGCACACATTTATATGTCATGTGTTTGTAAATATTGTTCTAGTTTTTGAAATATCAAATCGCAAAATAGGAAAACAAAAACACATATTACGTCTTCAAAGATATGTTTGGATATGTAGTATACAAACTAAGGCATGGGCAATTGTATACTCCATAGGGGGCACTTAGTCTATATTTATAAACATTGCAGAGTCCTTAGTAAACATTTACCAACATTAAGGGGTATTTTTGTTACGACGTGGACATTATAGGCCGTGTTCACACGGCTTATTCCCGACGGATTTGTGCGCCGTATTGAGCTCACAAATCCAGCGTGAATAAGGGGCGGGGCGGGGGCGGGGCCAGAGCACGGCGGGGGCGCCGCTCCCGGCCCCATAGACAATGCATTGTTTACGGCGCGTACGCGCCGTAAATAATGTGCATGTCAGTTTCTCCCCCCGCGGCGGATTCGCCGAGGGGGGAGGAGCGACGGATTCCACTGTTCTCAATGAGAGCAGTGGATTACCGTAATTGCTGCCGCGGATTTGCGCCCTACAGCAGCGCAAAAACGGCGCGGAGTACAGCGCCAAAAACCGGCAAAAAAAGCCCTGTGAAAGAGGCCTTAGGGTATTTTGTAAACATTTACATACATTATAGGGTAGTAGGTAAATATTTACAAAACGTTACGGGGATTCTGGACAAACACTTGGAGAAATCAGAAGGTATTGAGATTTCTTCAAAAATTTTGAGAAAGAATAATGTCTAGTAGGCTGCAACCTTACCTATGGTGTATCCACAGATACTTTGGGGCAGACTTATCAATACTGTCTAAGGGTAGGTTCACATGGGGCAATATGCCGGGTGTTTTATAAGTACGTGCTGGTCAGCGCGTACTTCTAAAGCGTGGGGGGTGGCCACCATGTACTGTCATTATCCATGGGGGGCCCCATGTACTGTCATTATCCATGGGGGGCCCCATGCACTGTCATTATCCATGGGGGACCCCATGCACTGTCATTATCCATTGGGGGCCCCATGCATTGTCATTATCCATGGGGGGCCTCATGCATTGTCATTATCCATGGGGGGGCCCCATGCACTGTCATTATCCATGGGGGGGCCCCATGCACTGTCATTATCCAGGGTGCCCCCCATGTACTGTCATTATCCATGGGGGGCCCCATGCATTGTCATTATCCATGGAGGGCCCCATGCACTGTCATTATCCATGGTGGATCCCATGCATTGTCATTATCCATGGGGGGCCCCATGTACTGTCATTATCCATGGGGGGCCCCATGCACTGTCATTATCCATGGGGGGCTCTATGCACTGTCATTATCCCTGGGGGGGCCCATGCACTGTCATTATCCATTTTGGGCCCAATGCATTGTCATTATCCATGGGGGGCCCCATGCACTGTCATTATCCATGGGGGGCCCCATGCATTGTCATTATCCATGGAGGGCCCCATGCACTGTCATTATCCATGGCACGTAAGTGCCACGAAGAAGTGGCATGTCACTTCTGTCTCCTGTTGTACAATACAAGCGTATTGTACACTGGGGGAGACGGATGTAATTCATAGCTCTCTATGAGTGCTATTGTGGGGCGCATTTTGGGCATATTGAAGCGCAAATACGTGCCAAAATGCGCCCCGTAATTACACTGTGTGACCATACCTTAATATTTAGACAGTGTAAACTGATATTAGACAGTCTTAAAATGCGCACATTTATCATAGTGTTCATAAATCTACCACATGTTTAGACTGGTTAAGTTTACATCTTCTATTAATTGACTTACTTTATGCCACTAATTGCATCAATATGATTTTTATGGCATACAGTGTTACACACTTAGGCCCGGTTCACACGGTTTATTCAAGCCGTAATTGCGAGATGGATTGCGCTCGCAATTCCGGCTTGAATAAAGGGGCGGGTGTGGGGGCGGGGCAGGGGCGCGGCCCGCCGTCCCCATAGACTTGCATTATCCACGGCGCATATTGCGCCTGGATAATGTGCATGTCACTTTCTCCCCCCGCAGTGGATTCGCCGAGCGGGGAGGAGCGACGGAACCCACTGTTCTCTATGAGAGCAGTGGATTACCGTAATGACTGCGACGGATTGGAGCCGTACTGCAGAGCAAATCCGGCGCGCAGTACGGCGCCAATCCGCGGCGAAATAAGCCGTGTGAACATGGCCTAAGCAGTGACAAATTCTGTGAAACCACGCCCTGTTTACGGGTCAGACAAGGAACAGAGGTGTCTAGAAACTTTCTAAAGCATATAATTTATGTGGTGTAAGGGCAGGCTCACATGGTGTCTTTTCAGGGGCGTACTTTGGCGCCTAATTGCTCTGCAATATGCCCGAAGTACGCCCCACAAATATGGTAATTCATAGCTCTCATTGACAGCTATAATTACCTGCCATTTTCCCCAACATGTAATACATACTGGTATAAAGAAGTGACGTAATTTCTCCCCGATACTTACGCTCCGGTGAAAGTGAAAGTCTATGGGAGCTGGCACAGAGCGTTTTAGAAAGACGCTCTATAACAGAATTCCTATAGATTAGACTGTAAATTTGATGTGAAAGACCTCCTTTAAGAGGACATGTTAAAAATTTAGGTTGTCAGGTCTTATTCTAATGGTTTAATCATGCCCTTTGTAGCAAAGTGCATGATGGGACAGGTGAATTACTGAAAAGGTGCCTATTTGGTAGTCAGCAAATATTAGCAAAAAATATAACCTTAGAATTTTGTATAACTTAGATGTGCTGCAATATTTGCCGAATCTTAATATTTTATTTACCACCTTCATTGTTTTGTATTACTCCACAGAAATAAATGATGCATTTTCAGTCATGCAAAATTCAGTCATATGAGGCCCAGTTCTCCCCATTTAATTCAAGAGAAAGAAGAAATATGGGCCAGTATCCTAGATTCTTGTAAATATGGATTAGTATACTATGCAAAGAGAACAAAAGGGTCTAAAATACAGATCCATTAGATCCTATGGGTTTTCTCTGGGTCTATTATATGTTTCAGTAATTGGACACAAATCAACTTCAAAGCTTAGACTTGTCAGTAGACAAATCAAATTTTATTCTTCTATTCTTAAATATTTTAATTTTTTTCAAAGAGAACTGTTTAAAAAAAACAAAAAAAAAAGCTACTGAATTAAGTGCAATCATCTTCCACAGCTTTAGACCTCTTTGTAACTAGCTGATAAAACAAAGCCATGTGAAGCAGTGGCATTTCTGCCAAAATGGAAAGTCATCCTACTTCTATGGGACTGTTGTGGAAGGACAATAAATTAAGAGATGAACCACAACTGCCAGAATTTGTCTATCGCATAGTGGCCTGATCTTGTACACCTGCCACTGAAGCTCCTTCGGCCCACCACAGGAGTTTATTCCAGGGCCTCTCTATCAACACATAACATGTACATATATGTCCACTTTTAAGCACTTGTACATTCACTTTAAAGGGAATGCGTCATCAGATAATGACCTATTGATTTCTTGTTAAACACATTTCTTAAAGAATTTTTGGTTTTGCTTGTTTAATTTCCCAGATCACTATTAATATTTTTAAAAAATCCTGCAGTTTTCACTTTGGCCACTGGGCCTAATAGTCTGACACTTCCTGTTCTGTAGAGAAAACTTTTTAGCAGTCGCCTCATTATCAGCACAGGCAGGATTACACTGAAAGGTGACAACTATGTGTATAGATAACACAGGATCCACCAGTCACAATAGGAGATGTCACAGCTCCTGCTCTCCCTTCCCTGCACACTGACTTCTTCCCATGTCACAGAGCCTAGAAAACTCTCCTATAGAAGTCAATGAGTCTGCTCCTGCTCACAGGCTCCTATGTCCATGAAGCTGTTGTAAAGCATCTCTCTAAAAGCTGTTAAGCAGCTCGGGCAAGTTGGCTGCCTCTATAATTATATACAGACAACAGAAATAAAAAAAATTGCTAAGAAAAGAATATGTATGAGTATATGGTTTTAATTATACAAAAATGTGGATAGGTCCCCTTTAAAGTAATCAATGAACATGCAAGGTTTAATAGGATATCTGGTGACTGGTCCTAAAGTCCGCTCCAAATGAGGTTGTCTTCTACTAGACCTTTGGAGCCCTGGTGTATCAGGAATATGTTCTTGATTCTCTGGTCGGCCAGTCCAACCATGTCTGTGAGTAAAAAAAAAGTTCCCTGTAGCCCTCCACCAATGGCTCTTTGTAATGGGTTTGTACGGTTCATCAGCCCAAGCGAGGGGCTCCATTTTGGTTTTGTGGTTTGCCTCTTCCTCATGAAGGTATGCTGCAGAACTTAGAGCTCGTCTTCAAATGACTCCACGTTCTCTCCATGCCTTCACTGCTACGCAAAAATAAAATGACAATTGGTTAGGACGATCTGTGAAACATATGTATAGAGGGAAAGAAGGTGAGAAAAAAAAGGAGACAGATGAACTATCGAGATTGGAAACCAGTGAAGAAAGACAAAGAAAGAAAAACAGGAAACGAAGGGAGAAATGGCAGCGGGTCAAATAGATACAAATATGTTTAGTGAAACTATTGCATAAAAAGCACATAAACCATGAAAACGACCCAATAATCAGATACAGAAGCTCTCATGTAATGTGAGGGAGATTGACAGAAAAAGGCAGATAACAGGACAGGAAAAGTGTAAGACGAAAACAATATCATGGTGTAACTACCGAGAAAAAAGGGAAATGGTTCATGAGAAAGGAAAGTAAGAGCAGAGAAAAAAAAGCCCAAACTATTCCGAGATGGAAAAATATGGAGAAGGTACCAAGAGAAATAAAACCAGGCACTGGAGGAGGGGAGACGGAGGAGAAAAAAGGGGGAGAAGGGATAAGGAAAGGGTGAACGAGAGGAGAAAGTAGAGGGACCAGAACAGGGAGAGAGAGAGAGAGGGCAGGCATGTAATAGTATCAATGCCTTGGAAAATTGTGTAGCAGGCAGAGAAGGAAGGACTGACACAGGGCTGGGTCACATGGAGGTTACTGCACCCAAAGGGGGTTCTGGCAGGGTTCATAGAGAGCTGGCTGCCTGCATCTTACTGACAGGGAGGGGAGCGAGAGGAAAGGAGGGGGGGGGGATGGATTCCCTCTCGCAGGCAACTCGGATTGAAAGGAAAATGCAGAGTTTCACGCCACAGGAATGTACCACTGCATCCTGACCTAAGGGGAGCGAGGGAGCCAGAAAGGCAGCAATGGACTGACAGAGAGAGAGTGGGCAGTGAAGGTGTGACCGTATTTCTGCGGAATAATCGGGATTTAGCCCTAAAGCCAACGCTAATGGCTGCCTAGACTTAGAAACTGGCCTTCCTTCCAATAGAACGTACTATTCTGCTGCGATTACGGCAAATGTACATTGTACTTCAGATACGTCGCCGCACACTTACTGGGAGACTTTTTTTTCACACTTCAACTTTTATCACCACTTAGCACATCTGCTCCAACAAGAAAGAATTATAGCCGTAAGGCGGCTCGATATGTATCAAGATGATGAAATCTGCTGCATACAGTAGTGCTCTTAGAAAACATACTTGACTCTTTTCAGTGCTTGCGGCACATGTGTGAAACATGATATGTACCTTTTTTTTTTTTTAATCTTACTCTAAGCTCCTGTTTATGGAGGCTGCTGCCACATCTGGAATATGAAAAATGCAGAGAGAGGTTGTATAACGCTACAGACATCACATCTGATCTATACTCTTTGTGCTGCGTGCTTCAGCGAGGTGACTGCTGTCTTGTGATTTAGTGGTTTGTGCCCTTAAGAGTATTAGTTTAGTTCATAATATAGTGGTTCGTCTCTAATTTAACCAAAAGTTTAGGAGAAGGTAGTGAGATTTTGGCGTCATGCATATAAGACCTTTAAGAGGTGCACAAAATCCCTTACTATGGAGTTGTAGGTACGTGCCGCCATATGTTACCTATATGGGGCATCCTATTACTTAAGTATTCTCCACTAGAAGCAAACAAGTTGCAAAAAAGTAAGTGAACCCTTTGGAATGACATGGATTTCTGCATTGATTAGGTATAAAGTTTAGGCTCACTGTTATCTAAGTCACAATTATAGAAAAGCACAATTATACTAAACTGATAACATACAAACATTTGTATTGTTTGTCTTCTTTTAAGCACATTGGGCCACATGTATGAACCTGTTTAGGTCTAAACTCACTTTTTTGCCCATAGGTTACTATAGGCAAAAGAGTGAGTTTTAGACCTAAACAGTTTCATACATGTGGCCCATTGAGTACACATCTACAGTGCATGGAGAAAAAACAAGTGAACCTCTTGGATTTACCTGGATTTCTGCATTGATTACTAATAAAGTTTGGCCTGATTATATGTAAGTCAAAATGATAGACAAACACAATCAAACTAAGTTTATAGCCCACAAACAGTTGTACTGTTCCTATCTTTTTGGGCACATTGAGTAAACATCTACAGTGCACAGAATAAAAGCAAGAGATCTCCTTGGAGCACATTGAGTAAACATCTACATTGCATCTACCCTGATTTCTGCATTGATTACTAAAAAAGTTTGGTCTGATTGTATCTAAGACAAAAATTATAGACAAACACAATCAAACTAAGCTGATAACTTACAGACAATTGTGCTGTTTACATTTTTTGTTGCGCATGTTCAGTTAACATCCAAAGTGCCGGGAGAAAAAGTAAGTGAGACCCCCTTGGAATTATCTGGCTTTCTGCATTAATTACTAATAAAATGTGGTTATATTGATATCTAAATCACACATATAGACAAACATAATGTAACAAAAAACACAGAAACAGTTTTATTGTTCATGTCTGGTATTGAGGACATTAAGTAAATGTCCAGAGAGCAAGGAGAAAAAGCAATGGTAACCCTTTGGATTTACCTGGATTTCTGCATTGATTACAACAAAAGTTTGGTCAGAATGTATCAAAGTCAAAATTATAGACAAAAACAATCAAACGAAGCTGAAAACTTACAGACAATTGTGCTGTTTATTTTTTTGTTGAGCACGTTCAGTTAACATCCAAAGTGCAGGGAGAAAAAGTAAGTGACCCTCCTTGGAATTATCTGGCTTTCTGCATTAATTCTTAATAAAATGTGGTTATACTGATGTCTAAATCACAATAATAGACAAACATAACGTAACTAAACTAAAAAAACAGAAAATTTTGGATTGTTCCAGTTATTTTATTGAACATATCGAGTAAACCTCCACGGTGCAGGGAGAAAATTATTTAATAGGGTTTCTGCATTGATTGTTAATAAAATGTGGTCTTATGGTTATCTCAGTTACAATTATAGACAAGCATTATAGACAAGCACAATCTAACTAACCTAATTAGATATAAAAGTTTTGCTATTCAAGCATAATATTAAAGGGTTTATGTGAGAAACCAAAAAACTAAGAACATATAATTAAGGTATCCTAAAGATGAGCAGTAACTATCTGTCACAATCCAGTGTGTGAACTACTTACAAACACTGTTATATTACATAATATTGCCATGTTGGATCTGGGTGGAAGCTATGTGGAAAATACATGTCCCACAAAATCTGCTTCCTCCCAGCTGAGCTATAGATTTTATATCCATGGCAAATTTTTATATATTTTATATATTATATTATATATATTAATATATAATATATATATATATATATATATATAAATATATATATATATATATATATATTATATATATATATATATATATATTTTATTGTGTGTGTGTGTGTGTGTGTGTGTGGACAGCCCTCAGTCTCCTTTCTACTCTGCAGAGCCATCTCTCACACCATAAGTCTGTCAGACTGAGTGAGTACAGCACACATGCTCAGTTATGTCAGTCATCCTATCCAGGAAGTAACTCAGTATCTGTCCTACTTCCTGTAGGACAGTTTTCTGCTGACAAAGGAGCCCGGTGGCTTTTTCCTCTGCTATAATGGTTATCCCCTAGACAAAATGAGCAGACTTTTCTAATTAAAGGTAGTTAGACATTTTTTCATCATTACATGAAGTTTATCTGTTTTGCTTTCTTGATTTCCTGGAGAACCCCTTTAAGCACATTGAGTAAACATCCACCATGCAAGGAGAAAGAGTAAGTAAACCTTTGAATTTAATAAATTGTAGATCCTTCTTTAGCAGCAATCACCTCCACCAAACATCTTCTGTAGTTGCACATTTGATGCTACCCTGCAAATGTGTTTCAGTTTATCAATATTCCTTAATACTTTGCATGCACAACCTTTCTCAGGTCAGGCCACAGGTCTGTTAGGCCGTGTTCACACGGCTTATTCAAGCCGTAATTGCGGGCCGGATTCCGCCTGCAGTTACGGCTTGAATAAGGGGCGGGGCGGGGGCGGGAGCGCGGCGGGGGAGCTGCTCGCCGTCCCCATAGACAATGCATTATATGATGTGCATGTCACTTTCTCCCCCCGCGGCGGATTTGTCGAGCGGAGAGGAGCGACGGAATCCACAGTTCTCTATGAGAGCAGTGGATTACCGTAATGACTCCGACGGATTGGCGCCGTACTGCAGCGCAAATCCGGCACGCAGTACTGCTCCAATCCGTCCCAGAATAAGCCGTGTGAACGAGGCCTAATTGTAACCTAGATAACAGTCAGACCACATTACCATATTGTATCATTAATCTGTGCAGAAACTCAGGTCAGTCATAAAAGATTTATCTTATTGACCAAAGGCAGATATTTTTACAATATTGGAGTCGTTTTCTTTAAACTACAAACATAAATGTTTTTCTCCAATCAAAATGATTTGTATGAGGCCTGCTGTTGGTTTTATAAAATACATGGCCCCCACATGCAATGCAGTTGCATATTGCCAATGAGAACTATGCAATGTATTGAATGACAGGATGCTATGTCATGATGGGTCAACATTGCATCCTGACCACTTAACACTAGCTTAACAAGGCAAGCTTTATCTTGGGCACAAATAGGGTATGGGAGGTCTCCAATGCCCTGGGCTCTGGCCTTAGGCAGCTACCGTAATAGCCTTACTGTTAAACTGGCCCCAGCCATATGCATTGACTTGCCGCGTGGAAAGCTTTTCTACTTTCTCCTATATTTAAACACCTATATACTTATCTTATTGTATTTATCTATTTTATTCATTGATATAGCGCTGTTCTATTCTCTATACAGAAACTGTCATCACTCCCATTGGGCCCTGTCCCCATTGGGGTTTACAATCTAAATTTCAGATTATCCTATCAGGATGTTTTTGGAGTATGGGAGAAACTGGAGTACCTGGAGGTAACCCATGCAAACAAGGGGAAGAATCCTTGCCTTTGTAGATTTTGTATGTGGTAGGATTTGGACTTAGGACCCCAGCGCTGTAGGAGAACAATATTAGCCCAATTTTAAACCTACTTTAAAATATCCATAGAGACATAGCTAAAAGACTTGCCAGCAACATATAGTTGAGCGAAGACATCTTTATTGGGGTAAAACTTGAGATAAACATATGATGATATCAGTTGATCAAAGTTTTAAGGTATCCTGTGAACTATGGGGTAGAGGAAGCAGCCACAAGCCACTATGCCTTTCACTGGTTTCTAGTAAGAATAGACCATCACCATCCTTTCATCAAGTCTGTGAACCACAACCAACACATAACAAAGTACATTTTACCCCGCCTTAAATATATCTATACATTTCTGATGATAATGTTGACTCAGAGGCAGGACTGGGACATGGTATTCTGGTGCCCTAGGCAAATAAGGCATATAGTGCCCCTCTATTGAAAATTCAGCTCACTTCATGCCACTCCACGTCCCCTTTTCTGCTTGGGATTAAGTGGTGCACTTGTCGGTCGCCTACCTTCGCCTGCCTGTTGCTCCGGCCCTGCTCAGATGCCAAGACTGAGAGCTTCTTAAAGGGAACCTGTCACATAGTTTTTGCCCCCCTTGCTGAGGACAGCATAAGCTAGTGACAGACCTGCTGTTCCCAGCGCTGTGCCCCTTATTCTGTAAGATGCTGGAGTTTTAGAGCATTTACCCCTCAAATCTTATTCATGAGCAGGTGTTAGCCCCGCCCACCAAAGGCTAGCCCCGCCCACTGACAGTTATTCACGTTTCTACCTATTCAAAGTAATAGGTTTATCAGTTGAGGTGGGCAGGGCTAGCCTCAGGTGGGCGGGGTTTGAAAAAAATGGCTTTTTTCATGACTCTTTTCTGGCTGAAAACTGCAGATTTGAGCATTAAATGCTCTAAAACTCCAGCATCTTACAGAATAAGGGACACAGCGCTGGAAACAGCAGGTCTGTCACTAGCTTGTTCTGTCCTCAGCAACGGGGGCATAATCTATGTGACAGGTTCCTTTGGTCTCATGGGAGGTAAGCGACTACATGAAGGGTCTGGCAGCGACCTATTCCCTTTTCCCCATTTAGAACATTTGTACGCTTTGCCATGATGAGTGTGTGTGTTTGGTGGGTTGGGAGCCATAACTGTTGGTTGAATGAGTGTTCAAACAACTGCTTTCTAGGGCTATGTTCACACGGCTTAATTTCGCCCCGCAATTACGCCGTATGTAGGGGGGCGGGGCAGGGGGCTGGCAGCTCGCCGGCCCCATAGACATGCATTATCCACGGTGCGTATACGCCATGAATAAGTAGCATGTCACTTTTCTCCCCGCTCGCCGTATTGTGCGAGAAGGGAGAGGAGGCGTAATCCATAGGTCTCTATGAGAACTGTGGATTACCGTAATGACTGGGACGTATTTCATCCCGTAATTCGTGCCGTACGGTGCGAATTACGGGATGAAATACGTCCCAGAATAAACCGTGTGAACATGGCCTAAGGTGTATGACCAACTTTAATCCTTGGGGCTGGTATAGCCAGATAGGGTAAAGACAATGAAGAAAAAGCTGCAAGATAACCTGAATCTTTGCCCCAGGTGAAGAAAAGCCCAGCTATGACTGTCATGTATATATTAAAATATCACAGACGGTGTGACGCCATCAATTCATCTAATAACAAAGAGGATAGAAAAGTCTCCTGTTTACAAGAACCAGTGTGGTCTAAAGTAAAATTGAAAGACTGCTGGCATTTCCTCTTTAGAAACTTCTAAAAATACATACACACTAATACATGTGCTGTATTAGCCCATAGTCCCTGCATGCACTACAGCAGAAGATAAGCAAAAGCTGCACACGTAGCTACTTGTATGGTCTTTGTGAAAGTAATATGTCCTGAAGTATTTTCTGTTCACTTCCTCAAAAACCACAAACGTGAAGTTTTCAGAAATTAGACTTGGGACAACATGAAATTTTCAAAAAGGCATTCACCCTGCGTAGGGGAACACCAAAATTAGCCCAAATTTTGCTCCATTGGGACCTGGTGAAGTATGCATGCTAGCTGAAAAATAGAGTACTGTACAAAAGTCTTGGGCAGATTTGAAAAAAAATGTTGGAAAGTAAAAATGCTTCCAAAGATAGAAATGTTAAGAGTTTATATTTATCAGTCAACAAAATGTAAATGGAATGAACAAAAGAGGAATCAAAAGTAAATAAAAATTTGGTGTGACCACCCTGTGCCATTTTCTATGTAGTTGTACTCCGTTTTTGAAGGAACGTGGCAGGGAGGTTCTTCCAAACATCCTGGAAAAGTAACTATAGATCATCTGTAGATGTAGTGGTTCAGATGCTTCAGTCTCTTCATGTAATCCCAGACAGACTGGATGATGATGAGATCAGGGCTCTGTGGGGCCACATCATCAGTTTCATACTCCAAAGGCAATTGAGGTCACATCAAATATTGATTTGATTTCTCATTTGTTCATTCACTTTGCAGTTTGTTTAATGATATGAATAAACTATTAACACTTCTGTTTTCGAAAGTGTGCTTACTTTGCTGAATTTTGCCACTTCTGCCTAGAACTTTTGCACAGTACTGTATATACTATCTTTGGATTCAGGTGGGGCCGGTTCGACTTGACCTGCAGGAAAATTGTAGAGCCAATCACCAATAGTTTTCCAGACAGGAAAAAGGAAGGATATTCATTCAAGTAACTGGTCCTACATGAATCTGAAGTTCAACACCTACTCACAGTCACACAAGTCTATGAGATGATTAATTTTCAAAGTAATAAAAAAAAATTCTTATGGCAGCCATTACAGTGTCCATTAATGATGGCACTTAGATTTCGACAGACACAGATTGGCATCAGTTATTGATCAGTTAAAATCTCACTGCTTTGCCTCAGTTATGGTGGCCATACAATTTAGAAATTTGTCAGTCAAACATTTGTCTGGCCGGCAATTATTCCTCCTGACGCCCCTATGTACATACACATGTGCTTTCAATGGGAAAATGGGAATAGGCCACTGCTAGATTATGTGGAAACAAAGGATCAGCATACCCAATCCTTCTTTCTCTCAACATCTGCTTTTGAAGGAGAGTCAGGACCCACCTGTACAGATCAGATACTTGACCATTCTCTCTTAAAGGGGTTGTCTCACTACAAGGATTACTTTTTATGTTAAAGATCTTACAAAAACAAGTCACTTTGCAATATATTTCCATTAACAGTGTCCTACCTATTCCTAGTATCCCCTCTTGTTTTGGGGTGCATCAACTCCCCAGGTCGCTTATAGCTACAGACCTGTTTGATCTCTCCTGATAGGCGCCAGTGATGGTTGCTATAGCTTCAGACCTGGCTTCTACTGCAGCCTAGTGGAAGCCAGTAAACACACCCCTGAATTCAAAGTGAAACCAAGAAAACAGGACTCAGGTAAGATGAATAAATGTAGTGAGACAACCCCTTTAAAGTTCTGTAGTTTGGGATATCATGCATGAACCCATAGGGTACAGATAGATGGTGCCACAGGGTACCCAAATACAGGGGGGAGATGCACTGACTTTGAAAACACACAACAGTTTCAAGATAGATTATAAGTAATAGTCAATACCACATGATTATCATCAGAAGGCAAAGCAGAAACCACAAGGACAACCTGGCACCATTATTAGTATATTAATTGGATGTGCACATTTGGATTACTCTGTGAATATGATAAAAACACAAAAACACTCACTTTTAGGTCATTGTTACCCAGTGTTATCAAGGAGGGTCATTTCAATGTAATCAAGAATTTATGAGCTATACTTTATTTATTGAACACAATAAAATGACTTGCACACTATTTTTCTATGTAGTCGCCTGTTACTGCAATATCCTTGTTCCAGAGCTCAGGAAGTTTTTGAATCCTAAAAGAGTAGACCGAACAGATGACAGTCGGGTGGTGCTTAACCTCGGTTATATGGAGGATGAGGTAGGACATTCCACTGGAGCTCTCAAAACGTTTCTATTGTCAAAGCCACAATGTGAGGGCGAGCATTGTCTTTCATTGGTTAAGGTTCTTGGCTAACGAACATGTGGTCCATTTTCGACTCTTTCCCAACGCTCTCTGAGTAACTTACACCAATCATACACTCTGAATTCAGAGAGACACTCATCCCAAAATGGATTTTTAAGTCTCAAATGAATTTGAGATGGAATGTAACAATAGTTTTCTGGCCAACATTCTTGGAGACTACTATCTCCTGTACCAACAATTGACAGAAAGGGGGGAAAGAGCAGCTCGCACTACTAATGACAAGTTTAACCATCCATTTGTGAACACCCCTCATATAAAACTTTATGAAAATATTGGCACTACAGATAAACCAGGCATGAACAGTTGCTGCCCTATCCCATTGTCAATGCCTTAGTGCTGTAAAAACCATAACCAAGGCAGAGTGGATTGATGGTACCCCTTGGCACCCAGGATGCGGAACACAACCCAGATGACCATGCTACACCCTTGAGGAGTGGACTAGTGAATTATATTTGAAAAAGTGTAGTCCCATTGTGCACAAGTTTACTTTTTAAGCCACCCACTGGTTTCCAGTAAACATATATTTTCCCATGCAACGTCAGCACCATGTTGTCAGCTTGTGATCCTTCTTATTCTCTCCATGCAATACATGACAGCATGGAGCAGTGAGCTGCAGTTATGTTACTGGAAAAATAGATCTCTGCTATTTATTCTACACATATAAATGATGTACTGGGACACTACAAAGACATATGTTTGCATACTTGGCTGACGAAAGCAAGCCAGCCGCGTGTAAGGGACTATGCTTTCTATTGACAATCCTATAGACTGAGGCTCCTGGGACTTAACATGGAAATTACATAGTCATGCATTTTACAATAATGTCCAAAACACTTTTTAGACTTACAATGTCCTGGAAAATTGTACAGCAAATTTTTTAGAAATACTGGTTACAATATTGGTATCTTTAATAGTCCTGTTAGTGGTGGACATAAAGGAGAGTAGGTCCCAGAGCAAAAAAGGAGCCCCACCCCATTTTTTCTGCAACCCATTTTGTGTCTGTGTGTCCCTCCTGTAGTTTCATATTCTTCTCCCAGTATGTCCGCTTGTACTTACGTGGTCCGTTTTGGTACCCCCTTCCATGTGTCCTGTATTGACATTGGTAGCAAAGGAGCACAGCATACATGAGCTTAGCTGATTAGAGCTTTGAGTCCTATGAAGTCCTGCTTACTGGTTCCCACTTAGGGTGCGCTTACACGGTAAAGACCAAATACCGGTCGGAAATGCCGACTGGTATTTTCTCTGTTTTCGACATGCAGGGAGATGGCATTTCTCCGTGGTTTGTGGATTCAAGCCGTCCCCCTTCGCACCCACATGTTCATGTTCCGCCCAAAAACTGGGCGGAAGAATGAACATGTTCTAAATTTTTCGGACCGCTGGCGATGTAATAAACCATCTGGAAGAAAATCCATGCAGTGGGTTCTGCTGCATGGATTTTCCATTAAAATCAATGTAAAAGGTTGACAGTCGGTTTACAGACGGCTTTCAAATCCAAAAACCGTATATAAATGCCCTTTGGGTAATTAGGCAAATCAGTACAGAAGAGTTGGGGCTTTTCGATGTGCCATCTTGCTTGTTGAAAACTTTTCGCCAGCATCATAGCTGCAACATGTGAAGTTGATTGTTTATCCTATGAAACAGGTTTTTCCAATTTAGACCTTAATAACAAATGAATAGGGAATGGCAAAAATGTCTGATAGGTGCGGGTCCCACCTCTGGGACCCAATTCTATTTTGAGAATGGGTCCCCAAACTTCTTTGTGCAGAACGGAAAGATGGCCGTGCATGCGCAGCATTCTATGTTTATTTCAGTGGGAGCACATTCGCTTGACTGTACTCAGAACTCCCATTGAAATGAATGGATCATGATTTGCATGTGTTGTCACCTTTTCTGCACAGAGAAGTTCAGGACCCAGAGGAAATCCAACCCCCAATTCATTGGATGGAAAATTGGAAGAACAGCACAGATTGTTTTTTTCCTGGAAAAAAAGGATTGACATGTCAATTCTTTCATGCAGAATCTGCTTAGATTCAGCGATGGTCAACTTTTAGGAAGATTACCCCCCATTGAAATGGGACTAAACCTCGGATTCTGCATCAAATTTTTGTATTTGGAAAAAGCTGAATTGTGATCATATCCATAAGCTGGATGAACAAACAGCACCTGGGTCACTTTTCTTATAGATCTTCCTGGTAATTTGTACAAAACGGAGTGGATTTATATAAATATCATAAAAACATTGTATTCATAATGCCCCTGTGCCATAATGTCCATGGGCCTGTTAGTAAACATGGGGCATCCTACACTGAATGAGACTCGCATACCACTTGTATAATGTACCAGTATTATTAAATCTTCCCCAGTGTATCTTTGTTTGTGACCATTTTTTTTTTTACAACATATGCTGTAGATGTGGCATTTTAGGGCATTTTGTAAACCATAGTCCTGGATGCTAACAAAAACCCTATCAGCAGCTGGATTAACCTGGATTAATCTAAATTAAGTGAAATTGACCATGGACATTAAAAAATGAATATTTGCTAAACTACTCTTGCTCTTGTTGAAATTTTAATCTGTCTTGTTTAGTCTCTTGCTAGTATTTAGCAACATTCTATAGTTTATAAAATAAATAGCTCATCAATGACCAATCAGATGCCTGTTAGCTTCAGGCTCCTACTGGCCCACAGGGATGCAGATGAAACTCCTGAGTTAACTCTTGGGGCCCCTTTGAATGGCAGCCCTGGGACTGCTTTTCATGAAGAAAGACAGAGAAAGAGAGTCAGAAAGCAAGAGTCATGTGCAGTACTTGTAGGATGGACCCCAAGAGTTAACTCAACTGGTGGAACCTAGGAATCAACTCCACTGGTGGATCCCAAGAATCAACACCGCTGGTGGGCCCCAAGAATCAACTCCGCTGGTGGGCCCCAAGAATCAGCTCCACAAGTGGGCCCCAAGAATCAACTCCACAGATGGGGCCCAAGAATCAACCCCCCTGGTGGGCCCCAAGAATCAGCTATATTGGTGAGCCCAAGAATCAACTCAACTGGCGTCTACAAATAACCAACTCCACTGGTGGACCCCAAGAATCAACTCCCCTGGTGGGGCCCAAGAATCAACTCCGCTGGTAGGCCCCAAGAATCAGCTCCATTAGTGGGCCCCAAGAATCAACTCCTCTGATGGGGCCCAAGAATCAACCCCACTGATGGGCCCCAGGCACCCCAGTCTGACACTGGCCAACTTAAAGGGGTTCTCTGTTTTGGACTGTCGCTGCTCCTTAAAAAGGTCTTTTGACCATCGGTTGATCAAAAAATGTTTTCCTACAATTAGCTGCAACTTGTGGGGAAATCTGACAATAAGTATATATTTTCTCTGCAGCTCTATCACAGGAAAAATAGGGATTACACAGAGCCTATCCTGTATGTGTAATGCAGGACAGGACAAGTCCTCCAGAGAGAGAGATGCTCTTTGTAATCGCTTACCAATCTGCTGAAAGATAATTTATAATAAGGAAGAAAGTGGGTTTGCTAAACTGGAGAACCCCTCTAAGAGTATCTATTTAAGCAGCGGTGACACAAGTATTGAGAGGCAACACATTAACATAATTATAATACATCAGACTCATCAGTAGAAGTGGGCAGTGTATGGTTCCTTCAGAGACTCTCCAACCCATTCACCACATAGTAGTCCTCAGTCTGTTCACTAGTATAAAGCTGAGTACATAAATGTTTATATATCTAAATCTTACTAACCAGATTTTTAGTCACCAGGTCATCAGGTCTGGGCACAAGTTGTATATAAGAATACAGGTAAATGACTGTGGAAGCAGTTCTCATGAATTCACTTTCTTATACAATCTTGCAGTAGTGGTAAAAAAAACCACAACATGATATGGCCTGGTTCAAAACTGCGTTGGAGGTGCAACGGACACCAATGGCAACCGATGGACTCCATTGACTACGAGTCTGTTGGGTTACGATTGCAGTGTCAATCGTCTTCATGGAAAAAAATAGTGCAGCTTGCTGTGCAGTTATTTCCATCATTCCCAAAAGAGCTTCCAACAGAGGTTCAGAAACTGATGTGAACCAGGCCTAAAATACCGTATTGTACAAAAGTTTTAGGCAGAAAAAATGCTGAAAAGTAAGAATTTAAAAACAGAAGGGTTAATAGCTCATTTTTATTAATTAACAAAATGCTAAATCAATGAACAAGAAAAAAAAAATCTGAATCAAATCAGTAGTTGGTTCGGCTGCCCACTCCCTTCTTCCAGGTGCACAGCGAAGGAACTCGGCAGGGAGGTTGCTCCAAACATCTTGGAGAAGTAACCCCAGATCTTCTGTAGATGTAGCTGCAAAGATCCTTCTATTTATGTCATCCCAGACAGACTCGATGAAGGGTCAGATCAGGGCTCCCTGGGGACATATGATCACTTTCAGGACTCCAAAGATAAAGGGTAGTCCCACCAAATATTGATTTGATTTCTCTTTTGTTCATTGACTGTGCCATTTGTTGATTAAAAGAAATAAACTATTAACACTTCTGGTTTAAAAACATTGTTATTTTTCAGCTCTCCCCGCCCTCCACCTGGCTGACACCTTTGCGCAATCCTGTAATTTTCTGGAAAGAAGATGTATATGTGTATAATGTAGGGCAATGTGAGAAATATCTTAAGGATATGGTGCAAAGTGTAGCAATGTTCTTTCCCTTTAGCACCAGCATATAAAGTACCAGAGACTTCTCCCAGGATCTAGGGATTCGATCAATAAGACCATATACATGCAGCAATCATTGCTATCATCCAACATTTTACATACATTGAAGACATGGCTGTAACTATAGCTGACACAGCCACAGCAGATTCTATGGGGCCCGGAGGTGGAGGGGGCCTACACAGATGTAAATAATGGTACCTTTTAGTAGGTTATAAAAAGTTGGTGGCTCTCTGCCACCTAGCACTACCATGTGGGTTCTCTGATATAGGACACTGTCACCATACATTTAGCCCCTTTCCAACACTGGACAAACCCATATGTCCAATGCAGAAATGTGTTCCTGCTAATGTATTGCTCTGTATTATACCAGTGATACAATGATCGCTGAGTCTAGTCCCGGGCAGAATTGCAGTTTTTGTTCATCCTACTGAACATAAAATGAAATAAAAAGCAATCAAAAAGTCTTATAAGCCCTAAAAATAAAAATTAATTAGCACATCCAAAACAATTTTAAAGAAAATTATGTAGGTGCACGCTAGCGTGGCGGCAAACAATGCAAACACAACAACATAGCAGCACTCAAAAATACTACGAGACAGTCAAACAAGGAATATAGGAGCTATTTTAAGATGCAGTTTAGCTACTTTTTGGATGCATGAAAATGTAAGGTTCTTAGCACACATTTTTTAACAAAACTGAGAGAGTCCATCCACCAATGACAAGGCCCCTCAAAGCCTTGTCAGAACTTTACAGGTCCCTAAAAAAGTGTTGTAAAGTTTATTGAAACTGTAAATAAAATTGCTACTAAACTCCTCTAATGTTGTAAAAAAATAAAAAGACATTTAAAAAATGATGCCAACATAAGGTAGACATGTTGTAGATACTGGCTATAAACTATTTTGTGATGTATAACTATATCACTTAAATGCAGACATTTTTGGACTTTCAAAATGGCAAATTTTTCCAAATTTCCACAACATTTTGATATTTTTCACAAACAAACAAGGATTGTATGGACCAAAATGTATTACCAACTTAAAGCACAGTGTGCCATGAGAAAACATTATCTGAATCACTTGGATAGGTAAAAGAATTAGCAAGTTATTCCCACGAAAAGTGACAAATATCAGATTTGAAAAAATAGGCTCTGTCATAGGGGTCAACACTTTCTGTGTCAGTAAGAGGTAATTACTGACACTGTGGTTTCAGCACACTGTCATTTTGATGCTAGGGGCCCAGGGATCATGTGTAGTATGTGCAGTCATGTACAGTAGTCGCAGGGGGGGCTCCAAGAATCAACTCCACTGATTGGCCCCAAGGATCATCACCACTAATGAATCAACTCTATTGGCGAGCTCCAAGAATCAACCTCACTGGTGGGCCCCAAGAATGAACAACACTGGTGGGCTCATCAACTCCACTAATAAGCTCTATAAATTGACTTCACTGGGTGCCCCAAGAATCAAGTTCATTAGTGAGCTCCATGAATCAACTTCATTGTGGCGCCCCATGAATCCACACTAATGGTGGGCTCCAGGAATTAATTCCACTAGTGGATTTCAGGAATCAACTCCACTGATGGGCCCCAAGAAACAACTCTATTGGTGGGCTCCAGGTATCAAATCTACTGGTGGGTCCCAAGAATCAACTTCACTTGTGGGCCCTTAGAATCAACTCTACCGGTGGCCCCCGAGAATCATCTCCACTGGTGGGCCGACAAACCCTAGTCCAATACCGAACTGGAGAATACAGAGCTAGGGGTTTTTCCACTATGTGGTCTGTCCAGACCTTGAACGAGGTTTCTATGTAGAAACTTGTAAAAAGTATTGTGTCTTTATTGTATCAGTCCTTGTCATTTTACTAGTGTAAGAGGGGAGAGCATTATCGATGACTTTTGTCAGAGTAGTCTTTAGTGTTACACTGGTCTTAAAATAGCATCAATAATGGCTGTCTCCTTTTTTTGTCTTTTCAAAGGCACTTTAGGAAGTGATCTAACAGGTGCAATTCCTATAAAGTGTCACAATTGCCTTTATAACGTTCTGCATGACTTCCCCTTGGTGTTTGTCTCCTACTGTGTTTACAATGTACCAGTGATGATCAAGTCATGGTCACAGCCTTGCTGTCTACATGGCAAGACACTTAAGATGATTAAACTCCCCTAGTGGCCATTGAGGTATCTATTCCCCAAGATGATAATGATTATTATAATGATTATAAGTTATAACAGGCTTATCTGAAGTACTATGATAATGTCCCTTCCAATGATGATCTGTTCCCTCATCAGTACATGTATTTTGCATGTCAATATCATTACATGAGTGTTGGTATCAAAGTCAAATCTTCCACGTGGGACAGTTAAACTATTGGTTTTTACAAATTTTTGATTAGGAAATTATTTCCATCTCGGTAAAATAGTATAAAATGTATTGAATGATTTCTGAAAATCATTACGTTTGTGAGCAAACTTAGTTAACCTCATGACTTTTACCATTTTTAAGCAGTAAAGATCTAAAGTTGACAACTTATAAATTAAGCAAATAATAGGAGGTTCTCAGAGCTGAAAATGTCTCAGATAAGGAAGTGATCACGAGGAAGTAGTGTTCTTGGATTTTCCGTCCTTTATCCCATGAAAGGACACTATAGTCAGCCTCTTCCCAGCCTGAAATAGCTTTATATGGGGAACAATATGTTCTGATTCTTTCCCCAGCAAATGCAGATGAAGAAGAAGTGTCCTTCTAATCAATTATCTTAAAGGGTACAGGATAGGTGATTAGCGTCTGATCGCTGGAGCCACTCTGCTCGGTGAACCACAATCACCAGGAAGAGGAATCCCGAACCCCCGGATCAGTGTTGGACTGAAGTTCTTTGAGCCCACCTGGGGAAATGATTCTGAGGGCCCACCCTCTATCTACACAGGACATGTGCTTGGCCACTTTTAAGTAATCATTGCACATGCAAAGTTTAATAGGAACTGTTTCTTAAAGGCTTTTCCGGGACCTAACATTGCTCGTTTGTCCGTCAGGGCATGGATAAAAATAGAAGATAAAACTCATACTCAACACCCAGACACTCCCGTTCACTCCCAGCTGCCGGTCCGTACATCCCGGAAGTAAGAGGGGAACTGTTCATCATTCACATGACAGGTGCAACCAATCACAGGCGACAATGTCACCTACACGTGACCTCTGTGGCCAGTAATGGGCTGCAGCTGTCACAAGCCTGAAGACCCTTCACGGACTCCTGCTAGGACGAACGGACCGACATCGGCTCTGAACAGGAGCATTCGGGAGGTAAATATGAGTTTTATCTTCTGTTTTTACTAATACCCCAACAGACAAAAGAACATTGTTAGGTCCTGGAACCCCCTTTAAATCAGTTTCCAATGAAATTGCCTTCTGCAATTGGGGCCCTGAATTATTAGGAGTACATTAGTGTGTCAGAGCTTGGGCCCAACAGAGGATCCTCTGGTAAACTGATGGGTCAGTCTGGCCATGTCCCCCATCCTCCTCACTGTAATAGGGAGCTTCAATTTAGTGGTGTTCATGCATTTGTTACGCTTGGCCAATAGACATTGAAAAGATTGTCAGGGCCTATGCATGACCATTTAAACTTCCTTTATGCAGAGATGGATTGAGATGAGTTGGTGGCTTGCTTTAGTGGATGGTAGGAGTCCCAGTGGTGGGGCCGACAGCTATCAGACATTTATCACCTATGATGTGGATTAACTCCATTAACAATTCTAGTTTCTCACATCATCCAGGGCCATGTCTTGGAAGTACCTGCGCTCCCTGCTGACTGATGTGTCTGGTTGCTAGTCATTCTTTCTTCTACTCCAGGGGTCTCAAACTGCGGCCCTCCAGCTGTTGGGAAACTACAACTCCCATCATGCCCACTGTTATAGATTATATAAATGCATGATGGGAGTTGTAGTTTCCCAACAGCTGGAGGGCTGCAGTTTGAGACCCCTGTTCTACTCTGTTCCCCATCTTCTGCTGTGGCCCTGCTGCTTTGGGCCACAGCTTCACGGATCAGACCCCACTGCGGTGCCAGATTGCTAAGGCAACTTGTGCCTGAAGGTGATGTTAAGCCTGGCAGCTGATTTAAATGGGTCTTGTCCTGCCATCCTTTACCTATTTGTGTTTCATTTCTGTCCTGACTTTCATTTGCCCGGATATAGTTCCTGTGATGATTGACATCCCCTGACCTCAACCTTCATCCTGGATTACGCTCCTGCCTTACCTATTGGTTTGTCTATCTGGTACCTGTTGTTCTTCTGGCTTTGACCCTTGGCTCCATTCCTGACTACACTCTATGGCCTGTAGGATGACTGACTTCTCTTCCTGGTAACAACACCTGGCTCAGTTGCTGATGACGCCAAGGCTGCCCTTTGAGGGCATCTGAGCTCCCTGCCCATTAGCAGTTACTATCTTGCACCATATCAGCACCCTCTGATCAGGGTCCCTGTCAGCAGGAATGGCACTTGTTGATTTTGCTAACGATGTATGACTTGTTCTGCTGCCATATTGTGACTATTCTGGGGACTGCGACCTGTAGTAAAATCTTTCTTATGGCTGCTAAAGGTGAGGACTAATGGATCTATTAGGCTCCACATTCCAGTCTAAACCAACACCAAATGGATCATGACTTGGAGAATCCACGTCTTTAGAACGTGACTATAATACATCCCTCAAGAATGGTACAATTAGCTGGAACCCAAATTTGAAAGAAAGTTCATACTTTGGTTGGATCACCAGATGTGTATTAACAGAAATGCTATTTTTCCCTAATTTTCTATAAGCAGACATGTTGCATATTATTAGTTGGTAATGGAGATTAGAAAGTTTTCTTGTGGATTCATAGCTTTGGTTACTATAAGGCTATGTTCACACGGTGTAATTGCGGGGACGTATTTCGCTCGCAATTACGCCGTGTGCTCCGGAGCGGCAGCCCGCCGGCCCCATAGACATTCATTATTCATGGTGCTTATACGCCGTGAATAATTGACATGTCACTTATCTCACATATTGTCACGTATTGTCCGAGCGGGGAGGGGAGACGGAATCCATAGTTCTCTATGAGAACTGTGGATTACCGTAAATATTGGGACGCATCTCGCCCCGTATTTAGCGCAGTACGGCGCGTATTATGGGGCCGAGATACGTCCCAATAATTGCCATGTGAACATAGCCTAAGGCTACATCCATACAGCAGAGGACAAAATACTTGTTGGATTCTAATCAGAATCTGACCAGTATTTTACACTTGGTTTTTGTTTTTAGGTTTGTCTTTTTGTCTCGATTTTTTTACTGCGGTTTTCAGATTTCAGGAGTCCCATTCAATTGAACGATACTATTATCCGCCAATTATAGAACGTATTCTAAGTTTTTTGACCCAGTTTTCAGATTTGAAATCCAACCTCAGAAAATCCCAGCTATGTTGACTAGAGCTCTTGATTTTCTATTGAGGTCTGTGGGAATGGTTTACAGTTAGATTTTAGCAGAATCCACATTAAATTCTGATAGTAAACAGTCATGTAGACGTAATTGTTTTCTGCTTTGGATGAATAACTTTTGTTACAAGGACCTCCTAAAATAGGCTGATCACAGGGTGTCCTACCCAAGCCATCATCTGTAATCTGCTGGGAACATTTGCAGCAAGGGTTCAGCTTCCCAGAAGTGCTACCACATGGCAATCTGTGCCAATTTTGCCCAGTGGGCTATACAATACATGGAAACCTCTGAAGACGCATTTATGCTATCTATCATACATGAAAAAAACTTTGAGATTCTTAGTTCACACGTTTTGATCAAAAAATGTTTAAGCCATCCCCGGCTACCAACGGGATCTCAAGGCGGGTGGTCCTACGCTATCTTTACCTCTCACTAGAGTCAAATTCAGACTTCTCATTGGGCCAACAGACCTCCATTATCCAGAGAAAAAAATAAAAAAACACCAACCTTGCACGCATACTGCACTGATATAACAGCCTGTGGAGGTGGGCGGGGTGCAAGAAACCAAAATGGAGGCTGTTTTGGGTCCTCTAAACTCACTCGTTGTAGTTGATCTCTGATCCCAGTAGTTGATGAAGGTCCTGAGTGATGAAAGAGTATTTGAAAACAGTTTTCTAAACCAGACCTTCCCTTTCAGCATGACAAGCTATGGCTCATCTGAAGAGGGCTTTCTTATCTACAGGCGGAGTTCCTATGAATGTGGCTTCAGCTTAACACCCTGCTGTGCTCCATATCGCTCACGTATCATTAGTGACTATACATATCGATGACCTTTTCTTAAAGTGCGGACATCACATTTGCTTCCTTACATTCAGCAAATTGCTCTTCTCCGCAGATAGGACAGATCTGTTTGCTCATCTTTTCTCTTGTGCAGAATTTTACATATTACAGCATATCTGGACTGTATCTCTTTTATAGTCTCATTTGGACATTCAAAATCATAGGAGAAGCCCTTCTCTAATTGAAGTAATGTAGTGTACAAGTACGAGAGCGTGGAAGTGAAGACAAGATAGGAAGAGGCCAAGTCAGATATGGGCTGTGATCTATTACATATCGTGTCCGCGTTCATCATCATTTTATGTGGTCTTAAAATTTATTATTCTCAAGGGAATTCTGATTGACATCTCAATGAGGAAAGTTACAAGGCTCAAAATCCTAAAGGATATCCAAAAGGATACAGGATTTAAGTTAGCGCAGTGTATTCAAAGTATTTAATGAGTGCTAAACTATCAGTATAATAGGTTTAGTCTGCTGTGCTTAGCTAACCTTGGGCTTGTTTAGATGGAATGCAATAGTCACCCATGGGATTAGTTAGTTATTATTTGTGCACACCAAATTGGTTTCCTAATCATTACCATAAACAAAAAGGGGATTTTTGTAATTATTCCAAACAGAGCAAAATTAGTTAGAACTGGAATAGGCCTCTGTTGGGTTCCACAGCATGGCTGAACATGTGAAAAAAATCGGGGTCGGAATGTCCTGAAGCTAAATCCCACTTAAAGGGGTTTTGCCACCATGTAATGTTGACGTGGGATCCTCCAAAATGGGTATTTAATCACTTTTCTAAATAAATGTGATTACAGAAAGTGAAGCCTCTGAGAGCTACAACCTTAATCAGATACCCTTAGTTTCCTGAAAGTTTACATTAGACACGACCAGGACACTGACTGGAGCTGATCTGGCGGGCGTGTTTGCACTTCTTATCTGATGACAGGGAACATGAACGAGCTTGCAAGGGGCTGAGGAGAAAAGTGCAGTGTATGAGGCTGTCTGCTGTATAGAGAATCCACTGGTTGTAATGTTATTATTTGAGTAAACATTAGAGACGCTCCCTGCTTCCTGGCTCTGCTCTGCCCCCTCCCTCTCCTCCCTGCAGCAGTTCATGCTTTGTTTATCTTCTCTCCTGAGCAGATAAGAGGTAAGGAACTTCACTTCTTGGCAAAACCCCTTTAAAGGGGTTTTCTCATTACAAATATTTGCTTTCAACATGAAGGGACAGTTAAATGGAGACTTTTTCTAAATACATTGGCCAATAGATTTTACTTTAGTCATGAGATAAGAGATGTTTTATGTGCTCTGAATTCACACAGGCTTGTATGGTTCTGTGACCATATCTCTGTTATCTGATTGGAACAGAAAGCTTAGAGCAAGGAGTGACTTCACTGCATGGATGGACTGAGCTCTGAAGCAAACTAATCATCTCTAACAAGATTACAGATAAGCTATTGTTTTCAGTCCTCACCGCACATGTACCTTGAAGGGACATGTAACATGAAGGGACAGTAAAATTAAGACTTGTTCTAAATACATTGGTCAATGGATTTTACTTTAGTTATGAGATAATAGACATTTTATGTGCTCTGAATTCTCACAGGTTTATATGGTTCCCAGACCATATCTCTGTTATCTGATTAGAACAGAGACCTTGGAGCAAGAAGTGATGTCACCCCATGGGCTACTGAGTTATGAAGCAAACTCATTATCTCTAACAAGATTACAGATAAGCTATTGTTTTCAGTCCTCACAGCATCTGTACCTTGTGTTTACTGAAAAGATAACAGTTTGCGCACTTGTCAGTGTAATGGCTTAGCTACTTACAGAGACAATAGATATGACAATAGATCATTGTTATAGAACCACCCACAGCCGGAAGGAGACAGAGTGAGTGTAAAACTGCTTGTAACTCAGTGAAACAGCATAGTGATAACACCCTCTAAGTTTAGGGTTAGGGTTAAAGTTAGGGTTGGATAATCCTGATTCAAACCCTGCTGTTCCCCAGACATGCCCTCAATGTCCCTAGGGTTAGGAATGGATTTAGGGTTAGGGTTGATTTTTTGGCGAATTTTGCCAAAATTCAATTCTGGATAAATTAAATTGCTGACATTTGGGTCAAATTTGACTATTGCTTAAAACTAAAGCACAACACTATATATTGTATGTAGTTTGTAAAATAATCTGAGTGTAGCTCCTGTAACCAGCCATCTGGGTTCCCCTTTACCCTATAGCCCATTGCCTTTCCTATTTGCAGTATGATACAAATGACAGCAGTAACTCCTTTTGATCTGTCAACACTGCTGAGCCTATGTTACAAATTTTTTTATACAAAGTGGAAAATGATTCTGAATTTGGCAATAGAAGGCCACTTATACTTATGCAAACAACATAAACATATATATTTTCTACACATAGATTTAAAAATCACAGCTGGGAGGAAGGTCGACTCCAAGGTCCAGGTTATTAGGGGCTGCCATAAGGCTGAGCTTGGGTATGCCTCTGATGATGGGGTCTCTATGTGCACACTTTAGCAAATTAAAAACTACACAATCCTTGTTTCATTCAGAATAAAGTTTTTTAATAAAATGTTATAAAATGTTTAATATGAGGAAGCAGTGCAGGAAGAATTTCCTCATGTAAGGTTCTCTCGAGGAGTCACTTAATGAAGGAGAATTACAGCCCAGCTATATGTCAGATGTCGTATACAGTGCACACTTATCAAACAATAACCCATCTATCCCAACACATAATAGAAGTCCTGAAAGATTAACAATAGAACAGGCAGACAATACATCAGAGGTAGACTCATAGAACAAAGTAAGATGGCAAAATCTGTGTATATAGAGCATCAGACACTACACAATTCTATTCAAATGTAAACTTATTTTTACATTGGGATTCTATGGGAGACATAAGCCACTATATGGCCTTAGTTACACAGAAGAAGGCAGCTAACTGTCTGTTAGACAGATAGATATTAGATAGATAGATATGAGATAGATAGATAGATAGATAGATAGATATGAGATAGATAGATAGATAGTAGATAGATAGATAGATATATAGATAGATAGATAGATATGAGATAGATAGATAGATAGATAGATATGAGATAGATAGATAGATATGGGATAGATAGATATGAGATAGATAGATAGAAAAGATAGTAATAGATAGAAAAGAAAGATAGAATAGATAGATATAAGATAGATAGTATAGATAGATAGATAGATAGAAAGAATAGATAGATATGAGAAGAAGATAGATAGATAGAATATGAGATAGATAGATAGAATAGATAGATATGAATAGATAGATAGATAGATAGATAGATAGATAGATATGATATAGATAGATGTAGATAGATAGATAGATAGAAGATAGATAGATATGAGATTGATATAGATAGAAGATAGATAGATAGGAGAAAGATAGATAGATAGATATGAGATAGATAGATGTAGATAGATAGATAGATAGATAGATAGATAGATAGATAGATAGATAGATAGATAGATAGATAGATAGATAGATAGATAGATATGAGATAGATAGATAGATATGAGATAGATAGATAGAAAGATAGATAGATAGAAAGAAAGATAGATAGATAGATATGAGATAGATAGATAGATAGATAGATAGATAGATAGATAGATAGATATGAGATAGATAGATAGATAGATAGATAGATAGGTGCATATATGGATAGGGAGAGAGAGAGATGGATAGATAAACAGACAATTAGGCAAGCTGTACAGTTCCAGGCTGCTGTGCTATCTGGGGGTGATTAGAAAAGGTTCATCCTGTCTGCTAGGAGTAGTAATGTTCATCCTATCTGCTAGGAGTAGTAGTGCTCATCCTGTCTTTCAGGAGTAGTAGTGTCCATCCTATCTGCTAGGAGTAGTAGTGCTCATCTTGTCTTTCAGGAGTAGTAGTGTTCATCCTATCTGCTAGGAGTAGTAGTGCTCATCCTGTCAGGAGTAGTAGTGTCCATACTGTCTTCTAGGAGAAGTAGTAGCCGCCAGTGCAGGGATCTGGGCGCCCAGTGCTGGCTCAGGCAGGGGGCAGGGCACCCAGTGCTGGCTCAGGCAGGGGGCAGGGCACCCAGTGCTGGCTCAGGCAGGGGGCAGGTCTCGGGCAGGTCACTGGGACAGGTAGAGGGGACTGTGTTGTGGAGGAGGCAGAGCTGGGAGCAGTGGCCCGTCCCCTCGCTGCTGCTACAGTCACTCCCACAGCCGCGGGCAGCCCGGCTATTTGCACACGGTAATGCCACCAAGCAGGCTGCGCTAGAGGAGCGCTCCGGAGGTGCCCGCACTGTGCCCGCCGCTGCCACCATGTACGACTGTGTGGAGGCTTTCTCGCTGATGCCCCGGCCGCTGTATGACATGGGGGCGCAGGGCGCCTGCATGCTGAGGAAGGCTGCCTGCTATGGGGGACTGGACCCTTTCGGATGGATGCAGAGCCACAGCTTACAATGTAGGTACCGTCCACCACTGCTTTACCCACATGTAGCAGAGCTGAGTGTGTGTAGTAACTGGGCAGTAAGTTTACCTGCAGCCCTATGGGAGCCCAGCTCTGCTACATCTGCACAGCCTCTGCATTGTCTGAGTTTGTCATTAGCTCATTGTATCCCAGCCCTGTGTTTGGTAACATGGAGTCCTGTTTGTGTACTACTATCAATGTGTTTCCACTTGGCTGCGATACATTGTAACCTCTGCTGCATTCCTGACCGGGGAGACTCACAGAGGTGACTGCATTGCCTTGTATTGTTGCATATCAATGCCATATGTGCAGTGAAATCCTACATCCTACCCCATGCAGGGGGGTCGCTGCCATACTGGACGGCACTGGAATTCATTCCCACAGATTCCCTATTGATGAAGATGGTTGGGGTATTCCGGCTGCTATGAGATCACTGCTAAAGTGTTACTGGAGAAGGAGTCCGCTACCTTGTTTTGCGACACTTTTTGGATTTTGCTGCAGATTTTGCCTTTTCTTATTAAAGTCAATAGTAAAGAATCTGCAACAAAATCTGCAGCAAATCCGTCACATCTCAGACAAGTATAATCTGAAGTCAGACATTGAAATCAACGTAATCACACGTTGAATATTGTTACATACGTTTTGGTTCTGTTTTTTGCTATGTATAATGTATGTCAGACAAGTATATAACAAACATAGCGTTTGATATATACGTTTTACAGAGCGAAGAATGGAACCAAAACGTATGTAACAATATTCAACGTGTGATTACGTTGATTTCAATGTCTGACTTCAGATTATACTTGTCTTACATACGTTTTACATAGCAAAAAACAGAATCAAAATATATAACAATGTTCAATTGTGATTACGTTGATTTCAGTGTCTGATTTCAGATTATACTTGTCTTACATACGTTTTATATAGCAAAAATTAGAACCAAAACGTATGTAACAACGTTCACTTGTGATGACATTGATTTCAATCCTCGTTCAGACGATACGTGTTTTACGTACGTTTTTGCATTGCGTAAAACAGACATGTCAATTCTTGATCCATTTTAGGCATTAAAAATCCCATAGAAACAATAGGGGTGAGTTTTTGCAGTCCAGAGAATGTAGCAAAAAATGTAGCAAAATCTGTGGTACATTTTTGGATGCGTTGAATGCAGTATGTTTTACGTATTGCAAAAACGTATCCAAGATGCCGTATGAACATGTATGACGCCTTAGAGCTGAATTTGTCATTGTGTCCAGTAGATCTACCTTCAGTGTTTGGCTATGTTCACACGTTGGCTGTTTCCAAACGCAATTCGGAATCCAAGACAGAAATCTGATGCGGATTTTAGCTTTCTCTTCTGATTTGGATGCATTTCAGCCTCATTTCAATAGGACTAAACCGCGTCACGTGACGTAAAACCAGGATTCGCGTCAGAGGATAGAAACCTCCGTTCTTTTTTGTCCGGATTTGAAATTTGCGGTGTAAATAAATTCGCTACAGTGTAGATTTTCCATTCAAAGACTTGGACTCGGGCAGGATCGGACTGGGGTGCCTAGGGCCCACAGGTGGAGTTGATTGTAGGGGCCCACCAGATGAGTTGTTTCTGGGCCCTCCGGTGGAGTTTATTTTAGGGGCCCACCCTAGAGCTACTGTAAATGACTGTACCTGCCTCCTAGACTCTTGCTTTTTTGCCTCTTGTGAGGATGTATATCCAGTTAAAAAACAACTCCCAAATCCATGCCCCAGGGCCCACTGGGGGTCTCCCCCTATTCCCGTGTGGGCCAATCCAAGTCTGGACTCGGGTTTTTACGTCGATTTAGACGTGAAATCCAACGCACAATCCATGTTGAAATCCACACTGTGTGAACAGAATCTTGTGTAGAACTCTAGATAGAAGTTGTGCCCAATGACAACACAGCTCTGCTACATCTCACATCACCAGCTCTGCCACAACTCACATCACCAGCTCTACCACATCTCACATCATCAGCTCTGCCACATCTCACATCACCAGCTCTGCTACATCTCACATCATCAGCTCTGCCACATCTCACATCATCAGCTCTGCCACATCTCACATCACCAGCTCTGCTACATCACACATCACCAGCTCTGCCACATCTCACATCACCAGCTCTGCCACAACTCACATCACCAGCTCTGCCACAACTCACATCCCCAGCTCTGCTACATCTCACATCACCAGCTCTTCTACATCTCACATCACCAGCTCTACCACATCTCACATCACCAGCTCTGCCACATCTCAGATCACCAGCTCTACCACATCTCACATCACCAGCTCTGCTACATCTCACATCACCAGCTCTGCCACATCTCACATCATCAGCTCTGCCACATCTCACATCACCAGCTCTACCACATCTCACATCACCAGCTCTGCCACATCTCACATCACCAGCTCTGCCACATCTCACATCACCAGCTCTGCCACATCTCACATCACCAGCTCTGCTACATCTCACATCACCAGCTCTGCCACATCTCACATCACCAGCTCTGCTACATCTCACATCACCAGCTCTGCTACATCTCACATCACCAGCTCTGCCACATCTCACATCATCAGCTCTGCAACATCTCACATCACCAGCTCTACAACATCTCACATCACCAGCTCTGCCACAACTCACATCACCAGCTCTGCTACATCTCACATCACCAGCTCTGTACATCTCACTCACCAGCTCTGCCACATCTCACATCACCAGCTCTTTCACATCTCACATCACCAGCTCTACCACATCTCACATCACCAGCTCTGCTACATCTCACATCACCAGCTCTGCACATCTAACATCACCAGCTCTTCCAAATCTCACATCAACATCTATGCCACAAATCACATCACCAGCTCTATCACATCTCACATCACCAGCTCTACTACACCTCACATCACCAGCTCTGCTACACCTCACATCATCAGCTCTGCTACATCTCACATCACCAGCTCTGCCACATCTCACATCACCAGCTCTGCTACATCTGCATGGGACTGGAGAGAATTTATCAGTCTGGAGATGCAATTAAAGGCATCCCAGGCCTGTCTGATGACCGAGGAGTTAGTGTTCTTTGTGGCAAAGCATCTCTGGAGCAGAGCACAATGCTGTGGGCTTTCCCCAGGGATAAGAAGTTCCAGTGAGTGGAGTGCTGTGATTGTTGGTGGATGCACAGTGAGGGCGACTGTCAGTACTGTGTGG
This sequence comes from Phyllomedusa bahiana, assembly GCA_025379985.1. Classification (NCBI taxonomy): domain Eukaryota; kingdom Metazoa; phylum Chordata; class Amphibia; order Anura; family Hylidae; genus Phyllomedusa; species Phyllomedusa bahiana. Next base: position 101,005 of record JAODAL010000078.1, on the reverse strand, counting down.
GTGTGAATGTTGCTTTAGGTATGATTGTGCCTATATTGTTTTGACTGTCAGAGTGTTGAGTGTGTGGTTGAGGGAGGAGTACCGGTCGGAATGTAGATTTTCTTTCACGCTTGTTGGGCGGGTGATTTTTTTTTTTTTTAATATGGAAATTTGGCAAAGTGCCACTAGACAGACAAACAGGATGACAATCAGAAAAGGGCAAAGGCACAATGAGTTCCACACCAAGGGTGAAGGAGCGGGTCACTTTGGGATGTGCTTGTCGCCTCACCAAGTTGTATCCAGCTACTGATGGACATAGCAGGGTCATTTGTTCAGTCAAGCAGTTCTGGGTTCTCCAAAGGTTCAGTGTCAATGTCTTGGCAGAAGAATATACCCTACTAAGTAGTTGCCTGATATGTACGTCTGTATGGGTGGTCTTCATTGTGTTAGAGGACTACAACTCCCAGCATGCCCTAACTGGGAGTTTCCTACTACAACACAGATGACTGATCTCTATAATATCAATAACCCATCGTCAGTAATTATAGCACTTGAGATGTTCTGTGTATTAAAGACTAAGACTTACTTTGATATCTGGGTTATATTAGGACAATAACAGCTTAAATCAACATGAACCTTTATTTGAACTTGACTCTTAGATATTATATATCAAACCAAGCCAGAGCCGGGTGCCTTCTGCTATATCATTTGTTACTACTTAGCTTCTAATTTATTTCTAGTTTTATGTTGTCTGAAAAAGCATAAAAAGGTCTGTTTTTTTTTCTCCAAAAACAGCGCCACTTTTATCTATGACTCATGCCTGACACCTCTGAAGATATTAAGGGATACAAAGCCATGCGTAATGGCTGTGCTAGATACAGATATATAAAGCTACACAATTGCACACTTAACAATCCTCCCTCAACTGACAGAATAACCCGCAATTGTTAGAAGGAAACAACAGGCAGTATAAATCATTACATAGAATAAAGATAAAAACAAGTATACTTAACCTGAAATAGAGTACACAGTCGAGGGAGAGCACTCAAAATGAGGTGGCACTTCAGTAGGGGGCACATCATCCCAATGAGCCTTTCTCTTATCTGGGGATCATACCTAGGGCCACATGTATGAAAGCTGTTTAAGTCTAGAACTCACTTTTTTCCCATAGTAACCTATGGTAACCTAGTAACCTATGGGCAGAAAAGTGAGTTTTAGACCTAAACAGTTTCATACATGTGGCCCTAGGTATTGCAAAAGCTGTGCTGCAATACCAGACGAAGCCATGCAAAAGGGTGGCGCTGTTTGTGTGGAAAAAAAAAGACTTTTTCCTCATTTTAGGGTTCTAGCCAAAACTTATTTTCCAGTCATTGTATCCATTGACAGAGGCGTAACTTCAAGCTCTTGGGCTCTAGTGCAAAAAGTGAAATGGGGCCCCCAGGCTGCCATGTGTCAATTAACAGTGGTGTATTCTTATGTAGTAGAATAGGCTTTGGACCCCCTCAGGCTGTAGGGCCCGGTAGCAACTTCTACCGCTGTACTTCCTATAGCTACGCCCTTGTCCATTGATAGAAATATGGTTTTGCCTATTATGTGTGTGGTATATGTTATAGGATAAAGGAAGTGAGAGAAGAATTTCTTTTTATAGCGCTATTATATTCCACAGTGCTGTCATTATTCACATTGTCCCTGTTGGAGTTCACAGTCTAAATTTCAGGATAAACTATCAGTATGTATTTGGAGTGTGGGGGAAATCGGGTGAGTAGCAGGAAAAAAACATGCAAACAAAGGGCCACATGTATGAAAACTCACTATGTGCAAAATACGGAGTTGTAGACCTAAACAGTTTTCATACATGTGGCCCAAAGTGAGAACATACAAAGTCCTGGCAGATGTTGTCAATGGTTGGATTTGAACCCAGGACCTCAATGCTGCAAACAACAATGCTAACCACTGAGCCCCCATGAATTATACCGTAGTATTAGGCATAAATTTATGGGAAAACATACTTAGGGGGAACACTATGAATGTCGCATGTAGAGGTCTTGTACTTTTACCTTCTTCTGGGATGATCATGGTTTTAACAACCAACAGCCATTTCTTAGCCACATAAGGCAAGGCAATCATTTGCAGCACCGAAGAAGTCTCCCAACAACCACCCTCGAGAAGACCTGTGGATGACCTGCCCTTTAAACTCTCGCCAACCCTGCCTTGTAGTCAAGTTCTAGGTGTCCTGCTTCCTGTACAAGGCTGGTCCTTGCCTTCTGTTGGACAGATGCCAGACTGAAGTTCCTTTTACCACATCTAGATACATTTTACAGCATTACTTGGCACCCCTCGTTTGGGGGATTTAGAAACAGCGAGGAGGGAGGACGGGAAAAAATTGGAACTTGACAAGGAAAACTGCAAACTACAGTAAAAGTGCTGCTGACGGGTTAAAGGGCAGGTAAACGGAAATGGGCAAGCTGAGAATATTATAGGTTTGGGGGTTCAAGCCTTGAAACCTGCCTTCCATATGACGTCCTGACAAAGGCCTTCTTATGCTGCCTCCTTCACAAGTTACCAGGATTCCAGTATTAGGGACAAATGGCTCTTAATGGCCCGACTAGGTTGTAAACATTTTATGACTGTTATAAATGTTCCTACTTTGAAGTTCAGCCTATAGACAAAGAATTTCCTCAATTTTAGAAATTTGGGCTGGAAAACACTGTGTCATTTTTAACCCTCATTCCTGTCCCAGCTTTTTTAGTGCTTATTTTTATGATGGAAGAGGTGAGAGCTGGGTGAAGGGGCCTGGTTGCCTCTTTTTTTTTTTTTTTTCTGTCCCCTTGATCTGTTGATACCAGTCTGGGGCCCTCGTAAAAGTGCCTTTAAACCTCTCAAATGCTTCGCTACAGCCCCCTTTCCCCTTCACGGCCATAATCCTTTTGTACGTGGGTTTACGCTGTTTTGTATGGGAGCACATGATTGATAACTTTATTAGCTGAATTAACAGCTTCTATATCATTCTGATTTAAGGTTAAGATATTTGTTGGGTTAAATCCCTTTATGGTTTCCTGGACTCGAAAGGCTCTTAAAATCTGCAATTTTGTTTGCAACATTTATATATTTCAACAAAGATTTCATAGAATATTTCAATTTCACTTTTTTTGTAGAGAAATAGCAGCCAATATTAGGCTGTGACCACGTGGCTGATGACAAATACTGTATTTTTGCACTGTATTTGGGGACGGTTTTTGGATTTCAGCCGTTGCTTTCAATTGAATAGTACAATAATCTGTCATTTTCTGAGTGAAATACAAAATATTATTGTACATGTTCCAGGTTTTGGAAAAACAGCAGTTTTGAAATCCGACGGTCAGAAAATCCGAGCTTTGTAGGCTACAGCTTGGATTTTCTATTGTGATCTATGGGGATGGCTGACAAAATGGTTTAAAATCCAAAAACCATGTCAAAAACCGACTATAAACCCAGAGCCATCTGAACAGAATTATGGGCCCCTCTGCAAAGAATTGCAGTGGGCCCTGCCCAAATATATGACATCACACTTGGCCATGCCTCAAGCTCCCCTCAAGCACACCCATATTATCACGCCACTTATGTCTGGACACCGGCAGCCTACAAGACTATTTGCCAGGGCAGGGAGCCTTTGTCTCCCTTCTCCATAATGGTTTTTAACTGTTTGCACATCCTAAAAACACACAAATAGTTAAATAAGTAAAGCCAACCAAGGGATCCAGGGTATGTTTCTTGTATTCCTGTGACAAACATACACCACCAGGGGCCCCTATGCTTGTGGGGCCCATGGGTAACTGCATAGTGTGTCCAATGTAAGAGATGGCACTGTATTAATCCTTGCTGTGTAGACATAACATTATTATGCTGTTGATTGCCTTGATGTCATCATCTTGTAGTGTTCTCCAAGAAAACTTTCAGACAATTTTAAATCTGCTCCTAAAATTCTTAACCATGTTGCTAATAGTTTAGAAGCTGACCATTGACCATTAAGGATGCATTCACATGGGACAAAGATGCTGCACATTTTCCTGCAGGATTTGCCCAGGAATAATCTGCAGCAGCCAAGTGGATGCGATTTTAACAAAATTATTCACCCAAAACTTAAAGGGGTTGTCCGCTTGATAAAAATAATATTCAAATGGGGCCCTGGTGAGCTAAAGAAAAAAAAAGGTACTTATTTCTGGTCCCAGCCACCTCTGCTCCGCAGCTTTCTGCTCCTCTTCACTTTTGGGTTCTCTTCTTGACACATAGGAGACGCTTACACTTTATTCAATTACATACTCCCTATGTATCGGGATGAGAACTCGGAAGTGAAGAGGAGCGAATTCATGGGAGCTCCGGCACAGCAACAGCGGGGGGACCAGGAAGTAAGTGTCACTTTTTTTTCCTTTTTGGCCCACCCTGGCTCCACTTGAATAGAATTTTTTTGAAGTGGACAACTCCTTTTCTGAACAATCAAGTGAACAACCCCTTCAATATCTGGTACAGTTTTGTAAATCCGCAGCATATCATGTCCTGTTTCATATTTTTGTGGATTTGTTGTGGATTTTCCACTGTGATTTCAATGGGGAAGTCAAAATCCACAATAAAATCCTCAATGAATATATTGTTTTACAGTTGATCTTAATTTGTTTTACTAATTGTCAAATGTATCGCTATTTGTAAAATAAAAGAGACATCAGAGTCTATCATCTACTCACGATTGCTGTTTGATGGTAGCAGATCCAAATAATCTACGTACTGTTCTGTATTTTGCTATAAACTACCCAGGAATCTGCAACTAAAAATGTGAGCAACTGGGAATCTTCAAATCTTTGACTGTTGAGTTGTTTGCAGCGGCCAATCTGCTCCAAAACCTGCACAATTTGGTGCAGATTGCACTTATATTCCATTGCTAATTCTGTGCCGACTTTCAGGCAGCAAATAAATTTATCCTAATTCTTTGAGCTTTATGGCCAGTTTAAGCCATGGGCATCAATAAGGCTGGATCTTAAATCTCAATATTAGGAAATGACTGCTTTGTTTAGAAAATGTTATGCTTAAAGGGGTTATCTAGTTACAAAATATTTTCAAATACCCACTTAGAGTATAGAGTGGCTACAAGAGAAGTCTCTTGCTTTGGAGAATCCGGTATGTGTGTGCAGTATATGGACAGCCTATTGATTCTACTGAGAATTGTGTAATACTTAATTTTCCCTGTGGTGGCGCTGCACAGAAATTAAACACTTACTGCAAGATTCCTTTACAGAATATGGATGATTGCCGGTGGTTCCAGCACCCTGACGCCCTGTGATCAATTTATTGTCAAAACCTTCTAACTTAAAAAGCAGACAATTATTTCTTCAAAAAAAATTTTTTTTTTTGGGGGGGGGGGGGGGGGGGGGGGGGGGGGGGGTGAGGCTCTTTAAAGAGGACCTGTGAAATCTCCTGACATGTCTATTTCAGTAAATCCTTGTGTTCTTGTGAAATAACAATTCTGGAGCATCTTCTCTTATATCTCTGTGTTGTGCTGTTCCTCTGTTATTCCTTCTAGAAATGTATTACTGAATCAGTCAGGTGGGCGTCACCAATCGGTGGGGTGTTTCTGAACAGTCTTACATTGTCCAATCAGTGTTGAGAGTTGGGGTATGTTCACACGATGTACTGTGGTGCGTACAGTACAGTGTGTCTCAGGAGCTTGCGCTGATCAGTGCGTACTCCCGCGGCACAGGAGGGGTGGAGGGGAGGGTGGTTGCGCACCGGCCTCATTGACATTCATTACTCGCGCCACGAAAGCGCCGGGAATAAGTGACATGTCAATTATCTCCCTGCTTGTACAATATTGTACGAGCGGGGAGTGGAGGCATAATCCATAGTTCTCTATGTGAACTATTACCGCAATTTCGGCACACATCTCGCCCATTTTAGAGCTCAAATACACGGCGAAATGCGTGCCAAAATTACGCCATGTGAACATACCCTTGGTATGTGCAGGGACACGCCCCTTTGAAAACTGGAATGGTAACACCCATCTGACAGATTCAGTAATACACTTCTAGGAGGAATAACAGAGGAACAGCACAACACAGAGATATAAGGCTTATGTCTACATGGCTCAAGTTAAAATCCAGTCGGAAATCCAATGGCATTTTAACATCTCCGTACCGTGGTTATTGGCGCTGGTTTGCACAAAAAACATGGTTGGTTTTTGGATTTCAGCCGGTCTGGTACATAGAAGTGTACTGGAATCCACCGGAAGATAGAACAAGTCCTGTACTCCTGCAGAGGTCAGCGATTTAGATATCAGACTATAGAAAATCCGTGCTATGTAAACTACAGCTTGGATTTTCTATTGCGGTCTATGGGGCACTGGTTACAGTCAGATTCTAAATACTGAATCCTCCGAAGATCTGACCAGAACCAGTGCTGTGTAGACATGGCAGGAGAGGAGATTCTCCAGAATTGTTATTTCACAGGAAACACAAGGATTTACTAAAACAGATGTGTCAGGAGATTGCATATGTGTTAGCTAAAATTTGGAGCTCATATATCACCAGCACCTTAGTATATATGTATTTCCACTTGTAAAACTTTGTAAGACTACTCGTGCCCTCTGTAACTTCAGAAATCAGAAAGGGCATCACAAACCTGTTTCCTTTTAGTCTTTTTGAAAGTATTTTTGGGCTCCCCATCACAGCCGCAATGCTAATTTACTGTCAGTATTTTCCTTCTGAGATTTTGGCTTTCCCCCTTTTTGATAATATAACTTTGGTGTGTAACCTCATCCTGTCCCCCGGTTTGCCCGTCCCTCCCATGTCTCACTTCCTCTCGCGCATAACTCACGTTGGCATGGCTGAGTCAAACAAGTTTTGTCACGTGGTAGGTGAGGCAGTGACATGGGTTTTCAGTGAAAATGATTGCAATGTAGATGCTTGGAAGGGGAAGGAAGTCAGACAGACGCTGTGACATCACAAGGTAGATTCGAGAAATCTAGTGCAGGGATTGTGAGATGAGGCTGGGGTGAATATCACTGCTAACTCTGTGGGCGACACGTATGTATTTTGGCGTCCAGGCGGCATATTTATTGCGCGCATTAGTAGTGTAGAATGCGCCTGAATCTATGAACCTGTTCTACTGCGGGTCATAGATTTAGCGCTTTCTAGCTACTAAGCGACATTTCTGGCTCAGGTAAACCACTTTTAAAGTTCTCTACCTGTTCCAGCAGTAATGCGCCTGGATTTGCCGGACTGAAGCTATAAATGTGTAGCTTCATATCCTTATAGTGCAACATGCCTCCAGCACCAGGGGCTTAGCTATAGGGGGTGCAGAGGTAGCAGTCGCTACTGGGCCCTTCAGCCTGAGGGGGCCCCAAAGCCCTTCTACTACATAGGGAATCACCAGCATTGTAAGTGGCACATGGTAGCTAGGGGCCCTATTTCACTTTTTTGCACTAGGGCCCAGGAGTTCCGCCTCTGTCCAGCACACCCGCCGATCTCAGGCACATTACAGAGTGCGGCGGGCGCTTTGTAATGCGCCTAATATTGGAGTGCACCTGTTTAAAAATATAGCAAAGACGCCAGACTACTGCCGCAGCCCCTTTCATACATGTTGCCCTAAGTCTATGTCCATTAGGGCAGTAGAGGTAGTACTCCTATCTGGAGCCCTGATTAAGTTTTAAAAACAGGGGCCTGCTGGCATGGTGAGAAATGGCAACTGGTAATAGGCACGGGGCCCAGATGCTTTGGCTATATGGAGCCCTTATATTACTTATGACAGCCCTGCCGTTAGGAACACGCATAGTTATCAGTCTTCATGCAATCCTGATGTCTTTACCATAGACCAACAACATGATAAGGGAAAAAGCAAAATGATTGTAGCTCACCCTAAGGCTTAGTTCACACGGCTGCTTTGGCCGCTGCCAGAACCTCGTCCAAATCGCGCCCCAAACGCCCCCAGTTCATTACATGGTTTCCTATGGGAAACCGCGTTGCTATTCACGCCTTGCTACGCGTGTGTGAGAAGTCTCCTGTCAATTCTTGACAGCGAGTCTTCGGCGTGGTGTCGGCGTGGGTTTCGTCATGCCTTTCGGCGCGGTTGGGCCGCGGGTTTAGTCCTGCCTATTAATTTGTATGGGCGAAAACGTCGCCGCAAACCGCGCCCAAAACCACGCCAACGACCGCACCGGGAGACGCGAGTTTGAGGCGAGGTTTGGACAAGGTTTTGGCCGTGGCCACCGCGCTGAAACCCACGGCCAAATCCGCCATGTGAACATCCCCTTAGAATTCTGGGTATTGATATGCAAATAGACGCATAATTGACCAGCTATGCTCCCAGAACTGCTGCTTTACTACCAGAAATGCAGAGCCATAAATCCATTTTGTAGCCTGCTACTATCTTCTTAGATGTTATCAGACCTCGATGTAGATAAATGGCTTCTGCGGTGCATGGCTTGGACACTACCCAAGATAGAACTTGAATTTATACGTTTTTTAGATACTTGAACAAAGAGTGGCAATCATCTATTGAAAGGGAAATGCACGTCTCTATATAGCTGGTTAAGATTGTCAGCTGCATACTGTGACACCAATTCCATTTAAAGGGGACTGTTACATTGCGATCCGACCTGCAGGCAGCATGTCATGGAGCAGAAGAAGCTGAGCAGACTAATATATAGTTTTGTAGGGAAATACAAAACATATTACAGCAGAACTTATAATTTATTCATTTATATTACTGCTTGTTCTGGGTTAGGGAGTCCAGTAGGCGGTGCTATCAGTTATTGACAGTGTTCCATGCATGAGTGTGCATACAGAGATAGCTGACAATCACTGATAAGACCGCCCCCTGGACTCCTAAACCAAGAATAAACAGTGAATTAAATGAATAAATTACAAATTCTACTGAATCTTTCCCTCACAAGTTATATATCAAATTGCGCAGTTCCCCAAACTCTATAAGATGCTGCCAGCAGATCAGATAGTATGATATGTGTGACAGCTCCCTTTTGCTTTCTTCCATATGATTTATTGACTGCATTACAGATGTATCTTTTCCATCAACAGCGCCGCCTTTATCTCTGGGCTGTATTGGTATAGCTATGAATATAGTCTATTAACACGGCGCTTGTTAAACAAGTATTTGGGTACATTTTACACTATGGAAAAACGGACCCCAATACGTATTTAACAATGTTCAAGTTGATTACATTGATTTCAATATAAAATACTTATCTTTATTCCGACGATACGTGTTACATAGTTACATAGTTTGTGAGGCCGAAGAAACACAGATGTCCATCCAGTTAAGCCTATTGTGCTAAAGTATGTTTTACATACGTTTTTGCATTGTGTTAAACGGATGCATTCCAAGAATTGACATGTCAGTTCTTGATCCATTTAACGCATTGAAAAGCCCATAAAAACTATAGGGATACATTTTTGCGGCCCAGAAAACGTATCCAAACATGTACCGCGCTTTGTAGTACGTTTTTGGAGGCGTTTGACCCAATGCGTTTTACATGTTGCAAAAACATATCCAAGGCGCCATCTGCACATATCCTAAGGAAGCTGAGATGCAATACCAGGTACAGCCTATAGATATGAGTGGCGCTGTTGCTGGAAGATAGCAGTCACGTTTTTCTAATGTTCTCCAAGCCTTTATATTGGGTATTACAGACAAAATCGACATCTCTTTGCTTTCCAGAGGAGGCAAATATATTCCCTCTGTCCCTAAAAGTAAAAACTGATGTTAGTAATTATTAATGCGTTGAGGCTGAATGTAATAGATTCCTCTGGCATCGGCTGGGTACAGCTTGAACCCTCGGTGGCACTGGACAGGGGGCTCAGTTTGCAGATTTAGCCCTGCACATTCCACAGGTGTGTTTGGGGCCTCCATCGCCATCAGTGGCATCAAGTTAAAGAGTCCCCCTCCTCCGCTGAAAGCTTGATTGTTTGTTTTGTTGTGTTCAGAAGCTCTTAAGAAGGATTAGGCCCTGGCCTGTAATGAGATCTGCCCAGGAAATGCTAGGGCTGATAACCAGCTTTTCCAACAGTCAGGATTCCTATGGAAATGCAAAAATAAAAAAAAGGCATCAGAAGCCAACCCTGGGCTGGCACTGCTTGTGGGTTTATTGCTATTGTTCCTTTTAATTGCTCAAGAGATTAGACAGTAATTAAGCAGGATTTGCTTATCTTCAGAGAACTGAGGAGCATTGGCTTGGCCCATTGAGTCATTTCTGTCTGTTGTAGCTTCTTGGGACAGTGACTTTGTATCACAGCGGCCAGCACCGAATGCATTGTGAAAGGTTGGTGATGTGGGACAAGCACCATGGTCAAAGCGACGTGAATCACTGTCTCTCTGGTGCCAAGAAGCAGGAAAATTATTCTTCCAGCCGCAGCCCGATAGCACCCCACCCCTACCGCTGGGAGAAACGTCATCACTCTATGAAAAGCTTCCCAGCCAACACTACGTAGACAGTCTCCATTACATGTACCCATAAATCAAAGCTCTCATACTGCTGAGTAATGCATTCTGCTTCATACTTAATTGTATCTCATTTGTTAACATCAAAATTCTCATAAAGATAAGTGTGAACAAGGACCAGAAGCTGGATGGGCAGGACAGGGCTGCCGTGAGTCATTTCAGGGTCAATGAATCTGGGTACCGCACCCATTAATTGTTCCTGGTATTATATCAGTGGGCCCCTTTTATTTAAAAAAAATTTGATCGCGCCCCTGACAGGAGTACTGTCCTGATGGAAGCCCTGGGCTGATCATTACTCCCCAACAGTGGGCCCTGTTTTAGGTTCTCATTGTCATAGCTTATGTTCCTCTACATCAGGGATGTCAAACTCATGCCACATCATTTTTATGGTTGTCCTCAAATGGATATTTGAAGGGTGGCCAGGGTGCATGGATAGGGCTGTCAGAGCTGTACCACTGCACGTGAGATACTGAACAGAGTGTTGCGGAGGTGCGTGCTGGAGCTCTGAATCCAAGATGGTGCCTGCTTCCTAGGCTGGCATCGCCACCACTGCCAAACACTGGCTACATCCTCCTGGGAAAGTGGAGAGTTGATCGTTCTGTATCCGGGCATTGACTATCCCTGCTCACTGTGTCTAAGCTCTCATAAGCCACAGAAAGTCGATGTGGGCCTTAAGTTTTACATGTGTGCTCTACGTCGACATCCCTTGTCCAGTTAAAGAGGACCTGTAACATCTCTTGAAGTAAATAACAATTCTGTAGTATATTTCCTTAGATCTCAATGTTGTATGGTTCCCCTGTTATTCCTCCTAGAAATTAATTACCAACCTGTCAGCTGGGTGTTACCAGTTAGGGGTGTGTCCCCGCACAGTCTGACATCATCCAGTCTGTGTTGACAGAGTCAGTGTGTGTAGGGACACGCCCCCTCTGAAAACTGGAATAGTGACACCCAGTTGACAGATTCAGTAATACACTTCTGGAAGGAATAACAGAGGAACAGCACAACCCAGAGTTATACAAGAAGATACTTTAGAATTGTTGTTTCACAGGAAGCAGAAGGATTTACTAAGGAGTATCACAAAGCCTCCTTAAGTTGGCCATGTACTCAAACTAAAGGTTGGTCAGAATGGCAGATTTTGATCACTTTGGCCAACCATCATTTTAAAATGTGGTGATGGCAGGCTACAGTTTGCCAAAACGTGATGTACTACATTGGAATTTTTTGGCTGTTGTTAACTGAGGCTTAAGGGTATAGTTAATAGACTTCAGCTGAACCTTTACCAGTTTACACTAGTCCCATCTGTTGGTTTACTTTTTTTCAACCCTGTCCTTGATCTGCTAGTTTGGTTTGGCATAGTGAAGGTCAAATCTTTCTTAGGAAGGGTCCTACGTCCGACTAATCAGCTGTTACTTATCTCACGTGTATGATGAGATTTAATGGGGTTGTCTTACTACAAGGATTGCTTTTTATGTGAAAGTTCTTGCACAAACAAATCACTTTGCAATATATATCCATTAACAGTGTCCTAGCTATTCTGAGAGAATCCCTCTTGTATGGGCTACATCAGCTCTTCAGGTCACTATAGCTACAGACCTGTTTGATCTCTCCTGATAGGCTGCCAGTACTGGTTGCTATAGCTACAGACCTGGCTTCTATTGCAGCTTAGTAAACACGCCCCTGAATTCAAAGTGAAACCAGGAAGACAGGACAGAGGTAAATGAATCAGTGTAGTGAGACAACCCCTTTAAGCCCATTGAGTGACATCATGCAGCAGATGCTATGACATCACCATTCCCAGCCCTGGTTTCCAATGTTCTCTCCCACCTGCTAAGGCCCATTCTATTCTACAACTTTAGATGACTTTATAAGAACTTAGGGGCCATAAGGCCTCATCCCTCCTCCGCCACAAAGGAACCAGATGATACCTTCTCAGGAACCATTGTGTGCACGTTTTTGCATTTCTTGGAGTATTTGTATTTCTGAGTGATGTGACACCTAAAAATACAGAGTCAGCAAAGCCATACAGAGTCAGGCAGGAGTGGGGCAAGGCAGCCTTTTGTAATGGATCCCTCATTGTCATGGGAAGAGGATTACTGTGAGCACTCAGGGTCCTTTTTTTTTTGTGTGATCCCGTTAAACTTTAATGATGTCAAGTGCATGTCGTGTGTAACAAGGGGGTGGTCAGCCAAAAGAATTATCCGAAGAATTTGCTGAAACTCTCCTTCCTTTATACCTACGGACAAGGCCCAGCAGAAGAAGAGGCTTCATGTGGTTCTATTATTTACCAGCGTGAATGTTTACTACAGGAATCTTGTTCCTTTCATACAGTTACTGCAGGTTATATTGGCTAGTTACTTGTAGGCTGGAATTTTTCCTTATATGGCAGCTGTAATTTAAAGTTACTTTATTTAAAGGCACAAAACCTGAATTATATATAAAGTCTGTGCACAAATTCAGCTGAAACCAGTGGTTTGTGATGGTCATGATGTCATTATCCATAGTGTTATAATTATGATCATCCGTGATGTCATCATTATCCATAATATTAGTGCTATACATGATGTCATTATTACTAGTGATGTCACTATTATCCATATTATACATGATGTCATTATTACTAGTGATGTAACTATTATCCATAATATTATTATACATGATGCCATTATTACTAGTGATGTCACTATTATCCATAATATTATACATGATGTCATTATTACTAGTAATGTCACTATTATCCATATTATACAGGATGTCATTATTACTAGTGATGTCACTATTAGCCATAATATTATTACATGATGTCATTATTACTAGTGATGTCACTATTATCCATAATGTTATTATACATGATGTCATTATTATATGATGTCACTATTTTTCCATAATATTATAAATATGTCATTATTACTAGTGATGTTCACAATTATTCCATAATATTATACATGATGTCATTATATACATAGTAATATCACTATTATCCATAATATTATACATGATGTCTTATTACTAGTGTTTGTCCTATTAATCCATAATATTATACTGATGTCATTATTACAGTATGTCACTATATCCATAATATTATACATGATGCCATTTTATAGTGATGTCACTATTATCCATAATGTTATTATGCATGATGCCAGTATTACTAGTGATTGTAAACTATATCCATAATTAATCCTAACATGCATGTCATTTATTATATATTATGTCATTAACATTCATTGTGTCATTGTTATTCACAGTGCTAGTATGCACAATGTACTTCATGTATGAAAACTGTCTAACAGTAAGACTGTCTTTGTTGCCGATAGCAACCAATCAGAGCTCATAACAACCAACCAGCTTTAATTTTTCCAGAGCACTATATGAAGTGAAAGCTGAGCTCTGATTGGTTGCTATGGGCAACAAAGACAGTCTTACTGCTAGAGAGCTTTCATACATAATGCCCACTGCCTTTATCATCTGTGATGTTATCATTACCCATACTGTTGATATTATCTATAATGCCATTATTATCTATAATGCCATTATTATCTATAATATTGTTATTACACGTGATTCCATTATTATCCCTAATGCCATTGTTGTTCACAGGGTTATAAAAATAACACAATGATCATCAATGAAATTACTGATGATGACATACCTCCCGAGTGTCCCTCTTTTGGAGGGACATTCCCTGTTTTTAACCCATGTCCCTCTGTCCTTCTTTGCTCATTGAATGTCCCTTTTTTCACATGGGAAATAGATTTGTATTAATAAACTTACTATATTGTTCCCAAAAAACCCTATCTTGCTCCTAACTGTATGTCAGACTGGAACTTAAATATTATTTCATCATTTTGTGAAATGTAGACCTTTAAAAACGTCAATATTTCGATGATATTTATATTAATATTTTTATTAAAACTTATAAAAATATTGTGCTCTGAAAAAAATGAAAGCCAAGCTCTGATTGGTTACTATGAGCTCTGATTGGTTGGTATGAGCTTTTATTGGTTGCTATGGGCAACAAAGACAGTCTTATACCTCGCAGCACATGTTAAGCCGCACCTATTTCCTATGACGTCACGCCCTTTTTATTATACCTGATGTCATTATGACTTATGTTGTTATTATTATACACAATGTCATTGCCGTCCATGATGTTGTTATCACTGCTGTGCTTTACTGCAATGTTGCAAATATGCTCTGGTATTAATAACAGTGCTGCAAATGAAATGGATGGGTGTAAGTTTTGAAATGCTACTTCATGTTGATTGAGTATAGACTGGTTAATGGCACGGAACATAGCAGTTGTAAAGATCTGGTCCAGATGGTTGCAGATGTAGATTTATGACCTTGTAACTGTCTAGTCAGCCACACTAATTGATTATAGGGAAGAGAGTCTGATTGGGGCTGAAATCTGTCCATTAATTGTGCCACTTATATGATGTCCTCCTCTACAGTCATTCTCCTCATATGTGCTACTGGAGATGAAAAGGTCGCCTGAGGTTACTGCATTCAGTTCACAGTTCAGTTATGTATATCGTATGTAGATTAGTGCTCTGATTTTAGTCATTTGGTTTGCTGTAGAATTGGGCGATTTTAATCTAACCTACACTTTTCCACTTGTGCAGATTTATTTTTGTCATGCCTCTGTGGTCAGTTAGCAGGTAGCAGAGTAAAGACCCTTCCTGTTCACATCAAAACCAAAACGCAAGTCTCTGGTTAAAAAGGGAAGTGATACGACTGGGGGTTGAGGCACTCAGTGCCTCGTACAATTGTCTATGGCTGAAAAGACTCCATGTTTAGTATTAAAGCGGTTGTCTCACTACAAGGATTGCTTTTTATGTTAAAGATCTTGCAAAAACAAGTCTTTTTGCAATACATGTCCATTACCTGTGTCCTACCTATTCCTAGATATCCCCTCTTGTATGGGCAGCCTCAGCTCCTCAGGTCACTATAGCTACAGACCTGTTCAATCTCTCATGATAGGCTGCCAGCACTAGTTGCTACAGCTACAGAACTGGCTTCTACTGCAGCCAAGTACAAGCCAGTAAACATGTCCCTAAATTCAAAGTGAAAGCAAGAAAACAGGACTGAGGTGAGATGAATCAATGTAGTGAGACAACCCCTTTAACAATTAGCAAAAGTACATTAAATAGTCCCTCCAATGCCTTTTTGCAGACATCTCTGTCTAATCAGACCAATATCAATCTCAAAAAGTGTAAGACGGCTCACAGATTTGATTGAAATCTGCCATAGAACCGATCTGATGTGCTTAAAAATCTGTGTCAATCACAGTGATTGTGGCATCTGAAGAGAACTCTATTATAGGAAAGTGAAACATTTTATTTTAGAATGATCATAGCAGACAAGGAAGAGCAAAACTGGTTCCATCCTAACCATACTTGCCAACTTTCCTGTTCCTTCTAGGAGATTCCGGCAAATGGTGATGCAAAAGTGGTGGGGCTTATAAAAAACCACACCCCGAACTGGGCATTTCTGAGCGGGACTTAAATCCCCCAGAATCGGGTGGGAAAAAGTTGGCCAGTATGATCCTAAGGCCACGTCTACACAGCAAATGTTAAAATGCCGTCCAAAATGCGACGACATTTTAACATTGCTTTACTGCGGTTTTTGGCACAGGTTTGCGCTATAAAAACGGCAGCTGGTTTCCAAATTTTCTATTGCTGTCTATGGGCACAGGATTACAGTCAGATTTTTGTGGATTCTAAATACTGAATCCGCTTAAAAATCTGATTGCAATTCTGTGCTGTGTAGACATAGACTTACAAAGTATATGTTGGTGTTAACGGCCGACTGAGAAATCAGCTTAATTGCTCAAAAATCTGTGAATAAACCCAGCTTATGTTTATACATTTGCTATTGACTGCCTTTAAACACAGATTTACCATACAGTACAGTGGTCCCTTACATTATAATGGCATCAAGATAAAATATTTCTAACATACAATAGTCTCTGCCGGGACTTTGTATGTTGAGTGTGATTTCGAGATACAATGTTCCAGACACTGATTCAATAAATTATCATGAACATTTTATTTTTAAATCACCTGAAGTGATTGGTGGTCTAGTAGCACCTCTCTAGATGTCCTGTATTGCTCTTTACATGTGCCTGGATAAGCGGCTTCTTTAGGCACCAGGTGAGAGCCCCATTTTCTCTTTCTCCAGTACATTGTGTAAATTGTGTATATTTTACTTTGTTTAGACCTATGTTATGTATGTAAGCCCCTTCGAATATACAGCACCCTGTGATTAATGGTCCATGACCCAAAGAAGTTCCTGTCCCCATCATAAAAAGGAAGTTGACTATGCTTTTCAGTAAACTTGGGGCCAAGGGATCATATACTAGCAAATCATAGAACTCCCATTTGACATATGTCTGGTCAATAGCTGGGTATTCCTATCTGAGAAATTTATGGTATATTCACAAGATATGCTGTAAATTTCTGATAGATAAAGATAAGCCATAAATCCCTAAAATAGGCAAGATGGTGGTATTTTACATAAGCAGTATGTTAGTAAGGGAAAAAGGGTTGGACTTGACCACAGAGGAACAGGGTGAAACCCATGGTTGGCCAGTTGGCATGGTGGACTCCTGGGCATGACAGTCCAGGGGCTACTTTAGATGTCATGTGCACTTATGTACAGTAGATGTAGGGTGGGCTCCAAGAATTATCTCCACTCGTGGGCCTCAGGAATCAACTCCACTGATGGGTTCCAAGAATCAACTCCACCAATGGGCCCCAAGAATCAACTCCACTGGTGGGCCTCAAGAATCAACTTCACTGGTGGGTTCCAAGCATCAACTTCACAGGTGGGTTCCAAGAATCAACTTCACTGGTGGGTTCCAAGCATCAACTTCACAGGTGGGTTCCAAGAATCAACTTCACTGGTGGGTCCCAAGATTCAACTCCACTGGTGGGTTCCAAGAATAAGCTCCACTGGTGGGTTCCAATAATCAACTCCACTGGCCCCACGAATGAACCCCACTGGTGGGCCCCAGGAGCCCCAGTCTGACACTACATATACGAATAAGGCTGGAAACACACATTAATTTCTTGATACAGATTTTTAAACCAAAGGTCAATCTACCAGGATGGAGAAGACCTTCCTTTCCATTTCTCATCCCTTTTGAATCCATTCCTGACTTTGACCACAAAAAAAAAACTGCTTTAAAAACTGCACGTGTGATTCCAGCTTTAAGGTCTATGGAGATTTTCCAGGGTAGATGCTGACCGCATACCTCAGACATGGTGTGATCACTTATATTAATGTGTGGTCAAACAACTGAATATATTTCTGTTAAATGATGGCATTTTTCATAGACTCCAACACTCCATCCTGACAGCGAATCAAGGAAGAACCCAGCATGCCGTCCGCACACTAAGCCTGTGCTCTTCACATTCCAGGAATAATTCTGTATATTACATCTACTGATGGCAAAATACACAAGAATCCCCCCTGTGTGCTTGGGACAGGGCAATGTAATGTACAGTTTCATCAAGTGACTGAAAAACAAGGCTCTTTGTGTAATCCTGATTCAAATAGTTGCTTCTTTCTTTGCAGCCGGTTCTGGAAGTCATGGATGTTTTCTAGAACTATTTATCAGATGGCCTCTGGGTTATAACCTATTAAGAAAGACTCTTAACTGCTGGGCACTTGTACTATACCTGCCCTGTGCCCTGGGCCTGCCAGGTATATAAGAGAGCACAATTGGAGGAGTTAATTAATCCAGTAAGTTCTTGGTGACCTCAACTAACCTCACAAGTGTCACATCATAGCCGAGCCACGCGTGTTTTATTCAAGGTCAGCGCAGATGAATGTAATTAAGTTGTTTATACAATGGAGCCTCACATCGCATATGTTATGTAACTAGTCTTCTCTGAACATCGGTTTGCATGGGATTTATTTTCCTAATTCATACTCAATGTTTTGTCTACTTTGTCAACAATGTCATAATTGGGCATCATGGCCGGTGATCTTGGCTGGTACAGAAAGCTACAATCTATTAACCCTTTTCAAAATCTGTCGTGCACATATGGTACTGTTGGGAAGAAAATCCCAAAACACACAATATATTCAATATGCAGGGATTGTGTGGGTTCAAGCTCTAAAGGGGTTGTCCGACATTTGTCCCTTATCCACTGCGAGGACACCCACCAGTCGCTAAGATGGAGGCCTGGCTCCTCTCGTCCTTTCTCACAACACTCATTTAAATGGAACATGCACATTGCTTCTCCATTCAATATTTGGGACTGATGAAGATAGTCGAGTACAGTGTGTATCTTCATTGCTACCATAGACTTGTAATAGAGCAGCAGCGTGCTTGTTCAGTCACCGCTCCGTTGAAAGAGTTCCTTGGGCAGTAAGACAGAATGGAGGATTTGGGGCCTCCATTTTAGCAATCGATAAAGGTCCCAGTAGTCGGACCCCCAGCAATCAAATATATATTCCCTATCCTGTGGATAAGCGAAAAGAGTATATTGTGAGACAACCCCTTTAAGCCCAGGCTATTAGCAGGAGATGACAGTTATATATTAGAGCTGATGGAACGACCATATCGGAGATAACCTGCCCCATCTATTTTACCCATTAGTTACTGAAATCAATAGCCATCACAGTTTTTAGATAGAGGGAGGGGACTTTCACGGGTCAGGATTGTAGGGTGCCAGTGGGTGTCAATAGCTGCCAGTGGTCTAATTTAGGCCCAAAGGTCTGCCGTCTGTGTACAATTATTAGGTTCTTTCAGAGGTGATGCATGCATTATGCTGACAGGCGTATTACACCGCAGTTCAGAAATATTGTACGTGAACTAAAAATAAAATGAGTTTTAAAAATAATAAAATAAAAAAAAACTTTTGCCCAATTAAGCTTTATTATGTCAAAACATCTATAGAAAACAACCACACATAATTGGTATTTCTATGAGCAAAGCAACCCAAACCATAAAATTATTGTTATTTGACCCACATGGTACATAAAAATAAATAAAAAACAATTCCAAAATCTCGCCTCACGAAAAATAGAATAAACAGTGATCCAAAAATAGCACCAGTGAGAATGTCAATTTGTCCTGTAAAAGATCAAGCACCAGTTTAGCTCAGTTGACGGGGAAAAAAGTATGAACACACAAAAATATTATAAGTAAATTAAAGGGGTTGTCTCACTACAGGGATTGCTTTTATGTTAAAGATTTTGCAAAAACAAGTCACTTTGCAATATGTGTCCATTAACAGTGTCCTACCTATTCTGAGATATCCCCTCTTGTATGGGCTGCATCAGCTCCTCAGGTCGCTATAGCTTAAGACCTGTTTGATCTCTCGTGATAGGCTGCCAGTACTGGTTGCTATAGCTACAGACCTGGCTTCTACTGCAGCCTAGTGGAAGCCAGTAAACATGCCCCTGAATTCAAAATGAAACCAAGAAAACAGGACTGATGAATCAATGTATTGGGACAACCCCTTTAAACTGAACAAAATAAAACAAATGACAATGCATAAATTTGGCATCGCTATAATTGGACCATCCTGCAGGATACAGGTAACATGTAATTTATACCCTAAAATATAACTGAAGCCCAAAAAATAAAACCCCATTAAAAATTATAGAATTTCAGTTTGTTCTCTTCACAAAAAATGTTTCACAGATGTATTTACACCGAAAAAACTTAAGCATGTTATGGTATGATAAAAGTAGTCATTAACATATTAATACACATATTGGTTAACAGGTGCAGCCAAGTTTGGTGGAAAATGCGGGCAAAGTAAACTCTGTGGTCCACCATTCGCATTAGATGACCACCAAGTCTGACATCTAAAAAAGTGACATGTCTATGGCTACCTAGATTTAAAGAAGAAATACTTTTATGATATCACTTTTAGGACCACCCTGAATTATACTTGGAAGATGAGTAGAGAGAGAACCTGTATAAATCCCATTAGATCTGAATTTCCAAGTATGACCGAGGTCAGTGTCGGACTGAGTTGCCTGGGTCCCACCAGTGAAGTTGATTCTTGGAGCCCACTAGTAGACTTGATTATTGCAGCCCACCAGTTGAATTAATTCTTGGAGCCCATTCTACAGCTATTGCATGACTCAACATACTGCATATGACTCTTGCTTTGTGTCTGTCTTTCTCTGTCTTTCTCCTGGAAGAGCATTCCCAAGCCTGCTATTCTCAGCGACCTACTTTGCCCACCATGCCTAGGGGACCACCAAGGGTTCCCACCTGCTCCCCTTTGGGCAAGTCTGAGCCTCTCTGAGATTGTCCTATTGTTGTAGATACTGTATTACCTGTTTATATACACAAAGAGGAAGAGTTTTGTGGTTTAGTATATGTGCTTTACTCTCTATAGTTTTTCTATCACTGTTTCGTGACCGGTGGCATTACTGCTAGACTTCCTTCCTTTACAAGAAATTGCATCTAATCAAAGTTAACAAAAACAATCTACCAGCTCCCCCCAAAAAATACCTATGAACCTTCTGACTAATCAAAGCAAACTAAACATGTGCCAGAAATATGTCATTTGAATCATCATCTCTGTCATGATTTCTTATCTTTATAACTTATGGAAAACGTGAGTCAAATGTATACTTGCTGTCACTGAGAACCGTCTCTGGGGTGTGTGCCCCCTCTTGGGTACGTTTGATGTATGGAAAAGCTATGACAACACTTGTTCATTATTGCAAAAAGTATCATCCCTCTGTCCATACAAAGACAAATGAATTTGTTCAATTGTTGCCATGATTTTCCTTAGGAAGAATTTTTCCAATTGAAATGTTTATTTGGATCAGAATTGACTAGTTTGTCAGATCGCTGGAAATTCTTCTTTGTATCAAGTCAGATCGGGTTCAGGTATCACTTTCTGTCTATCTTTTATATTGAGGAGTCACCTTCCCCCACTGACTCTGGCATGCAATTACTATGCAAAACTTTCCAGATTGAGGCACAATACCCAGAAAGCAGAGTCATTTTCACCTCTTTAAGATAAGACAATGGCTCATATTCTAAATCAACAACCCTTCCCCCACCACAAACACTTCTGTCTTACTGCATTTGAATTTCCCAGCAGGCAAAATGGAGCCCTGCCATTCTTTGCTCCTTTATATACATACAAAGAGAGGTGGACAGAGAATTGCTGATTAGGATCTTCATTTCTTGCTCCTATTTACTTGGGGAAAATGGCAATGGGGAGATGAGCCATCAAGGAGATAAGCTCAATTGTCAACCCCCTCCATCATTCTTAGGTGGGCTGTTTGTAGGTTGTGATTGAGTTGCTCTCTTAAGGAGCCACTTACTCAATGGTATAGCCTCTCATCATGATATATAAAGCAGAAACAGTATCCAGACAGGTATCGTGGTGGAGCCATTGAGGAAAACAGAGCTAACAGTCTTATTTAAAGTCCATTTGCTCTATTTGCTGAACGTAGCAGGCACAAAAGTAGAGTAGACTACACTATCGTGTCCATAGATAGAGTGTACGTTGAGCAAATATAGTACAAATAAGACTACGTTTTTTTTGTTCTCTATGGCTCCACCACTGTTATTGCATAGTACTCAGATGGATAGAATGATCGGAGACAAAAGCCTCATGTGAACATCCCTTACATATACCTCTCCCAGTTTTAACATCTACTCAGGCCCCTCTCCCATGCCCAATACACATTACTATATGCCACCAGCCTATATATTCACAGCTGCTACAAGAGAGAACATGGCAGCAAAGACCCAGCCAGGGGTGTAGCTATAACTATGGCAGCTGCTTTGGGCCCAGAGGCAACCCATGGATGTAACTATAGTCATTGCAACTGCTATGGGGCCCAGAGGCTGAAGGGCCCAACATTATGTATTTTTGTAGGGTCAAACAAGTTGGTGGCTTTCTGCTGTCTTGCAAAAAATGTGTTGATTCTTTAATATATATGGCGCTAATATTTATACCTTCAATTATTGCTTTTATGCTGCAGTTTTAGTTTCCTGTTAATAGCTGGGGAGACCCATCTCACTTAGCTATGGGACCCTATGGACTCTAGTTACGCCTCTGAACCCAACACAAGGTCTTGGATTAGGTGATAGGTATATATCATTTACTAGTACAGCATTGGGAGACACTCCTGGAAGACATTAGGGTAGGAATACATGGTGCGGTTGACAGTCCAGCCTCGGGTGTGTCCATCGGTGGCCGCACAAGATGTCAGCAAACACCTCGGCCGCACCATGTATTATGGGCAGAGACCTCTCATTGCTTATTTATTTACTGTGATCACTGAGAAATATGTTGGTGGAATGTAATTAACTTATATGTTGTATTTTATATTCCAGTGCACCCATTCCAAAAAAGGAAGGCTCTGTGCACATCTGTGTCTTTTTTTTCTGATATAAACTGAAGGAACAACATTGTGCCTTATTTATCTAGACTGTCTAACAGTCTAGCAACCAATCAGAGGCCAACTTTCATGTTTTATACTGTTCTGGAAAAATAAATGTTCTCTAATTGGTTGCTATGGGCAACAAAGGCAGTCTTATTATTAGACAGTTTTGATAAATGACCACAGTGTCCGATCCATTGCACAAGGAAAACCACGTCCACCGGGATGGACCCTATTAACTTATCATGTGGTCCTTCAGATTCTGCCCCATTGTCCGGCATTTAAATTCCAAAAATGATGGGATTTACAATGGATGTGCAAATAACGTGATCTCCATTTCCACAGATTCGCGAAGGACCCTCCTGTTCATCAGCAATACCTGTGATCTGTATCACAGGATAGTGCATTATCTCTTACAGGAATGAGTTAATAGCAGCATGTACCTGAGGGACCGGTTATGTCAGTTCTCGATTTGGCAGGATCAGCAGAGGGGTGTTTGCATTGGGGGGGGTAGAACTCTCCCCCAGGTGTTGAAAAGCTTTTTAGTTTAGCCCTGCTCGAGCATTTCAACTATTGTGACAGAGAGGAGCAATCATAGCTATAACATTCCTAAAATACACACCCAGCTCACACAAGTAAGCACACACTCATACAGGAAAATACATGCACTCGCACATCCCTGCTCATGCACCCGGGCAGGAAGACATACATGGACATGTCGAAAATGCACAAGGTGCATACGTCTCATAGATAGAGGCCCCACTATGGGATACACGCTGTATCGAGGAGATATATGTTGCTTTATCACAGTGGGTTTACGGGGAGTTCCCGCTATTTAACAATAGCGGGTGTCAACAAGTAAAGTCCTAAAATTTTCAAGACTACAGATATGGTCTTGGCCATGGTATCTGTTGGGTTATCATGAAAAATGTATCCTACCAGAAGTCATAGAAATCTATAGGGGAAATGGGGTCCAAATTGGACTACATTTGCCCCGTTTACTGAACATGTATTGGTTGGTAGACCAACAGCTCCCACGAACAGGGGCCATAGCCATGATGTGAATGGGGCCTAAAGTGTACACTGGTGAGATGTGGAGTCTTCCCTATAACATATGTCTGTGCAATGATTGCATGAGACCGTTATCTAGGTCTTGTGCACCAGAGATCATACAATGACTTTAGAAATATCTATGCATGCAGTATGCCCATATACTCAGTAAGGGAGATGGTTTGTCATCACTGTTGTAGAATCAATTGAAAATGCTAATCATTTTATGGCTCCTCTTGAGGCCCCTATACACAATGGAGAAAAGTTGGTCCAATCTGTCAATTTAAAGAAGTTGTGTCACCGGAGACATTCATCACCTATCCATGGGATTGCTAAAAATAGGGCTCCTGTTTCCCTCATCCTTCCTAACTATGCTCGCGTAGTGAGGAAGGCTTTAACGGAGCAGTAGTCGAACATGCACACTTCTTCTCCTTTCAAAGTCTATGGGACCCACAAAGATAGCGGAGCGCTGTATTTGGCTATCTCCTTCGCTCCCATGGACTCTGAACAGGGCAGTAGGTTAGACCACTGTTCATTTCAAAGCCAGAGGATGAGGAACTCGGGGACTCATTTTAGCGATTGGTGGGGGTCCCAGCATTGGGACCCTCAGCAATCAGACATTTATCACCTATCCAGGGGATAGGTGATAAGTGTTTGTGGTGGCACAACCTGTTTAAGCAGGACTGGTTAACTAGTTTATGTGAACTAGGCATCCATGACAGATGTTGTTGGAGGTAAGATGGATTAGATATATTGAATTTCAAACCCCTAAACCTTTTTGTTTTCCCTGGAGACAAAGGGGGACATGTAGGAAGCTGTATGAAGCTCCTGTTTTCACGTTTTTCATCGCAAAAACTGCGCCTGATGTATGCCGTTGCCGAAGTGAACTCATAAATGTGATGCAAACTCCGACGCCTCCGGCAGACAGACCACATTGAAATAGGTCTGCCTGTCGGAGCTGTAATGCACCTCACTTTGCCAAACCGCATTCATACATGAGTTTTCCGAAGGGGTGCGTCCCATCCAAGAACGCCACAGAACGCCCCTTCATGTTAGGTGCATTAGAAAGTGGCGAAGCTTTCGCCTAATGCGCCTAACACATAGGGGAGGTGCGTCCGACAGCGGAGGCGGCACAATGAGGCGTATTTTACGCCAGAAAACAAGCGAAAAGCCCGATTATACACGTCCCCCAAAATGTCTAGCAGCAGCTTACTCTCCATTGTAAAACATGCACGCTCTGCGGAGCTGAGTGTACATGGGTATGGGTAAATCGGGAGGAATAGCTGTTAGTTAAAGAGCGTTCAGTTGGCTCCTGTAGGTGTATGAGCATCTCTAGTTATATGATCCCTCAAGTCTGAAGCTCTCACAAGTACATGGATTTACTATAAAACTTTATTACGGTTTGAAATGAATGAGCGAATGAAGGACCGAATTGTTCTTCTCTACTTGCATTTGTTGACAAGTGTTTACATCTGTTTGGATAGCATTTCCTCTACACTAAATCCAATCTAATTGGATTTTGATTCATTTCGAATAATCCTTCTGGAGCCGACAAATGGTGCAGCTGTCTGTCAACTGGATTTAAAATAAATTCAATGACAGAGAAGATCTAAAAGCAGGGACAGCTTAATCTGACCGCACACAGAAGATAGCTGCTCGGCCAACAGCTAACCTTTCAGAGGGAGATAAGTGGCTGCTGGACACATCTGCTGTCGCTTATCATCTGGAGAATCTAATAAATTATAATCCATATCCAATCAACTCAACCATTGCACCATCCAGATGGGAGCATGGAGAACAGTCTGGTGCTCCTATATATAAATATTAGATACTTGAGAGATCCCAGTATGATCTCTTTGATGTCTGAAAATGCCCATTAAGTGGTCATCATGTGAGACAGTGTACTAGACCTGAGTACTCAGCATTGATTGATTCATAGTTCTAAGGCTTAAGCCTCGTTTTAATTTATGTTTTTGGCCTCGGTCTATCGTTTCTGTCAGGATATCTCAAAAAGTTACACCAATAAATACTGTGATGGGGCTGTGATCGCACCATATGATACCACCCATAGAGACTAAAAACATGATGTGATCAGGTGCTTCATCTCACCTGTAATTGGTCAATATAACCATAGGACACATAGAGCGACATGTGTGATTTTTGTCACCCAGGCGCCATTTTTTGCGTAGAATGCACCTGAATCTATGAACCTGTTCTACTGCGGGTCATAGATTTAGCGCTTTCTAGCTACAAAGCGACACTTCAGGCTCAGGTAAACCACTTTTAAAGTGCTCTACCTGTTCCAGCAGTAATGCGCCTGGATTTGCTGTACTCTTGTCATAAATGTGTAGCTTCGTACAGTTGTGGTGCGACACGCCTCCAGCACACCCCCCGATCTCAGGCGCATTACAAAGTGCCGCGGGCGATCTATAATACGCCTGATATTGGAGTGCGCTTGGTTAAAATTAGAGCAAACGGGGCTGCGCTAGTTTTCGGGCTGAAAAGACGGCAAACTTCTGGCACAGCCCCGTTCATACAGGTCGCCCATAGTTATTGCAGAGGAAAGAAACATCAGATACAAAAAGACATGAATCTAATTAGAAATAATATTTTACTGTAAATAATCTTCTTATATGAGACCAGGCAGTGTAGCTGTAGAAAACTGAGCTAATAAAGACATGGGTGCTCTCATCCAGGAACAGCACCCCTCTTGCTAATGAGCTGCGTCTGGTATTTCAGCTCGTCACCATTCAGGTGCATAGCTGCAATGTTAGATACAGCCAGTACACATGTGATGTTTCTGGAAGATATCAGCACTGCTCTTCCAATCTTATACAACCTCTTTTGTAAGTAAATAAGATTCTGTTCAGTGTTTGTGATGTTCTTCCTTAAAGGGGTTTTGCCACGATCTCATTTCATACCTCCTGCATCCTGCTCTTCAGCTCTGTGTGCTCAGAAGGGACGTGTGTGATTTGTTTGAATTGCATATCATGTGACCCAGCAGGCTGACATCACCAGGCCTTTCCTCTCTGTAGTCAAAGAAAGGTCTGTTTATGTGTAGAACTGTAAGTAGCTACATGGTAGCTCAGAGGTAAAACTTTTGTCTCCAGGCACAAGGGTCCTCGGTTCAAATCCCTGCAGGAACCAAACCTGTGGATTTTATTTCTCTTTATCAATGCACAGACCTCATTGAGGTTTCTTTTTTTTTTTTTATTTGGACTGTTTGACTAATTACTAAGTTGTACAGAGGACGGGAGTAGAAGGACAGCACCTGGGGTTTGAACACTCAGTAGCTGCCTGAAAGCAGAGGTGATATCTGAGCATGTGCGACCAGGACTGAGGAGCTCACAGCCCTGGTCGTATCCCCTGGAGATGAGCTGTAAACAATGGATCACTAAAGGAGCAGCTAAAACAAAAACGGTGCAGAATTTTTAAAAATGATGAATGGTGAAAATGTTTATTATTTAATTTACAAACTTCCCACGTCAATTTTACTTCGTGGCAAAACCACTATAAGTAAATTTGTTTCCGAGATCTACTCAGTATGCACCATACGGCCATAACTTTGAAACCACTAAAATATGAGGCATGTAATGGCAGGGTTCTATTTCAGCAGGATAGGGTGTCCTTCCTCACCGCAAAAATTGTTCAGGAATGGTTCGAGGAACATGATGAAAAGTTTGAGGTGTTGTCTCTCTGCCTGCAGATTACCTACATCTCAATCCAATTGAACATCTGTAGCTTCTATGGAAACAAGTCTGATTGATGGAGGCCACAGCTCACAAAATACAGGACTTAAAGAGGACCTGGGACATCTTCTGACTTGACTATCTTAGTAAATACTTGTGTTCCCTGTAAATCAATTCTTGAGCATTTTTCTCAAATTTTTATGTTGTGTGATTCCCTTGTTATTATTTGTTACTGGACCTGTCAACTGGGTGTTGCCAATTAGAGGGGCATGTTCCTGCACAGTCAGGGACACACCTCTTTAAAAACTGGAATGGTAATGCCCATCTGTCAGATTCAGTAAGGCTAGGTTCACATCTGCGCTGGAGGCTCCACTTGGAACCTCTGGCGCCGAACTGAAAACAGACATATAGGGATCCATTTCACAACGGACGTCCATGACCTTCAGTGGGTCCATCAGTTTTCTACCATGGTCTCTGTCGCTCAGACAGAAAGATAGCGTATGTGAGCCAGTCCTAATACATTTGTAGGAGGAATAACAGAGGAACAGCACAACACAGGGTTATAAGAGAAGAGGCTCCAGAATTGTTATTTCACAGGAAACACGAGGATTTACTGA
Organism: Phyllomedusa bahiana; assembly: GCA_025379985.1. Lineage (NCBI taxonomy): Eukaryota > Metazoa > Chordata > Amphibia > Anura > Hylidae > Phyllomedusa > Phyllomedusa bahiana. Next base: position 72,813 of record JAODAL010000078.1, on the reverse strand, counting down.
ACCAGACCTGCCAGGAGATGTCACAGGTCCTCTTTAAAGGATCTGCTACTGAGGTCTTAGTGCCAGATACCAAGGTCTTGTGGAATCCATGATTGGTTGGAGCAATTTTGAAGGCACAAGGAGACCTACGTTATATCAGGTGGTTTTAACGTAACGGCTTATCGTGATAGGTCTGTGTTGTCCATGGATATTTTGTATGTAATCAGCATGATCCCTGTAGCTTTAATATTTGCCCTTAGGATCCAAATAACTGCAGAAGATATATGACAAACTTCAGGCCAATCCGGTGCTAAGTTATTTGAATAAACCTGATGGCTACAGATTCATTTTAAGGCTTATTATGCACAGATCAAGGACTGGTCTGGAGAGTTAGGACTTTGCAAATGTTTTTCTTTCTAGGCAGGGTAGAGAATTCTGTATAACCCAGGATACGTGGCTACTAACGTGTTGTTCTTGGCCTCGGTTTGTCTATACTCTGTAGATCTCTATGGCTGCTGGCAGCCTCTGGCTCCTGATCATGTTTGTTTGGCGGGTAATTCTGTGCGGAGGACGAGTGTTTGCAAAGCAACGGATTGTATTCAATAAACACATGTACTCGCGGCTGTTGTTTTATTTCTTTTTATTTTTTTAAATATACAAAGAAGACAGTGTATTGTTTACAGGAGTAAAGAGGTTACAGGAGGGGAGCAGGATGTACCAGGATATACTAAGTAAGCTGTCACACAGCTTTCAGGACTAGCAAGTACTGCTTCCGTAAAGGTGGTAACATTGTATTCAGCCATTGCTTAAATATCTATCTGTCGATCCATCTTTATAAAAATATATATATAAATATATATTTTGATATTTATGTAAATAGATCGAAAAATATAAGTATATATATATATATATATATAGATATATTTATATAAATATGTTTATATCTATATCTTTAAAAGATATACACACAGATAAATATATGTATGTGTTTATTTAGATTTTTATGTATGTATGTATGTGTGTGTGTGTTATATATATATATATATATATGTGTGTGTGTATTTAGATGTTTATGTATGTGTGTGTGTGTGTTATATATATATATATATATATGTGTGTGTGTATTTAGATGTTTGTGTATGTATGTGTGTATATATATATATATATATATGTGTGTGTGTGTATTTAGATGTTTGTGTATATATGTGTATATATATATGTATGTGTGTATTTAGATGTTTATGTATGTATGTGTATATATATATATGTGTATATTTAGATGTTTGTGTATGTATGTGTGTGTATATATGTGTGTGTATTTAGATGTTTGTTTATGTATGTGTATATATATATATGTGTATTTAGATGTTTATGTATGTGTGTGTGTATATATATATATATATATATATTTATATATATATATATATATATATATATGCGTGTATTTAGATGTGTGTATTTAGATGTGTGTATTTAGATGTGTGTTTAGATATGTTTGAACATAAATATATAGATATGTTTGTGTGTATATATATATATATATATATATATATATATCACCAACGTTTTCTGCAGTGCTGTATTCAGATTGCACTTGCATCAGCCCTTGTCCATATTTGAGCTCACAGTTTTATCTGTATGCACACATACATACATTTGCATAGGAAATCAATAAATCTATCTGAATTTTTGCCGTTTCTTGTTAGTTGGCTGTATACCAATACACCGCTGAGCATGCACATTTAGCAAAGATGCTACTAGACACCTCTGGCAACAGCTTATTTTTTGTCGAAGCAAAGAATGTCAAAATCCAACATGTGCATTTCAACATCTGCCATCAGGCAATAGAGAGGTCCTCTACACATTGGATTATTGGCAGATTTCACATGCATGGATATGTCTCTGAAAAGGTTGGAGAACAATCCATATGGCTTCCATTGCAGTGATATGATGGGAGGTGTGAGATTATCTACACGTTTTCAAGAAACTGAAAGGGTAAACCTGCTGACCTACTATGCATAATGCGTTCCCACACTCCAATATTATTACATAGTAAGGCAGATTTTCTGGACTCTTATAAAGCTGGGTGACAATCACCAGGAGAGCCACTGTGGAGACTATTTTGCTTGTTATGTAGATTGTCAGAAGCAGATATACTTACATTTAAATTCTGTTTTTTTATGTTAACTAATTATACTAGGAGTAGAGAGAGTGGTACCTCTCTAGTAGGCTTCTCAGTGGAAGGGCATCAGCCACCATGGATACAGAAGAGTGACTCCACAGCACACCTTGGTTGGGTCTAAAGTATTGATCAGATTTAAGACAGATCAATTGAAACAAGCAATGCTGCTCTCCGATTGACAGGATTAGACAGGAAATTTCAGTTTGTTATCAATTGTCTCAACATTTTGGTCGGGAATGGCTTTCATCAGGAGAGACCTGGATGAGGGTTCTAAGGTTGAAAGGTGGCTAAGCAACGAGCACGCGGCGCAACATGGAAAAGGGAAAGACCTAAGCGAAGAGCACGCGTTCTGCGCTTAGCCGCCTCTTAGACCTAACAGTCCTTGCAGCACTCATTCAGGTCTCTCCTGATGAAAGCCATTACTGGTCGAAACCTGGAGATAATTACTGATATACTGGATTATTATGGTGCTTAAATCTTATTTTCTATTACTCCCAACTGGAAAGTCCAGGCTTGAACTGGCCCAGGGGGGAGCAGGGAAAACCCCCAGTGGGACCCTGAGATGGAGGGCGCCTGTACATAGCAAGCCTAGGTTGCTTTTTAAGGAGAAAGGCAGAGAAAGTGAGACAGAAAGCAAATTGACAAAGTGCAAGAGTCATGTGCAGTATGTGAAGCCATGTACAGTAGTAGTAGGATGCGCCCCAAGAATCACTTCCATTGGTGGGCCCCAATAATTATTCCACTAATGGACTCCAAGAATCAACTCCACTGATGGGAGCCTAGAATTAACTCCACTAGTGGACTCCAAGAATAAACTACATGGATGGGCCCCAAGAATAAACTCCACTAGTGGACTCCAAGAATAAACTACATGGGTGGGCCCCAAGAATAAACTACACTAGTTGGACTCCAAGAATAAAACTACATGGATGGGCCCCACGAATAAACTCCACTAGTGGACTCCAAGAATAAACTACATGGGTGGGCCCCAAGAATAAAGTCCAGTAGTGGACTCCAAGAATAAACTACATGGGTGGGCCCCACGAATAAACTCCACTAGTGGACTCCAAGAATAAACTACATGGGTGGGCCCCAAGAATAAAGTCCAGTAGTGGACTCCAAGAATAAACTACATGGGTGGGCCCCAAGAATCAACTTCACTGGTGAGCCACAAGAATTATTCCACTAATGGACCGCAAAATCAATTCCACTAGTGGACTCCAAGAATAAACTTAATGAGTGAGCTCCAAGAATCAGTTCCACTGGTGGGCCCCAAGAATCAACTCTCTGGTTGGCCCTAAGCCACCCCAGTCTGACACTGGGATATTCACATTGTTTGTTTTAATTGATCTGTCTTCAATAAATTCTATCAATACTTGAGATGCAACCAAGCTACGCTATGAATTTCCATGTAAATTTATACTAGAACAGTTGCAGATCCCATATTCAATTTACTGGTTATTTTCTCATAAAGTAGAATGAAGTTTAAAGTGAAATGCACAGTAGACAGATTTGTTGCAAATTATTTCAGCAGCAAATCTACAAATAATCCACAGGAAAGTCCAAGCAACAAATCTGCCCGAATCATGCATGTTTTGTCTAAAATTGCCACTGCAGACTTCCCTGTGGATTTCATATGGAGAAAAAAAAAAATGTATTTGAACATCAGCTGTTGCGGATTTTGCCGAAAATCTACTGGTAATCTGCAAATAAAAACTGCCCCACCAAGACTAGACTCACATGGCATATAAAGGGTGCGGAAAAATACTCATTTATTTCAAAAAAGCATCATTTATGCACATTGGTTCATGCATTTTTATACAAGTTTTTTCTTTGGTGCATTTGTCATGTGTTTTTTTGCTGCTTATTTTTTGTTGCATATTCCCATACATTTTTTTAATACATCCATTATTTGATTCATTTTTACACATCAAAATATGCAGCAAATTACGCATCAACATAATACTCCTGTAATTAGCTGAATTTTTTGCAAACCTCATTGATTCCTCATTGTAAAATTAAGCGCATGAAACACACATCTAGGCACCAAGAATTGACATGCACTCATTTTTTAAATATGTTGAAACAACATGTAAATAACATGCTATGAGCACCAATAGTACACAGCAGTGGGATACTATTAATGTGCTTTTTAGCCCGTATTTTGGTGCATAAACCTTGTGTAAAGTGTGCATTTTCCACATAAAAATATGCAGCAAATTGCGCGTAGACGTGAAACAAGCATTATTTGCTGCATTTTTTGCAATCCTGATGTAAAATTACACGCAGAAAACACACGTTTATGTACCAAGAATTGACATGCATTAATTTTTTTTATAGGTTTCGTAGCACATGAAAAAATATGCCATGAGCACCAATAGCATGTATTCGCCTAGAAAACAGTGGGGCACTATGGATGCATTTTTGACCCGTGCATAAAGTGCATGTAAAATTTTCATTTTCCGCATTAAAATCTGTGCCAAAAAGCATCGTGTGAACCCTGCCTAATAAGAGTTTTTTCCAATTTTATTGTGAATTTTGACTTCCCAATTGAAGCCAATAGAAAAAAATCTTCCCTAAATCTGTAAACAATCCGGGCCAGTTTTCACTGTTCCAAAAAACACAGGTGTTTTGTTGCTACTGTATTGCACTGAGGATTTTCCATGCACAAATCTGCAGAAAATTTGTATTTTAAGAAGCTTATTAGCATGTGTTCTTCATTGGTGTTATACACCCAAGCCTAATTTCTCACTGAAGCATTGGTTGGTCACAGATCCTATGATTACCTTGAGGTACAGAAGTGATTTATGGCAGAATCCTAGCGGTGGCTGGGTTGGGGAGTAGATATGACCTGCACAGGGAGTCTACTGTCCTCCATGGGAGGAGAGGAATTCAGGGGCTAATTGCATTATGGCACCTGTAAAAGGTAGTATGGTCAGAAATGCCCGGCCATAAATAACAATTTAGCCCTCAGCTTTTTTCCACGCAGCCGGTCTGCGGAGCAGTGATGGGTTTCAGATCAGGGCTTCTCTTTCATGGATTCCTCATCAGGCTTTTGTTAACTTTTCAACTTCACAAACTTTTCACATCTCATCCCATCTATTTATACATTCTTCCAAGTGGACACTTTGTGTGCTCTGTCCTCCCACACATCACGTGTAATGAACACCTTCCTTTACCGGCAGCACTCCATCTCTGTCATCCATTTCTGTCTGAATGAAAAGCATCACAAAAGACAATGCTGGAACTTGATGGATGCTCCTTGCAGACTAGATGAGGATTAGCTGCTAATTGTCAAAGGAAACGTAATGACGGTGATTTCTTCAGAGATCACCCGACGGCTGATTCACAATACCTGCACATAACTGTGTAACATTTGACAACCTGAAAGCTGCCAAGGAGTTTTATTCTTCTAAGGGCATGTTCCCACTGCTCGGGTTTTCGGACGGTTTTTCAGCCGGTTTGCGGTTTTTCAGACCGCCTGAAAAACCGGCCAAAAATGAGCACAATGGTGCTCTATGGAAAAACCGTGCAGCAGTCCCCACTGTACGGGTTTTCCGTTGGCGTTTTTTCCGTCCGACAGCAAAACATTCATTAAGCACAATCTTCCTTCCGGTTTTCGGATGGAATCTGTGCTTGTGAATGTGAAGGGGGAGGGCTTTACTCCACTCGTCGCGGAGATAAGCCCCCCACCCACGCGGCCTTGGGGACGCCCGCAAAACCAGAAAATACCGGACGGCAAACCGGCCGGTATTTGTCCTGTACCGTGGGAACGCACCCTAAATCTGCTGGACAACACTAAGGGCTGGATCTACAAAATATTCTATTGACCCCCCCTGACCTTTTAATTAGGAGAAATAGAACAGCTATATAGTGATCCGTGCAGTGCACTGGATAGCTCGTAGTGCACCAAAGTATTCAAATAGCAGTGCCATCTAGTAACCAAATAATCCACAGGAAAGTCCAAGCAACAAATCTGCCTGAATCATGTATGTTTTGTCTAAAATTGCTGCTACAGATGTCCTTGTGGATTTCATGTGGAGAAAAAAAAAATAATTGAACATCAACTGTTGCGGATTTTGCCGTAAATATACTGGTAATCTGCAAAAAAGAAACAGCTATGTAGCGATCAGTGCAGTGTACTGGATAGCTCGTAGTGCACCGAAGTATTCAAATAGCACTGCCATCTAGTAACCAAATAATTTATAGTGCTGAAAAATATCACCATATAATGTTCAGATTTCCTTATATAATACAGACATATAGGGCAACTAATCAGAACTCCCCTATTGTTTCATATAGTGCTCTGAAAAAATAAAAGGAGAGCTCTGACTGGTTGCTATGGGCAACAAAGAAAGTCTTAGACCTAGACAGTTCTCATACATGTCCCCCATAGTGTTCAAATGAGAGTGCCATAGAGTACAATGCAATGACCAGTGCAATGAATGGGATAATTAGTACCGCCATATAGTACTTAATTAACAATATCATCGGGTAACCTTATAATATTAACATAACAATGTAGTTCTGAAACATATCACCATATACTGTCAAGATTAGCTTATAAAATCAGGCATACAGTTTCAAATGACAGTGCCATAGAGTACAATGCAATGACAAGTGCAACTGGATAATTTGTACCGTCACATAGTACTCAATTAGCAGTGTCATCTGGTAACATTATAAGAACCGTAGATAATCACTAGCAACACATAGTACTCTAATAACGGTGTTATCAAGCAGGCAAATAATAGTGATAAAGTGCAAAAAAAAATCATACATAATGTCAAAATTTGCTTACAGAATGCAGATATACAGTTTTCAAATAAGAGTGCCATAGAATACAATGTAATGACCAGTGCAATGAGTTAGATAATAAGTACCGCCACATAGTACTCAATTAGTATTGCCACCTGGTAATCTAGTAATAGTATTAAAAAAATGTCAAGATTTGCTTCTAGAATGCAGGAATACAGTGTGCAGACTAGAGTGCCATAGAGTACAATGCAATAAACTGGATAATTAGTACCGCCACATAACACTCAATTAGCAGTATTTTTTCACAAGCAAATAATAGTGATATATTAAAGAAAAATATGACCGTATAATGTTAAAATGTGCATGTATAATGCTGTGTAGACATAAGAGTGCTATACAGTACAAAGCAATGGGCAGTGCAATGAATTGGATAATTATTACCACAGCATAGTACTCAATTAGCAGTGCCATCTAGTATGCTTGTAGTTATCATATAGTGCCGGAAAATATCCCATATAATGGTAAATTTTACTAATATATTGCAGGCATACAGTGTGCAAATAAGACAGAGTGCAATGCATTGCAATTAGTGCTGTCATACAGTACAGGCAGTCCCCTACTTACATCGTTCCGACTTACATACGTCCCCTAGTTACAAACGGAGACTTATGGGGCGTGGCTGACATTCAACACTGAGTCACGCCCCATGATAACCAAGTGCCAGCATGCCACAGCTGCACATGAGATACAGAACGTTAGGTGAAATCTTCTAAAAAAGGGCACAGACAGCAAAACAAATGTAAAAACTGTTCCCTGCACTACCCCAAATTTTTTTTTTGCTGGAATTACATTTAATAAATATACCTGTTCCGACTTACATACAAATTCAACTTAAGAACAAACCTACAGTCCCTATCCCGTTTGTAACCCGGGGACTGCCTGTACTCGATTATCAGTACCATCTAGTAACCTTATAGTGCTTAAAATGTATGTAAAAGTGAACAATATGTTTAGTTTCTTAAAAATAACATTATTTTGATTCGTTCTAAAGTTTCTATCTTTGTTTAATGGAGCTAAATAACTAAAAGGGTTTTCTCACCATTTAGTTTCATACACCCATAGCCAGATTCAGACTCACACTTCCTGGTCAAGCTGATGGTGGGTCTATAGCTGTGAATGAGATATCATCTCTACTTGCTGTTCCTTGCTATTCCTATTACAATGATATCACTGCAGAAGTTTAAAAAACAGTAGTACACGAGGCTACAGAGCTCTAAACAGTGAAAGCTTGTCATTTAGTTAGGTAAACAAGCGCCATTGCTAGAGATAAGGCTCTGCAGGGAGTGACTCACCAGGGTCAGACTGAAAGCAGCTTGGATCAATCAGATAAGAGACAGAGGAGAGAAAGGTGGGGAGATGTGGTCGGTAACCAAAGAAACTTGTGTGCTTTAAGGCTATGTTCACACAGCGTAATTGCAGCGCATACAGTACGGCCGCAATTATGCCGGGTGATTTGAGAGTCGCACTCATCAGCGCATACTCCTGCGGCGCGGGGGGGGGGGGCCAGCCCGCCGGCCCCATTGACATTCATTACTCGTGGCGCATATTCGCTGCAAGTAATTGACATGTCACTTATCTCCCCGCGCGTACAATACGATCGTATTGTATGAGCAGGGAGAGGAGGCGCAATCCATAGTATGGATTACCGTCATTTCGGCCCGCATCTCGCTCGTATTAGAGCGCAAATATGACACGAAATGCGAGCCGAAATTTGCCCGTGTGAACATACCCTAAGAGGAGATAAAATCTTCTTTATTTCTTGACCCTTGAAAAATCAAAACAGCAATATATTTGGTAATGGCCTGCATTTACCTTTCTCTACATATTAAAAGTGAATCAGTGTGGTGAGAAAATCCCTTTAAGACTACAACTATATAGGCAATATTGGTCAGAAATGATGGAGCTGCACTATCTTCAGTCATTATGTATCAGTGGTATCATAAGAGCTGTATGGGGCCGCTTGGTACACTTGTGTCCAAAAGCATAAATGGCACTAGAAAGTTTCTGCTATTGAGGCTTTGTATGGAAAGTTCTGTTATTTCCCCTAAATGGCAATCAAAATAAGAGTTTAAAAACAGGCATTGTAAAATACCCTGTGATAATCAAAAAAGTTGATGAAAATGTGAGGACCATGCATCTGCCCTATAGCCAGACTTCACACTGTTGTCTCTATAAAGGTGGTCATCTGGGATTCTTCTTTGCCTGTTGCTCTCCAGGGACAAGAGCCCGGTCTCTTAACCTGGCAATGCTGGAATGTGCTTCTCAGGGCATTGTAACAGGAAATTCTATGTGTGTTGAAAGCTTGGATAAAAAGCATCTGCAGAGCTGCCCCGAGGGATGTTCTCGGCCTAAGGGGGCTGCGGAGGCTGGGTTACATTAGGGTTAAGGCTGCCTTCTTTCCCCCTCTCCTGGTTATTTTGGGCTGTGCTAAATTAGTAGCACATGTCTTTGTGATATTCACATTGCAACTTCCTTTAGTCAAATACCCTGCCTAATAGCAGGGGAAGAAATAATGAAATCCCTCTGTATTAAATGGTCTCAGATTAGGATATTCTCATCCATCTGTCTAAATTCATCACTATTTCCTTTCTTCAAGTACTGCTTCTGGTGACCATTACCTTTGCCTTGGACACACAGGGGAGGTCGCTATTTTGTAGTCTGAACCGATTTTCACAATGATTCAATCAATCTACCATGAATTAAAGGAACAAAGTCGAGTCTAAGTAGTGTTAGATATGGATGGACGATGACTATGTGGCTGAAACCCCGGTTCATTGTTTGTATATATATATATATATATATATATATATTTATATATATATATATATATATATATATATATATATATAATATATATACACACACATATATACAGTACATATATGGGTACACCTCTCACATTTTTGGAAATATTGTATTATATCTTGTCATGGGACAACACTGAACATATGACACTTTGATACAATGTAAAGTATTCAGTATATAACAATGAAAATTTGCTGTGCCCTCAAAGTAACTCAACACACAGCCACCAATGTCTAAACTGCTGGCAACAAAAGTAGGTACACCCCTAAGTGAAAATGGATATGTTGTACACAAAGTGTCAATATTTTTTTGTGGCCACCATTATTTTTCAGCACTGCCTTAACTCTCCTGGGCATGGAGGTCACTAGAGCTTCACAGGTTGCAGCCACTGGAATCCTCTTCCACTCCTCCATGATGACAATATAGAGCTGGTGGATGTTAGAGACTTTGTGCTCCTCCACCTTCTGTTTGAGGATGTCCCACAGATGCTCAGTAGGGTTTAGGTCTGGAGATATGCTTGGCCAGTCCAGCACCCTTAGCCTTATTTTCTTTAGAAAGGCAGTGGTCGTCTTGAAGGTGGGTTTGGGGTTGTTATCATGTTTGAATACTGCCCTGCGGCCCAGTTTCCAAAGTTAGGAGATCATGCTCTGCTTCAGTATGTCATTTTGGCATTCATGGTTCCCTCAATGAGCTATAGTTTCCCACAGCTAGCGGCACTCATGCAAACCCAAACCTTGACACTCCAACCACCATGCTTGACTGTAAGGAAAACACACTAGTCTTTGTACGCCTCACCTGGTTGCCACCACTCACAATTGAAACCAAATAAGTTTATCTTGATCTCATCAGAGCACAGGACATGGTTCCAGTAATCCATGTCCTTAGTTTGCTTAACTTCAACAAACTGCGGGCTTTTTTGTGCATCATCTTTAGAAGAGGCTTCCTTCTGGGACAACAGTCATGCAGACCAATTTAATGCAGTATGTGGCTTGTGGTCTGAGCACTTACAGAGTGACTCACCATCCCTTTAACCTCTGCAACAATGTTGGCAGCACTCATATGTCTATTTTGAAAAGACAATTTCTGGATATGACGCTGAACACGTGCACTCAACTTCAACTATGGTGAAGCCTGTTCTGAGTGCAGCCTGTCTTGTTAAACCGCTGTATGGTCTTGGTCACTGTGCTGCAGCTCAGTATCAGGGTGTTGGCACTCTTCTTATAACCTCGGCCATCTTTAGGTAGAGCAACAATTCTTTTTTTCAGATCCTCCGAGGGTTCTTTTCCATGAGGTGCCATGTTGAACTTCCATTGACCAGTATGTGAGAGTGATAACACCAAATTTAACACACCTGCTCCACATTCACAACTTGGACCGTGTAAAACTAACAAGACACTTGACACCATGAAGGGACAATGGCAAATTGGGCCCAATTTGTCCATTTTCACTTAGGGGTGTACTCACTTTTGTTGCCAGCGGTTTAGACATTGATGGCTGTGTGTTAAATTATTTTAAGGGGAACACCAAATTTACACTTATACAATCTGTACACCATCTTCTTTACATTGTATCAAAGTGTCATACACCTAGCCAGCCACAATCACCTTCGTTTGCAGTGATGCCGTGAACATAAAATCTGGACTGCTATGGACTTAAAGGGAATCTGTCGCCAATTTTTTTTTTTTACTTATTAAATCAAGCCCCTGATCCATATTCTTTTCCTCTCAGTCGTTTTTATTTACTGATTGTAGATTTCTCTATTTGGTCGTCTATATATGATTGTGGGGAATACATTCTTTCTTGCACTGCTTTAACAGCAGTCAGAGAGATACTTTACAGCAGCTTCATGCGCCAAGGATTCTCAAGACAGATTCTGTCCCATAGACTTGTATAGGAGAGTTTTCACTGTGAAGGGAGGGGAGAGGGGGAGCTGTGACATCTCCTCTTGTGACTGGTGGATTCTGTGTTATATATACACAATGGTGTCTCCTTTCAGTTTGATCCTGCTTTTACTGATAATGAACACACTGCTGAAAAACTCTCTAAACAGAACAGGAAGTGTCAGACGATTATTATGCCTAGTGGCCAAACTGAAAACTGCAGGACTTAGGAATTATTAAAAAAATACTGAAAGTGATATGGAAAATTAAAGAAAACATAACCAAAAATTCCTAAAAATTGTGTTTAACATGAAAATGTGGGTTAAACAATAAGTCATTTTTTGATGACACATTCCCTTTAAACTGGATGATCTTTAGCAATAAATTCAGGTCTTGTTCGGGGTGCATTGGTCGTCGGCAGGTTAGGACTGGCCCACAGGAGAACAGAGAAAACCCCAGGTGGGCCATTGGCATTATGAGACCCTGTGGCTGCTCTTGAGGAAGAGAGGTAGAAAAAAAGAAGTATGTGCAGTCATGTACAGTAGTTGTAAACTAGACCCCGAGAATCATCTCCACTGCTGGGCCTCAAGAACCAACTCCACTGCTGGGCCAAAAGCATCTACTGTATTGGTAAGCCTCAGACACCGCAGTCCGACACTGGTGGTCGGAATCAAGTATAGAGGCCGTGTGGTGCTGTGGAGTGACACACTGCCCCAAATCCTTGTGTGATGATTGGTCACCCCTAGTAGTGATACGAGTGACACTAATAGCTCAGCGGTTTGTGCAGCACATTTTATCAATGAGCGGATAGTAATTATTAAATTTCTCATTATTTTCTGTAGAATCTAATGACCAATTTTCTTTCACTGTGTATTGATACGTAGAAGCAGTAGATGGATATATATATTTGTATATTTCTATGAACATTTCTAAAACGTTCCTAAATTTGAAAGCAAATTTGCAACAAGCTAAACGTTTCATTATACAATATAAGTCATAAAAATATCTAAGATTTTGGATTTTGAAGCCAAAGTTGGAATCTAGTCATGTCCCCAACACTGACTCAAAATCGGACAATGTTTCGGTGCTTTGATCTCATGGATCTTGGCTGCATTGTTATTATTGACTTCCAGGGTCTATACATACTTTTCCATTTTTGAAAATGTTGATGGTGACTACGTAAGAACACAATGTATGTTTATATGTGGCTTCTGACCTTTTGGCTTCAACGTCTTGAAGAAGTGCCGTCTTTCTATAAAAAAGAAACTTTTGTGAAGCTATAGGAAAGAAGAAAAGGTTCAAGGCCGTGTCATAGGTATAAATAACATAGAACATGCATTGTAGTACCAGTCTTCCCCACAAGTATGGCACAAGTTTAGACGTTGCTGAGTAAATAAGATGTAGGTTTTAGCTTCCATAGGTTCCTAACCGCCTTGTTTTTCTTCTTACACAGCTGTAGAAACGCAAAGTACCAGCTCAGAGGAGATGGTGCCAAGTTCTCCTTCACCTCCCCCACCTCCACGTGTTTACAAGCCTTGCTTCGTGTGCAATGATAAGTCTTCTGGATATCACTATGGGGTCAGCTCCTGCGAAGGGTGCAAGGTGAGTGACCATAATCAATCCTATGCATGGCACATGACTCTTTGGCTATGTATGGGTTACCTATCACTACAATATTTCATGAGGGGCCCATGTTCCAATTATGAATGCCCATCAAAAGTTTCATTCATAAACATGAGCAACGTAGTCATTTTATATATTTCACAAGACCGCTGTTTCATAATGCTTAAAGGGGTGTCCCCTCCATAGACTGTGATGGTTTATCAAAAGGGACTGGGCCTCTGAAAGTGTCAGCTTCAGCTTAGAATTTGGAAACGGTCACGCTTGCACACTTCCCTCCATTCTGTTCTATGGGAGTTCCCAGTACAGGGAAGTGAAATGTTCGACTGTACTCAGAAGTCTCATAGAACAGAATGGAGTGTCAGGCACAAGCGCGACCGTCTCTCTGTTCTGAGTCAAAACTTTCAAGACCCTTAATGCAATAAATATAAACTGGAGTATACCATAGGAGATTTCCCATCTCCATTCACTGCTTAATAAAAGGATAAGTACAGTCTTTTCTCCAGGCTACACCCAAAAACAAGTCAGTTCAAAAAAATCAGCTGTTTAAGCGAGTAGGCGTCATTTCAAAATTTCCTGAGAAGTGTCCACGGCAAACTTCTGGATTTTTTCATTCTTATTGTGTGTCTATAAATGAAATAAGCGTGCAGGACATCCAGACTCTTCTAAACAACACACTTTTCATTACACTCACTAGCATACAGCAATGAAAGCATATATAAAACGTCTTTTGTCAGCAATATGCCACAAGATCTAGCCCAACCTAGGGTTTCATCCTTCACAGCTTCTTCCAGGGCATGTTTCCAAGATAGGTTCATGTCATATAGGTGGGACCCACACCTATCAGACTTTGATGGAATATCCTATACCATCAAAATCTATGGTGGGAACACCCCTTTAATTTACTCTGCACACAGAAACAGAACATTTGCTACCGCTTACATTAACATGGTGAACGCAGTCATTTTCTGTTCATACATCCAAGAGGAAAAAAAGATGTGCCATGTTTCAATGGATGCCATTTTGTTAAAGGTGTTGTCCATTATTTCAAAAGAAAAGTTTCTGCCAGTCAGAATGGGTTAAAGATAGAAAAAGACTTAACTTACCTGTGAAGCCTGCCCTATTACCAGAGAAGTCATTGGCAGCTCCTGGGCCCTAGTGCAAATAGTGTAATGGGGCCCCTCAGCTATCATGTGCTATTAACAATACTGTGGCAGAAGAGCTTTTGGGGCCCCCATAGGCTGCAGGGCCCGGTAGCGACTGCTACCTCTGCCCCCCCATAGCTACACCCCTGCCTATTACAGCCTCGCCGCTTCCCTCAGTGCTCCTCACCAATGTCGTCACATTCACACTCTGCCTTGGCTACTGAGGCTAATCATTGGCTGAAATTTCCCATCTCCGATGAATGACTGGAATGGAGCAGGCTTCATAAGAGAGTTTAGGTATTATTTCTATTTTAACCCTTCCTGAGCAGCAGAGCTTTTTTTTTTTAAATAATGGACAGACCTCTTTAAGGTATTCTCTCCCAGCAGGTTTGCTGTAAAATGTTGTCCAGTCTTCTGGCATTATGTTACACAGCTGGAGGAACTGAGCAGATTGATATATTGTTTTATAGGAAAAGGTTCTGTACAACTTGTAACTTACTGATTAAAATCCTTTGTCCATATATGATTACATAAACCCGCATTAAGCTTCATAGCTTTTCATATAATATTTCTTAATACAATCAGTGCATAACCAAAATTCCTTTACACTTCTTATCTTCTCACATAAAAGTCTTTAGAAAATAGGGTATCAAATACTGACATCGGTAAATACCTTAAGATGTATACTTTGTACCATCTGGTAGCGAGGAGAAGCCCGGACACAGTGCAACGCCTCCTTTGTCAAGTTTGGTGGTTTACCCTCGTAACGTTGCACTGTGTCCGGGCTTCCCCTCGCTACCAGATGGTACAAAGTATACATCTTAAGGTATTTACCGATGTCAGTATTTGATACCCTATTTTCTAAAGACTTTTATGTGAGAAGATAAGAAGTGTAAAGGAATTTTGATTATGCACTGAATGTATTAATAACATTTATATGAAAATCTATGAAGCTCAATGCGGCTTTATGCAATTAAATATGGACAAATGAAAGAGAAGGGTAACAGAGGGAACCCTTAATATAGACCTGCAGCGTACAAATGCAAATACAAAGTGTAAAGCGGCAGTTTTAAACTAAAATGATTAAAATCCTTGCCCAGTCTAGGCTTGTGAGTCCAGTGGGCGGTCCTACTCAATGATTGGCAGATCTCTATGAGTGTGCACATAGATATAACTGTCAATGATTAGGACCGCCCACTAGACCCCTAAGTCTAGAATGAGGAGGGATTTCAATAGTAAGTTACAAGTTATACTGAATCTTCTTAATCAAAACTATATATCAATGTGTTCAGCTTCCCCTGCTCTACAACATGACACTAGCAAACCAGATTGCTTGTTCAGTGTGATAAGTTCCCTGTAATTGGACAATAACTCCATTATACAATGCTGTATGAGGCACATAGAACGCTACAGCTTTGTAGGGACTTTGTATAATCCTATACACCTGCAATATGCTCAGTGCTTAAGGGTAGAATAGAAGCATGATCTCTGAGATCACTGACACAAACATGGATGAACATGGAAATTCCACATATGTTAAGCACTTAAAAGTAAAGGAATGACCCCAGCACTGCTAGGCAGGAACCCTAGCTGTTTTGCTACACTTATGGAAAGTAGACTCAATCAGTCATCTCAGTTGACCAGCTACAGGCTGATATACCCAGAGACCTTAACATATGAGAACCTGAAGAACCAAACAGAACAATGTGGAAAAACACTATAAAATTGGTTTTCAGGAGATGGCTGTAGCTATATGTCAGTTGATAACAACCAGAGATTTGGTTGAGCATCACCTGAATTTGTCAACATTGACGACACTAAGTTTGTTGTAATGAAAAAACTGAATCTCATTTGGCCAACATGTATGTCTCCTGAGTCCATCTCTAATATGTATACTTATCTTTGCTGAGTGTACATGTTTGACTCACTAGAAAGCCACTGAAGAGCTTTGGCATCAGGAGATCTCCTGTTGGAACAAAGAATTGGACAATTGTAAAACTTCGGTATGTCCAATCTGTCTTCCCTCCTCACAGCCAACATGGGGGAAAGTCAAAATACCTCCAAACAAATTAGATCTTCAACCCATCCCACCAAAATCAATGGGAAGTTTTGTCTAATGTGTATGGTCACCTTGAGTCTTGAGTTCGATCATGGCTTTTTCCACCAAGTGAAGGTAGCGAGTAGAGCTTGATTTTTCTTGCACCGCTTCCTGATACTACTTTTATCTGACTAACTCTGTTTCACCCCTCTCTTCTTCTGTCATTGTCTCAGTATCTCCATCTGTTAGAGGTTTACTTTGCCCTGACTCATTTGTCTCCCTCTCCCCATGCCATCACGCATTCATCATCTGTGTCTATTTAGAATAATCAATGATTTCAGCTCAGTATTTGCTCCATTCCCTGCACCACAGAGGGTGGTACATGTTCAAACAGTTCAGCTGGAAAAGGGCTGCTTCATATTTAGAAAGGAAACATTCCACTATTTTTCCAGAACATTTTTTTTCTTCTGATCAATAGCGAGCAACGACCCTCTTTGTTTTCCCAGTTCCTTACCTCCTCCGCTATGATCTCGCAGTTCATTCTTTAGTAATTTTGTGTCAGACGTGCATTGTCTCATTCCATTGGCCACCACCTCTACCACTAACTGTATTTGTCTCCCGCACACTTGTTCTTCTCTAAATCACTCCTGTCCCATTTTTGGTCTTCTTTTCATTCCTTTTGTCTTACGCTCACCCCATCCGTTCACCTCACACCCTTCCCTCTGTTTGGCAGGGTTTCTTCCGTCGCAGCATTCAGAAGAACATGGTCTACACTTGTCATCGCGATAAGAACTGCCAGATCAATAAGGTGACACGAAATCGCTGCCAATTTTGCCGACTACAGAAATGCTTTCAGGTCGGGATGTCAAAAGAAGGTGAGTTACTATAAAGCCTTCAATAGTCCACAAGGAGGGTGGGGGGGTATAAAGAAAATAGATAATATCATTAGAAGAGGGGTCAGGGCTTTCACACCAGGGTCTGACATGGTTAAAGCGATGTATTGTGCATTCCTTGTAATCTCAGCACCTCGGATTGTCCCTTGGGTGCTCATCTAAATAGATTCTTTACACAGACCGGCTCCTCGATTCTGAATTCCTGAAGGGTAAACATATACTCAAGTAACCAGCGAGCCCCACTCCCATCATCAAAGTGAGAAAGCTTTTATTCCGTAATTCCATGCGGAGAAGATTAAAAGAAAACAGCACAATTTCAACCTATTAAGCAGCTTCTATTTATTGACATGTACGTTTCATGAAAACTACGCTATCGTATAGGTCACGGCAACATTTCAAATCGTCTCCAGATTTATTTCCTTTCAATTGACATTTTTAAACAATCTGTTTGAGCCGTCTAAGCGGAGACGTGGCAGTAACCGTTACATCATTTAGTGACATGTCCTATTTATTGCATTATATTTTTTACTTTTGTAGGGTCCATAATGAAAAGTTAACTAAAATGAATTCCAATTTGTTTGAGTGCAAAATTTACGGAGTTGATTTTGTTCCTGCTCTTAGACAGTCAAAATACAAAATCTGGTTAGCACATCCGTTTTGAAGAATAAACGTATAGGTGCACACTGTTGTGGCAGCAAAAGCTATGCAAACACAATACAATATCAGTAGCACTCTAGAAACACTAAACAACAGTCAAAGAAGACATAAGAATTTTTGGAACAGCATTTCTGGTAATATGAAATATCTGAAAAAAAATTTGAAGTTCTTAGTGTACATTTTTGATCAAAACTGTAAAAGCCCAACTACAAAGTGACCCCAATTCAAGTGGGAACCTACGGTACATGCTACCTCTCTAGGTGTCTGTTCAGACCTCCACACTTCAAGGTTAGAAGGTTCCTGCTATAAACCTGATCTGATTAATAGGTGGGCATTTACAGTTTTGATCAGAGATGTACACTAAGAACCTCAAATTTTTTCATATATTTTATATTAGCAGAAATGCTGTTCCAAAAAGTCTTATGTCATCTTTGACTGTTTTTTAGTGTTTCTAGAGTGCTACTGATATTGTATTGTGTTTCCTGCTCTTAGTTGAATTGATGACAAATTGACAAAAGCTTTGGTGTAATTTCATAATAGAAGGGTAAAATAATAAAGACATGGATCACACATCCACATCCTATACATTGATCTACTGCTGCTAAGCGAGAATGGACAATCCAATTGTAATGCAGAGGTGGATTCGCTGGACCATCGCAAGCGATGATAGTTAAGCCACGCCAGGGAGCGGAGTGTAAGTAGCCCCCGGTATTCACCAGAGCCCGCCGCAAAGCGGGATGGACTTGCTGCGGTGTGAGGCTGCCAGGTCGCTACCCCTGACGTGACTTGCTTGCGATGGTGGCCGGGGTACAGCGTGGTACAAAGTCGTAATCCAGAGGCGTAGTCGGGGCCGGGCAGAAGGTCAGGGCAGGTGGCAGAGGTTCGTGGTCAGAGACCGGCAGATGGTCAGGGCAGGCGGCAAACAGGCAAGGTCAGGAAACGTAAGCAAGCGGACTGGTACCCGGGTAATCAATACAGAACTCCAACACTCTCTAATCTCACGGAAAACACACCAACGGACTGGCAGGAAGTGCTGGGGGCGTATTCCTTAAATAAAACCAGCGCCCGACAATAGACCAATTATCGGGACGCTGACCCTTAAAAGCAACCTCCGCCCCAACACCAACCCGCAGCGCCAGGACCCGCGTTCACAGATGTGAGGTAAAAATGACCGCAGGAGCCCGGACCGCAGAGGGATGGTCGCGGGCAGCCGCGGCACCCGCGCCGGACCCGCTGCGGGCAGGGGGCGTTCGCAGGGAGCAGCGGCGCCTGCGACCCCCGTGACACCAATCCAGTGGTCCAAAAACACCCCTGCTGCCAAGCTTTCTTGTTATAGTTGCAACAGTAGTTTTTTAACTGCATCTTTTATCCCCAATTTTTTAAATTAAAGGGGTCGTAGCTGGGCTTTGTTTCACCCGGGGCGCGGGTTTTTTTTTTCCAAAATTTTTTTTGGGGGCCCTTGCCATTTTCAAGTCCCTTTAAAAACCAAGGCAAAATGTCTTCTTGGAAAACCAAACCCCAAAGCCTCGTTTTCCTCCAATATTTTATCCCCCTGACAGGGTTTAATACTGGTCGATGCCTTAAATGCCAAAATCGAGTGGGAAAATTTTGTAGCTTTTAAACAAAAGTCGTAAAAAGGGTACCCATTTTCCCCTTCGTCCCTTAGCTGACTTGGGCCCTTTATATTTCCCATTTGGAGAGGCATTTTGGGGGGGGTTAATTTTTTAATCTTTTCCTGTTTTGGTTCCCCCTCAGGGGGTTGGGGTTTGTAAAGTTTGGGGTTTTGTTTGTGCCCCAGGGGTTTCTCGGTAAGTGGTTGGCGGGGAAAGGAGGTTGTAGCATTGAACAGTGGTGGTGTTGGTAAAAGGAGCATTTTTGCTTTTGGTGGGGGTTTTGCTAAATTTGGCGGGTAAATCGCCCATTGGGGATGAAAAAACTCCACGTTCCTGGGGAGAAGGGTTTTGGTAAAATTTTGGGATCCCCAAATTAAAACAACCTAGATGAAAAATAAATAGATTTAAATTTAAAGGGTTGAAAGTGGAAAACCCATAGTAGGGAGAGTATTTTGGTTTTTTGCCACATGTGGGGGAAACAAAAACCAACCCCAAAATAAAAGGGGGTTTTGGGCCCTTCCCACCCTTAAATATTAGAAAAGGGAAATTTTCCCCCTTTTATAAAATTGAAAAAGATAAATTAGTGGGTTGCCCAAGAAAGAGGCCCCCAAAATTTTAGAGCATTTTGTGAGACTTCTGGTCATCAGAGGATTCTGCCTTTACCACCATGGGCTCCCTTTTCCCCCACATCAAAAAAACCCAAAACGGGAAAGAGAGCGTTAAACTGGGAAAGGTCTAAATTTGGGAAATTTTTTTTTTGTCCCCCAATATGTAAAACCCCAACTTGCATTTAAACCTGTGCCCCCCCGTGTCCCAAAATACATTTTTTTTAAAAATTTTCCAAAATTTGGGACAATTAATCAATCAATAAAATCTTTCAACTTTTCATTAAAAAAAAATTTTAAACTATTTTTTTGAATGTACCGTTTTGGGTTTTTTTCGGGGCCCGAGGTTTGTGGTTTAGTTGTGGTTTCGGGGGTTTACCACGGAAAAAAAAAGGTGTTTTTTTAGGGGTGGTTAAAATGTGCAGACTGACCCCAACCCGGCGGTGTACTTTTAAAATTTTGCTGTTACGGGGGAAAGAAAAGGGTTTTTTTCCTGAAAAACTTAGGGAAAATCTTTAAGGGTTTGCCTCATGAAGACAACCCCTGCCCCCCTTTTTTAGACGTCAAAAAGAGAGTTTGCTCGGGCCCTTCCCCATGAGCAAAGGCCCTTTCCCCAGAGTGTCAAAACCCACCCATCCCCTTCCCAAACTCCAGGGTCTTATTTGTACACACCCCCTCTGAAAATATAAAGTTCGTAGAAATGTTGGCCCCAATATAAAAAAAAGATTTTTAAACCATCTTTAAAATTACAAAATTGAGAAACTTGATAGACCTTGTTTTTTTGGGAAGTTTCATCAATTCTAGGTTTCCCCTGAAAACCTTTTAAAGTTGAATAAGGACCCGGGACGTTATTTTTCCTGGGAAAAACCGGGTGGCCTTCACAAAAACCTGCCCCCCACTGGTTTCATTTAAGTAAAAAGAAGAAAAAAAAAGGGGATTTAATTAAAACAGTTAAAAGTTTTTTTAACCGGGTTCGGGGCAGATTGGGGGCAATTGCATAGAACTTTAGTTGTTACTGTCTAGGGGCCCTAAGGGGGTATGGTAATCTGTACAGAGCATCTAGATTCTAAAATTTTTTTAAAATATTTTTAAAGGGTTTTTCATTTTTATAAATTTTCTTTAAAGTATCATTTTTGTCCTTAATTCCTTTTTGGGGGAATTGGGGTTATGGCCAAAATTTGCTTTTTTGGGGGGGCCGTTTTAAAGCCTTTGTACAAAAATGGGTTGTGAAAAAAAAGGATGCCCAAAATTTGAGTTAAATGGAAAAAATCACAGATATAATTAGCAAGTTAAAAAAAACTCCATGGGCCCAAAAACCCTTTTAAAAGTGAAAAAAGAAAAAAAAAGGGCTTTGGAAAGCAGAGGTGATAAAACAACGTAGGATGCAGGATAAACCTGTCTGTGGGATTTTGGGAGTTTTGTTTTGATCTTGTAGCCTTGTATTACTGGACTTGATACATTTACAATCAAGTCCCCGTGCCAATCCCAGTCCCAGAAGGGAGGTATGAAAAAAACCCTTTAAATATATTTTGGGTTTTTAGGGGAAAACAAAAAAATTGGAAAGAAATGGGGTAAAATGGGGAAATTTCTGTTTGCACAGATGAATTCTATCTCTTTCCCTTTTAGGGGGGCCCCGGGCCCAAAAAGGGCCCACCCCCCCGGCAAATTTGACCCCTTTTTTTAAAACCCTGCAATTCACCTCCTTCATGGTAGCCCCAGTGTTTTAGAATTATCCTGATGGCAAAAGGGGCCTGGGTTCAAATCCCATAACATCTTCAAGGAGATTATGGGGGGCCTGTTTTGATTCTCCCACCTAAAGGGCCCATTCCCCTAAATAGCTTTAAAGCAGTTTTAGAATGCCCCTGAATGTTGAACTTGTTTTTGTGGGGTTTTCATTGATTTAGCCTTTTATTTCCCCAAAATAACCCTTTTCCAGGCCTCAGGTAAAAACTTGAAAATTGGTTTGGGCTGTTCCAGCGGGTTTATGACCCGGGTTTTTTTCCCCGTCCCCCAGTATAAATGTTTTGAATCATAGTTTTTGTGGTGTGAGGGCCCCCAAAAACCCCCCACATCTTAGGGCATTACAAAAGTGCCGCGGGAGTGCAAAATGCACCTTTTTTTGGATTTTGGGGTGCTCATACTTTGAGAGAACAGGGCTGCGCCGGGGGGTTTGGGGGCCTGGGGAAAGGACACTGGGAAAAATGGGGGTACCCCCATCCCAAAACATGTCGCCCTATATGTTTCCCCCCGGTTTGGGGGGGGTTTTCCTCCAGGAAACCCCGTTTTCCCCCCACCACCCCAAAAAACTATGGATAAATAAATTTATAAAATTTAGTTTTATTACCCCCGGGATGGGGACAGGGGGAAAATTGGCAATCTTTGAAACGCCTCTGGAAAAGGGCAGGTTATTAAAATAAATCAATGGAAGGTTTTAACTTTGAATTGCATTGATGTGGTGACAATGAAGATCAAATACAACAGTCTTGTATCCTCCAAGTGCCTGTTACCTGTAGGATTTTCCCCCCATTCAAAAAACATTGTTGGAAAAGCCAAGCTATATATAATGGCCATCAGGGAGGGAGTTGTATGACAGTCATATGTTATTGTACCGTACCCTGTGTATGTTCTTTTCTAGTAATCTCACTATTGCTTGTGCAGCCAAGTCTTTATCACTGCTGTTTTCCTATCTGTTTTCCTGTCTCGTTTTTTTTGCCTCTCTTATCATCTGTCATTTTAACTCTTTTTGGTTTGGTCTTGGGATTTTTTTTTGTGGGTCCCTCGAGCTCTCGTCCTGCACCCCGCCTCTGATTATTTTATGTTCCTGCTTGTTCTCCCTATGTCCCCTCTCTCCATCTTCTCCTGCACCGCAGTCTTTGTGCCCTTCTCGTGCTATAAGTGGGTTTCCGGCGCCTGGCTTCCTGTTGTTAGGGTCCCGCACACTTTATCCCGAGGTGAAAAGGAAGTTCACAAGGAAATGTGTGAGGAAAGTCAGGACACAGGGGAGTAGGGTGAGAGAGAGTAGTGCTGTGGCATGTACAGTGGTAGGGAGAACTGCAGATAGGGTTCTGGGCCGAGAAACTAATTACAATTAGTATTAATGAGAGAGTATTGTCATAAGTTGCTGCTGTTATGCTTCTTACACACGGTGCTGCAGTTTTCAAACAATTAGATTTTATTGCATTTATAGAAGCCTATGCAATATATTATACAAGGAAAGGGGTTAAATCCATTGCATCCATTTAGCATCCCGTATCTATTGGGGAAAAACAATCTAAAGGGGCTCTCCACCTTGGACAATTCTTCTTAAAAGGGTTACGTAAGTGCTCATCACAGTTTCCCTATTCTGGGACACCTAGGGCTCAGCTGCAGGGCTGCCATCAGTCATCTATTAACCGTTTTAGGGCCCCATACAGCCAAATCAAATGGGGCCCCCACCCATTACTAGTTCCTATTCTTTAACATATCATTGGGCCCCTTTTTGTTCAGGGCCCCTGACAGGAGTGTTGCCCTATTGGCATTCCTGCTCAGCTGTATTCTGTGGGAAAACCTGTGAATTAGTGGTTAGTATCCCTGCGGCGCCGCCATAGGGCAAATGCAGCATTGCTCAGGGTCCAGCAACAGCAGTGGGTTTAATGAGGTACAAGACAGGTCCTCCAGAGCTAGAGACGCTCTTTGTAACAGCTCTTGCCAAGAGTTGTGGATCCTGAACAGAGGACTCAGTTAACAGCTTATATAAAAATGTATGAAAATTTGTTTTCTTAAAGGGGTTGTCTCACTACATTAATTCTTCTTACCTCAGTCTTATTTTCTTGGTTTCACTTTGAATTCAGGGGCGTGTTTACTGGCTTCCAATAGGCTACAGTAGAAGGCAGGTCTGTAGCTATAGCAACCAGTGCTGGCAGCCTATCATGAGAGATCGAACAGGTCTGTAGCTACAGCAATCAGTGCTGGCAGCCTATCATGAGAGATTGAACAGGTCTGTAGCTATAGTGACCTGAGGAGCTGATGCAGCCCATACAAGAGGGGATATCTAGGAATAGGTAGGACACTGGTAATGGACATATATTGCAAAGTGACTTGTTTTTGCAAGATCTTTAACATAAAAAGCAGCAATCCTTGTAGCAAGACAAGCTCTTTAAATCCTATCAATCACATTGATGGCATATTGATAGGATATGTCATCACTTTGTGATAGGTGCGGGTCCTGCCTCCGAGACCTATCTTGAAAATGGGCCCCAAAACGTCTCCGTTTTAAATGGAGAGCTGGCAAGAACTGTCCCATTGATTCCAGTGAGAGTTCTGAGTCTGGCCAAGCATGCCGCTCAGCTGTACTCACAAGGAACTTCCCTTGAAATCAATGGGACCGTTCTGGCCACCCCATGTTGAACGATGAGGTTCTGGGGTCTATTTTTGAAATAGGTGCAGGTTCCAGAGGTGAGACCTACACATATCACACATTAATGGTATATCCTTTCAATATGTAATCAATGTGTTTGCTGGTAATACTTTAACAGGAGATGAATTATTTGTACTTATATTAACCATATCAATAAATATCACCATCCTGCCTTTTCTTACTGTCTGTGACAACTAAATATTCTAGAAGTTTTCTTTATTAGATTTTATACATGATATATTCAGATTAATCTCTTCGTAGAGTATCATGCATATACTTGGTAGGAAAGTGGATCAGTCAATTAAAATATAATTTTCTTTAACCACCTTTTTTTCCACTGGCGATCAGTTTATAAATTTTTTTTTTTAAAAAAATGAGTTTTTTGTAATTTTGTTTTCTAGGTTTGTATCAATAAAGTTAATTGAAATCAGCATAATAATTAATAAATAATAAAATAATAAAATATCTTCATCCTACCGCTGACCCACTTTCAGATATGTCTATGCAGAAGATATATTCCAGGCTTTCAGTACACGATGTCATTATTTCTGTTACTTTTATTTAGATCCGGAGAACCCGTTTAATTTGTGTTCTAGTCTCACTGTCCTTATATGACTGCTCAGATTTAAGGGTTCTGACGAGGAGGTCGCTGACCTTCCTACAGTAATAGAGCGTTCACTTCAAATATTCTATCTAATGTGATTTAGTAACTTGTCTTAGGCTCAGTGAAAACAAATGCTCAGTTTGTCTTGCCTCTCGGTAATGTATACCGATGTTGGTTTTTAGTAAGATATATGACAGTAAAAATTAAGAAGAGACAAGGGATTTAAAAGAAGAGAGAGGTCATCCATCTCTGTCCCCTGTAGAGCTTCAAACCCACCACCTGCAGGCAGGGACACAGGTCACGTTTCAGGGTTAGAGTTCAGGTCGGGAGGTATTTTGTAAGGGAGCTCAGACAGCAGACACAAGACTTGTAGACATTATCCCAGAACGGCTAGTCACTCCCATGACCAGAGATTGATTGTGATGCTCCTATAAGATGGCATCATCCTATGCGGGTGGGAACAGTGCACAGATGTAGAAGGGCTGAGTTTGTCAAGTTTGTGATGACTATCAAGACTGGAACTCAAATGGAGGGGTGTTCCCAACTCAGGCATTATTGGTATTTCGAAAATGTATGAAAATTAGTTTCTTAAAGGGATTGTCCTACCAAACACATTGATGGCATATCGATAGGATATACTATGAATGTGTGATAAGTGCGGGTTCCACCATCTTGAGACCTGCCCCCAAGCCTCTTTCAGTGGTTTTGGGGCCCTTTATTGAGATAGATAAAATACTTGAGAAATATATGATCGGCTCACCTGCACACCTATGCAAAGAGTCTCTGGAGGAAGCAGACATCCTTGCTCCAATATACAGCAGAAACAAATAGATGAATGCCAGCTTCGACTCATGGATACTTAAAGCGAATGTGTCATCAAAAAATGAGTCATTGTGTAAGTTTCATTTTTATGTTTAACACATTTTTTTAGGAATTTTGGGTTGTTTTTCTTTTTAATATTTCATATCACTTTCAATATTGTTTAATAATTCTTAAGTCTTGCAGTTTTCACTTTGGGCTCGCGGCCTTGTTTGCACTGCGGTAACAGCAGTCAGAGAGGTGCGTTACAGTAGTTTCATGCACATAGGAGACTTAAGACTGACTCAGTCCCATTCACTTCTATGGGAGAGTTTTCTAGCCATGCTAAGTACCTGGGAAGAAGTCACTGTGCAGGGAGGTGAAAGGGTGAACTGTAACATCTCCTCTTGGGACTGATGGATTCTGTGTTATCTATTCACACTGGTGTCTCCTTTCAGTTTTGACCCTCTTTGTGCTGATAATGAGCAGACTACTGAGAATCTTTCTGTTCAGAAAATAAAGTGTCAGACAATCATTAGGCTTAGCGGCCAAAGTGAAAACTGCAGGACTTAAGAATTATTAAAAAAATATTTGAAAGTGATATGGAAAATGTAAAAAAAAAAATGTAACCAAAAATTCTTACAAAATGTGTTTAACATAAAAACATTAATTAAACAATAAGTCATTTTTAATGACACATTTCCTTTAAAAAAAAGTATCTGTCTTTATTTCTCCACATTCTTAAAAATCCATGAGAAGGATAGACATCACACTGGTAACTTTTCACATAAGAATGAAAGTTATTTGACTCGTTTCAGATCTCACTCAATCCTTAGTGGTGCTAGTCATGCTACGACTAAGGATCGGGTAAGATCTGAAACGCGTCAAATAACTTTCAGTCTTATGTGAAAATGTGTTTCCTATCTGGAGATCGGTGCGGGTAACAGAAGTTGAGCCTACAGCTATCAAACATTGACGGCATATTCTATGGATATGCCATCAGGGTTTGTGGTGGGAAAACTCTTTAAAGCTATTGCATTATCATAATTACTGTTGCATTTTAAACTCAGGTTGATGTGAAATCTGACCCGACTCCAGGTGATTCAGTTCATCCCAAATTGAATTTTGGAGGAAAATTTCAAAAAGTTGACCCGAATCCTATTTTTGGGCTACGGATTTTTACAGGTTTTCTTACTGAACTTACTGTTCTGAGCTACTTCCGTTCTGGTAATGTTCCCAGTGAAGTGTCACTCAAGTAGGGTGCTTACCAGTCGAGACATTAAGGGCGACATGTATGAACGGGGCTGCTCCAGAAATATGGCCTCAAAAAACAGTAGTAGACCCGTTCTATAGATGTATGAAGAGGCGTACTCCAAACTTTGGCGCTAAGTGCCTCAGTACTGCACCAAAGTTTTAGGGCATTCTGGGGGCATCGGACCACATTCATAGAAGTAGACACATTTATGATTTTTTGATGCCAAAACTTTGGCACAGAACAGTTAGAAAAGTCAGATCAGGGTAAAGGTGGTGCCTGAGCCAGACTTGTAATCAAAAAACTGTTGCTCCGTACACTCTCAGTATCTATTGATTAACACAAGTTGGGTAAAAATTTTTTATCACCACATATATATGTAAATACCCGTACTCATTATATTATAAAATTATCAACTTTATTTATCCAAAAGGAGAAGCCAAATTCATTCCATCATTAACGTAAACGTTTTCGGTCACATACAAGACCTTCCTCAGATATTTGGCTCTAAATCAGAAGATACAGAATATAAGTCACAGAACAGTTAGAAAAGTCAGATCAGGGTAAAGGTGGTGCCTGAGCCAGACTTGTGGTATTGGCTCTACACTCCCTGTATTATGACCTGCAAAAAAACGCCAACCGGGGGTAAGGTGGGCTGAGCCAATTTGTGGTTTTGGCCCTTACACGCTGTAGTATGACCTGCAGAAGAACAGCCAACCAGGGTAAAGGGGGTGCCTGACCCAGACTTGTGTTTTGGTCTACACTGCCCTGTATTATGACCTGCAAAGCCCCAAGCCCGGGAAAAAGGTGGTGCCTAGCCGATTGTGGTATTGGTCTAACTCCCTGATTATCCCTGCAGAAGAACAGCCAGACCAGGGTAAAGGGTGGTTCCTGACCCAGACTTGTGGTTTTGGCTCTAACTGCCCGTATTATGCCTGCAGAAGAACAGCCGACCGGGTAAAGGGGAGGCTGAGCCGACTGGGGTATTTGGCCACAGCCTGTATGTATACCGGAGAAAAAACAGCCAGCCCAGGGAAAAAGGTGGTCCCTGAGCCAAAATTGTGGAAATTGGTTTTAATGCCTGTATTTAGACCGCAGAAGAACGCCAACCAGGGTAAAGGGGTGCCTGAGCCAACTTGTGGTTTGGCTCTACACTCCCCCTGTATGTATGCCTGCAGAAGAACAGCCAGCCCAGGGTGGGTGGTGCCTAGCCAGACTTTGGTTTGGCCTCCCCCCCTGTATTTTGACCTGCAGAAGAACAGCCGACCAGGGAAAAGGGTGGGTGCCTGACCTATTTGGGGTATTGGTTCTAATGCCCTTATTTATGCCTGCAGAAGAACAGCCAGCCAGGTAAAGGGGTCCTGAGCCAAACTTGTGGTTTTGGGCTCTACACTGCCCTGTATGTTAAACCTGCGAAAACAGCCAGCCCAGGGTAAAGGTGGGCCTAGCCAACTTGTGGTATTGCTCTCACTCCCTGTTGTAGCCCCGGGAGAAGAACAGCCAAACCAGGGTAAAGGGGTTGCCTGAGCCAGATTGTTATTGGGCCCCTACACTGCCCTGTATGTATGCCTCAGAAGAACACCAGACAGGGAAAAGTGGTGCCCTGGCCAGCTTGGGTATGGCTCTACCTCCCCTGTATGTATGACCTCAGAAGAACAGCAGACCAGGGTAAAGGGGTGCCTACCAGACTTGTGGTATTGGCTCTACACCCCGTTGTATGACCTGCAGAAGAAAGCCAGACCCGGGTAAGGGGGTGCCTGACCCAGACTTGGGGTTTTGGGGCTTACATGCCCTTATGATGACCTGCAAAAACAGCCCGGGGTAAAGGTGGTCCCTGAGCCAATTGGGTTTGGTCAACATGCCTGTTTGTATGACCTCAGAAGAACAGCCAGACGGGTAAAGGGGGTGCTGACCCAGACTTGTGGTTTTGGCCCCACACTGCCTGTATTTATGACCTGCAGAAGCACCCAGACCGGGAAAAGGTTGGGTGCCTGACCCGATTGTGGTTGGCTTACACTGCCCTTTTTGTATCCTGCAAAGAACGGGTTTGTACATTCTGGCCAGTTCAATACAAACTTAATGAAAAATTTAAAAATGCCCTGTCAGTGCCAGAATTCTTTCTTTTCGCCCTAAAAACATTAGATTGGACCATGGGGAAACGTTTCTAACCCTTAAAAAACCTGTAGAAAACTCAGAACCCTTACTTACGTGTTAGGGTTAGAGATAGAATTCGGCTTTGTGATGTTACATAGTTAGTACAGTTGAAAAAAGACAAATGTCCACATTTTTCAAAAGTTTGTTTGAACTGAACAGGGACCTACTCGAGCAATACTTAACATAACTAATGCAACCGCAGAGAGCTATTAATATTTTATTCACTTATATAGGACTGATAAACTCTACAGTGCTATACAGAGGTGTGTGTCATTCACATTAGTCCTTATCTAAATTGGGACTCACTATCTTAATCCAGATTAAACAATTCCAAACAAGAAAAGGTCGGCACCAGTGGTTATAAATCAACACTTCAAGACCTTAATCCAGATTAACCTATCAGTATGTTTTTGGAGTGTGGGGGAAACCGGAGTACCTGGAAGGAAATCCATGTGAACCCCATGCAGTTGTTGTCCATAGTGGGAACCGAAGACCCCAACACTGCCAGCAATAGTGCTACCCACTGAGGCACGGTACAATAGTGCAACACATGAAAAAGTTATATTATTCCATTGTATGCAGTATTTTTTTATTTTTTTTTAAAATTTAGTTTAAAAAAAAAAATTATTTAATAATATTATTAATACAAATAATGAGTTAACAATAATTATTATTAATACATCAGGTTATTTAATCTGGCAAATGGAGTAACATCCTAGCATTAAAATAAGCTCTAATAGAGGGCATTAAGGGGAAACCTTTCCCCGAAAAAAGGGCCCCCAAGGAAGATTGGCAAAGCTAATTTGGGGGGCAGAGGTTGCCCTTCTACCTAATTCCGGTGCTTGAGGGGTGTCGCAGTGTGAAATAGTCACGGGTGAGATAAGCAGGGGCGTAGCTATAGGGGGAGGGGTAGCGTTGTAAAAGGCCCCTGCAGCCTGAGGGGGCCCAAAGCCCTTCTGCCACATAAGGAGATACCAAATTGTAAAAAGGCACATGGTAGCTGGAGGGGCCCATTTTACTTTTTGCACTAGGGCCCAGGAGCTTCAAATTACACCTCTGGAGGCAAGCATATGTACAGGCTTTGGGGTGTGGGAGCCTGCTATGCTAATTTGGGGACAAGGGAAAAATATATTAGATCTATCAAATAAAGGATCCTTAAAAACTCTTTATTGACATGTCAGAAGTTTTCATTGGTAGGAATCTGGTGCTGAGACCTCCTCTTTTCTTCAGTCATGTCTGAGCCTTGGAAACTTTGCTGGCCAGTTCTCGCCAGGCTTCCCTTTTTCCATTGCTTTCTTCAGTTGTTTTATGTTCTTCCCCCTGAACTTCCTGATGGTCTCTTCTGTGTCCTTTACCATGAACCATCCTGAGTAGCTTCTCCTTTTCTAGTGAATTCGCCTTTACCACATGACCAAAATAGATCACTTTCTGTCTGGTGATCCTGCCTTTCAGGGACAATTCTTGGTTTATATGGTGAACAATTTGTTTTTTGGGGAAACCTAGCTGTAGGGGATTTTTAGAAACTTCTTCAGCTACCGCCAAAGCATTACTTTTTTTTCCCGTTTTATGATGTGAAATCCCGAACCGGAAAAAAAAGGGCCAAAAGTACACAGTGCTCAGTTCTTCTCAGGGCTTCCTTAGAAAGTGGAGTGAGCAGATCTGTAGAAAGTCAATAGAAGTCTTCACACCACATGGTTGGCAATCTAAAGAGATGAAGGAGCACAGTGCTCACCTGGGTGCCTCTACCCCTCCATTTCAGTG
Source organism: Phyllomedusa bahiana (assembly GCA_025379985.1). Taxonomy (NCBI): domain Eukaryota; kingdom Metazoa; phylum Chordata; class Amphibia; order Anura; family Hylidae; genus Phyllomedusa; species Phyllomedusa bahiana. The sequence continues at coordinate 41,613 of JAODAL010000078.1, read as the reverse complement.
ATTAGTTGGCGCCCAGCAATCAGACCCTCAACAATCAGAACTTCTGACGTGTCACTACAATATTTCAGAAGTTTTTTTTCAAATGGTAGATAACCAAAGAGCAAGAGTTCTGTACAGGGTCATCCACAGATTGTTCAAAGGCATGAAAAAGACTTGTGCCGCCATACATTCTTATCAATGGTCTGTGTTATGTTTCCTACAGCTGTGCGAAACGACAGAAACAAGAAAAAGAAAGAAATAAAAGAAGAAGGGGGGTACCGCAGCTACGAGATGCCACCTGAGATGGAGGAACTTATTCAGAAAGTCAGCAAAGCTCATCAGGAAACCTTCCCTTCTCTCTGCCAGCTCGGCAAATACACTACGGTAAGAGATAAAAGATTTGAGAGACTTTAGCTCTATGGGAGAAAATAAGAAGGTGATTAGTTATATTATATACTGCAACTAAAGCAGTATATCTCTAGTTAGCTACTGTTTCAAGGGTGGTCCTAAAGGGGCCCCCAAAAATTTTTTGCGGAATAGCCAGTATTAAAAATTGAACAGGTGCCATAGGCCTGGTTTGTTACCTTTAAGACTGCATGATAGTTCATGCAGTGCCAGACTGCGGTGCCTGGGGCCCGCCAGTGGAGCTGATTCTTGGCACCCACCAGGGGCACTGATTCTTGGTGCCTACCATTGGAGCCGATCCACCAGTGGAGTTGCTTCTTGGTGCCAACCAGTGGAACTGATTGTTGGTGCCAACCAGTGGACCTGATTCTTGGGCCCACCCGTGGAGATGATTCCTGGGGCCCACCAGTGGCGGTAATTCTTGGGGGCCCACCAGTGGAGTTGATTCTTGGGGGCCACCAGTGGAGTTGATTCTTATAGGCCCACCAGTGGAGTTGATTATTGGGGGCCCACCAGTGGAGCTGATCCTTGGTGTCCACCAGTGGACTCGATTCTTGGTGCCCACCAGTGGAGTTGATTCTTGGAGCCCACCAGTGGAGTTGATTCTTGGAGCCCACCAGTGGAGTTGATTTTTGAGGCCCACCAGTGGAGCTGATTTTTGGGGCCCACCAGTGGAGCTGATTGTTGGGGCCCACCAGTGGAGCTGATTGTTGGGGCCCACCAATGGAGTTGATTCTTGAGGCCCACCAGTGGAGCTTATTCTTGGCACCCACCAGTGGAGCTGATTATTGGCGCCCACCCTACAGCTACTGCGCATATAGCACGTCGCTTTCTTTCTGCCCCTATTATCTGACTTTCTCCCTGAAAATCAGCCCCAGGCCTGCTACTCTTAATGACTCATTATGCCCAGGTCTCCACCATACCCAGGGACCCAATGTGTTTTTCCCCTACTTACCTGTGGCCAAGTCTGAGCCTTAATACCTTGCTCTTTGATCAGAAATCAGTTGGAGATACATCTGTTCTGGAAGCTTTGTCCCAGAATCCATCATATTTCAGTGGAAAAATAGCTAAACAGGCAGGACTGAGATTAAACCAAATAGCTAAGCATGAAGATGGCACCCTGTGGACCCCATTATACATCAGTGTAGTATGGTCTATTTGGTGCTGTAGATGTCCAGCATGTGATGAACCCATTACAGTTTTTTTTTTAATCTTCATTAACACGAAAAAAAAATTCAGAACATATATGTGAACTTATCCATGTTGTATCCTCATTTGATTGTTGTATACAGGATAGTTGTATTTTATTGACTACCCCTGTCAATTTATCCAACTACGATCTTGATGAGCGGAAGCCAATACTTTAGCTCCACTGGTAAAATAGCCACTTAAAGTGGTTGTCTCACTACGAGGATTACTGCTTTTTATGTTAAAGATATTGCAAAAACAATTTACTTTGTAATATGTGTCCATTAACAGTTTCCTACCTATTCCTAGATATCCCCTCTTGTATGGGCTGCATCAGCTCCTCAGGTCACTATAGCTACAGACCTGTTAAGTCTCTCATGATAGGCTGTCAGCACTGGTTGCTATAGCTACAGACCTGGCTTCTACTGCAGCCTAGTAGAAGCCAGTAAACACGCCCCTGAATTCAAAGTGAAACCAAGAAAACAGGACTGAGATAAGATGAATCAATGTAGTGAGACAACCCCTTTAAAGCCCGCCGTCTATTTTAGATCACAATTGGCTCATGGTGTAATGTATATTGGGGAAAGGAACAGACTTGTTGGATTTTAACATGACCAAGCCTTCGTTCCCTAAGGAGATGAACCACTACAGGTCCAAATGTAGTCAGGGGCACTAGCTGTATCTAATATGTCGAGTTAGCCTGTATCTTACAGTAGGCTCTTCTTTTGTTGGTCCATTTGGGTAAGAGCTCCATATTTTTTGCAGAATTCCAGCGCTGACCACAGAGTGCAGCTAGACCTTGGCCTATGGGATAAATTCAGTGAACTCGCCACCAAATGCATCATCAAGATAGTGGAGTTTGCCAAACGTTTGCCTGGCTTTACCACCTTGACCATCGCCGACCAAATAACCCTGTTGAAAGCCGCTTGCCTTGACATCCTGGTGAGTAGTGATCTTGGAAAAAACATTGTTGAAACAGCAGCCAATCTACAAAAAATGTTTGTGATGAAGTTTCCATTCCTATGGTGACAGCTTAACCTGCGTTGCTTATCACACAGTATATCACTTCCTCCCCAAGCATTCACACCACTGACATTTACCGCAGCTCAGCAAATGAATGGCATGGCACAGATACCGACAATGCCACAGCATTCGGCGCAGTCATTTTCAGAGTGGGGAGTTTCTATTAGCAGAATTTTGCTGTATCTGCATGAGAAAATCTTACGAGCACCTAAAAATTCCCGTCTCATAGTAGAAAAAAATGCAATGCAAGAAAATTAACAGAAAAGAAAGATATATGTGACATATATGAAATATTGTCATTGGGCAAACGTCACCGATCTGAAATTCCAGCTTAAAGGGGTTTTGCCACAATCTCATTTCATACCTCCTGCATCCAGCTCTTCAGCTCTGTGTGCTCAGACGGGGGCGTGTGTCATTTGTTTGAATTGCATATCATGTGACCCAGCAGGATGACATCACCAGGCCTTTCCTCTCTGTAGTCAAAGAAAGGTCTGTTTATGTAAAGCATTGTGAGTAGCTGAGAGGTAGCGTTTTTACTTCACAGCACAAGGGTCCTAGGTTTAAATCCCTGTAGGAATCAAACCTGTTGATTTTTTTCTCTTTATCAATGCACAGACCTCATTGAGGTTTCTTGTTTATTTATTGCATTGTTTAACTAATTACTAAGGAGCACAGAGGACGGGAGTAGAGTGACAGCATCTGGGGTTTGAACACTCAGTAGCTGCCTGAGAGGAGAGGTGATGTCTGAGCATGTGCGACCAGGACTGAGAAGCTCTCAGCCCTGGTCGTATCCCCTGGAGATGAGCTGTAAACAATGGATCACTAATGGAGCAGCTAAGACAATAACGGTGCAGAATTTTTAATAATGATGAATGGTGAAAATTTTTATTATTTAGTTTGCAAGTTTCCCACGTCAATTTTAATATGTGGCAAAACCCCTTTAAACCAAGCCTTACAAAACATTCTAGATTTCTGAACCTCCAACTTGGGTCCTCTTTGTAGACCGTCTCCATAATTATTCTCCACACTGCCTATGCCCCACCAGCCACTCATGTGAACAAGTGTATGCTATACACAGTCTAATACATTTCTGTCTTAACTCTTCTAGATGCTGCGAATTTGCACACGTTACACCCCAGAACAAGACACCATGACTTTCTCAGACGGCCTTACCCTAAATCGAACTCAGATGCACAATGCTGGATTTGGTCCTCTGACTGACCTTGTGTTCACCTTTGCCAACCAGCTCCTGCCTTTGGAAATGGATGACACAGAAACAGGACTCTTGAGCGCCATCTGTCTCATCTGTGGAGGTATTACAATAAAGCTTAAAAAATTTAAAAAATTTACACTGTGGGGCAGATTTGTTATTAACCTTTTTAAATTTAGACAGCATTAAACCTGATGAGACAGCCAGAAACTGCATCGACTTGCTATGTGATAGGTTTGTTGCGCCTTGTAAGACATGATGGACACTTTTCTCTTCCTTCATATTTTGCACCATTCATTTTTCTGGCACATCTTATGACTCCTTTTAGCTATATCCCCTTATGTAGACACTTTTGTAGAAACTTTTTGTTAAAGAGTAAAAAACGTCTAAAATACATACTAAATTTGGATCAAACAATTTCAGAATTCTGGTGCATTTTCCTCTGTGAGTCTTGCCAGTAATTTTTTGCTTAGTAAATCTTCAGTAAGTCTTCAAATATTACCTGCTGTTCTGCTTCCTATATATCTTCTGGTAGATACCATAGAAAAATGATATACTGTTACCCAAATTTTGCCTGAATGCCAAATAAACCCTAACACCGACCAAATTATTGGTTCATCTCCTCAAGGAGAGATTTTTCCCCTTTTGAAGCCACTCTTGCCTCTCACCCAGCCAACCAGTAAGTTCTACACTGTACTGATGATGGGCAAATACCCCGAAACAGCTGACTGTAGTTGAACGCAACTGGTTTGGCTCAAATCCCATTAACATTGCTAGGCTCCTGCGAGCTACATGTGAACTGAGGATAACTACATCCAATAGAGTGCGCTGCGGAGCTCCTCAGCTCTTTTCCCATAAGCCTTTGCTTTATCCAAATTTTGCCTGTAGTCATGGGAAAATCATATAACCAGTCACCAGCCTGAAAAAGGAAGTGATCTGATCAGTGAATGATACACTTCCTTTTTCCTGTCTGGAAGAAGGCTGGTGATTGGTTCTATGACTTTCCTGGAATTGCTGGCAAAAATTTGGTTTGGGCAGATTTGCCCCTACCCAAACCTGAAATGCAAAATTACCATTGAGTAAACTGCTTTGTACTGTATGTTGATTACAAAGTATCCTGGATTCCACCGGTTTTCCAGAAGTCCAACTTCGACAGTTTTCGTGAAGATCAGCAGTGTTTTTTCTCAAGATGTACAGCGCAGGTCTCATAATGATTATTTAAAATAAAAATCGTTTATTAATTTCTAGAACAACGCGTTTCATGTTAAAAGAAAAACACATGAACGTGAATGCACCTGAAGCGTTTCATGATAACATAAAAACGCATGAACCTGACGCATTTCATGTTACAATAAAAACACATGAACGTGCATGAACCTGACGAAGTGTTTTTCTTTTAACATGAAACGCGTTGTTCTAGAAATAATACTATTTTAATTCATAAGACCTGCGCTGACATCTCAGTACATGCCGGTCCGAAAATTGTTGAAGTCGGACTTCTGAAAAACCGGTGGAATCCAGGATACTTTGTAATCTGCATACATAAACTCGCTCAATGGGAATCAAAAGGGGGGGGGTTGAGAAACTAGCAGCGGTCTACAACTATACATCATATATTGATTGCAAGCGAGCAGTGAGTTGTGCCACTCTGGATGCACAACCCTGACAGGTGAGTACGTTATACACCTGTGTATCTCATCAATCCAGTATTAAGATTTATTTCATCAGGGAGCGCTCCTCTCTTTTTTGTTTTTTTCTACTGTACTGTATGACAGCATCAGGCTCCATATTCATGGCAGATTTTCATATGGATTTTGGTGTGGAATGGTCTTTATTCTTCGCCAATTTTGCCTTTAAACTCTCGCCCATAAAACCTAATGGCATTCCACGCTGTAGTTTATACAGTGCAGATTTAGAACCTAAGTGACATGTTAGTGATCGATGCAGTTTCCACACCGATTCCACATCAGGTATCCAGTACATCAGAGTGGCGCTAATCCAAAACCTCTGCAGAATCTGACACATACAAAGTGAGAATCCACAGCAGAACTTTAAGGCCATCATAGTGGATTTCTGCTAGTAGATTCTTCTGATAGATAAAGTCTATCATGTGCACATACCCTAAAGGATCGATACAGAGCGACTGTAAGAGGAAATGCCACCTCTCTGGAAGGTTTTGAATATTTCATAGCATAGAAGAAGCCCTGTGGCTTGGGTCATTAGCATGTCTATTAGGCTGTATAGTATATTAATTAACCCAATTATCATGCTAATTAACCTAGCTAATATGCTCATGATGCCATTGATGTCTTTATGTTGCATTGACAAAGAGCAATAGACGGCCGGGGCTGCTTTGTGTACTGGTATTACAATGACATGGTATTAACAAAAAAAAGAGTAAAAAAAATGCCTAAAAATGGAGAGCAACCACCACCATGGTAATAACTCTTGACTTTGCATCCTTCAACGTAGATCGGATGGACTTAGAAGAGCCAGAAAAAGTAGAGAAGCTCCAGGAGCCCTTGCTGGAGGCCCTTAAGTTTTACGCTCGAAGACGAAGACCCAACAAGCCATACATGTTCCCCCGCATGCTTATGAAGATCACAGACCTACGCGGAATCAGCACCAAAGGTAATTAAAGGAATCACCATTTATAATGCCCCAGTCATCAATAGCCCTATAGTGGTTGCCAATGATTGTCTTTTACCATACAGGCAGCGTGGGATCCGATTGTAGCACACAGCTAGAGACCATAGGACCCTACCCACAGAAATGATCTGTATGGATAGTGGATATTGATGATATTGGTCAGAGGGACTTACAATATAAAATATTACAGAATTACACTGGTATCGGAGTGAAGTTCTGTGGACTCCATAGAGAAATTTGGACAATCTATCTTAATAGGACTTGTGCACCATAATCTTTACACATATACAGTTTAATATTACATATTGGTTCTCCAAATGTTCGCTCCAATTCAGGTTGTCTTCTGCCAGAACTTTGGGGCCCTCCTGATAGATTAAAGGTAAATTATTGTGTAAGAGTTGGGTCCCATGGAGGAATTTATTCTGAGTGCCCACCCGCTATCTACACAGGACATATGCACCATAATTATTGAACATACACAGTTTAAAGGGGTTGTATCATTTCATTAAATGGTCTTCAGAATAAGGGGACAGTGAAAACAAGTAACTTTGCAATTAGATGTCATTAGCAAAGCTGTCTTGTTATCACAGTTTTCCTTATCTTCTGTTTCTGTTTACACTGATATCCAGTGCTGGTCGGGTCCCTCCTCCTTGCATTTCACTAGCTGAGAGCTCATTTACATTCTGTTCAGCCCCCGGTCGGCAGTATTCACGGAGCGAGCATTCCTGTCTTTCACTCAAAGTAAGGGAGCGGCACATTTTCACTCTGCACAGCCAGAAGAAACAGAATAACACTGCAGGGCTTCTACAATCAGAAAGCAGCACCATTGTGTGTCGATCCCTGCCTCTCTGACTCAGAGTTAGGGGCCGTAGCAATTTCTCTCTGCACACCTAGCAGAAACACACTGCAGCAGATTCTACAATCAGAAAACAGCACAGTTGTGTCTCGGTGCCTAACTCTCCTGCATAGAAGGGAGATCTGTGCCGTTCATAGAAAGCTGGATTCAACTGTAACAAATCTCCAGCTGTGAGAGGAGAAGAGATCAGTGCTCAGTCTAGATTGAATGCAGCCTGTGGTATGTATACAGCTCTTACAAAATAAGACTGATAGGGAGAGACACAGTGACATGTGGACTCAGAGAGGGGGAGGAGGAAGTCTCGGGAGCCAGCATGAACAGTGAAGGGGGGATGATGTCACCCAGCTGGGAGGGGAAGAAACGCCCCTGCATTTCTAGAGTTGAGAAGCTGAGAGCAGTATGAATCAGCCAAACTAAAGAAGCGATACATCCCCTTTAATCTATCTGTTGATTGGTTCGAAAGTCAGCTCCAAATCAGATTGTTTTCTGCCAGAACTTTGGGGTCCTAGTAGATTAAAGGTAAATTATTGTGTCAGAGTTGGGTCCCATGGAGGATTTATTCTTAGTGCCCACCCTCTATGTACACAGGACACGTGCACCATCATTATTGATCATACACAGTTTAATCCACTGTTTCCCAACTCCAGTCCTCAAGACCCACCAACAGGTCATGTTTTCAGGACCTCCCACAGAATGCATTGACAAATAATTAAATCACCAGTGCAATGCTAAGGAAAGCCAGAAAACATGACCTGTTGGTGGGCCTTGAGGACTGGAGTTGGGGACCCCTGGTTTAATCTATCTGTTGATTGGTTCGAAAGTCAGCTCCAAATCAGCTTCTTTTTGGCTAAACCTTTGGGATCCTGATACATTAGGGGTAAATTATTGTGTCACAGCTTGGGCCCCCAGGAGTATTCTCTGGGTTTCCTATGGGCTAGGCCAGCCCTGATTTACACACCTTGTAACATATATCTTACATTATCTTTGCAATAGGTGCAGAACGGGCAATCACATTGAAAATGGAGATCCCAGGACCAATGCCTCCACTGATCCGTGAGATGCTTGAGAATCCAGAGGCCTTTGAGGATGGTGCAGACACCCCTAAACCCAGTGAACCCCCCTCCAGCGAAAGCAGTGAGGGCAGCCCTACAGAGGAAGATAGCAGTGGTTCCAAGACTCCTTAGCCGTCCAAAACATAATGGGAAGCATGTTCTTCCTCTTGAACTTCTCCAAAGAGCCATAATGGTTTCACCCCCTGTTATATGAGGCATTCTGGGGTGCTCCATGAGCAGGGTTACAAGCCTTGCGTAGTGCTCAATTCTGCTCTTATTTACTGATGCAAAAAAAAGCCTTACTCACTGAGAGGACTGGAATGGGACTTCATTAACTGCAATACAACACCCAGGAAGTATTGGGGGAACTACAAAAATAATTACTCCAAACACGGGCACTGCAACATTATCCTCATAACAAGCAATATGTGCAGGAGCTATTGATACTTCGACAGGAACTGGATTATTTTAGGAGCCCACTCCACTCAGTATTTTGCCAAAGATTTTGATGACCAATAACCCTCTGCTAAAGAGACTAAAAGACAGGACGATGGGCTGAAGAGCTCAGCAGTGTCAGCACAATCCCTTTCCTTGAAGTGTCTGAAGCACATTGGTCTGTGTGTGTACATATGCATATACATATCTATACAAGCACACATATTTACATATATGTATGTGCGTCATTAAATATATTTGCTATTGCAATGTTTTTATGCTTTTATTTTTTTTCATTGGCTAAACGAGGTCATATGACTACAAATAAAACCTGTTATACTTTACAATGACATCAGTGGTCAGATTGAATTGTAGCATGCGATGTATGCGGGAACTTCATGGCATTAGTGACATCACATCTGAAGAGATTGTATGAACAAATGCAAATATTTATGGCTATGCTCCCTGCCATTTTTAGGATATATTCAGATTTGCTGCAGAAATTTCTGCAACTGTATCATTCATCTGAAGAAGTAAGGCTTGGAGAAATTCACTGCATAAACAACCCCATTTACATGTACGAGACAGGTTTTCTGACGTGGGGGCAGGGCCATCTTTTCCATTGGGCACACTAGGTAGTTGCCTGGGGGCCCCACAAGTATAGGGGCCCAAGTGGTGTATGCATGTCCCAGGAATACAAGAAACATACCCTGGATCCTTTGGTTGGCTTCGCTTATTTAACTGTTTGTGTTTTCAGGATGTTTAAACAGTTGAAACTATGGTGGGGAAGGGAGCCAAAGACATCCTGCCCTGCCAAATAGTCTTGTAGGCTGCAGGCTGCCGGTCTCCAGGTATAATTGGTGTGATAATATGTGTGATAATATGGGTGTGCTGGGGGGGAGGACTGTTCAAGGCATGGCCAAGTGTGATGTCATGTATTTGGGCAGGACTCACTGCGGTGATATGCCCAGGGGCCCATAATTCTGTTAAGATGGCTCTGCATGGGGGAAATGTACTAAATTATTTATTCCAGTATTATGGGGCAAAAAAGTTGTGCAAGCTGTTTTACACTGTGCTTGCTAAATTTTGGATAGTGGGTGGAGCTTGGAAAAGGGGCATGGTCTCGCATTGCGCAAAAAAATTACCAAAATTTGCACCAATAAGTAGTTCAATTTAAGCCAAGAATCCTCTCTAGGTCCCATTTGGTTTTGGTTTTTCAGACAGGTGCACAGCCACTGAACGATTCATCACATTAATTAAGCTTTAATAAATGTACAGCATTTTCCTTCTGTTTTCATTAAGAGAGGCAGATTTTCTGCCAGTCGTAATACATTTTCCCCATAGACTCTTGTCCAGTAGATCTGGCATGTGTGAATATACCCTTATGGTTATAAAGCAGAATTCCTATAACCCAGGAGAGTAGTTCTAGTCCTGAATCTTGTGCATTAAACCAAAGAGTCTACAGATCAGAATCTGGCCAGTATTTTATCGTCTTTTCAGTGGTTTGCGGATCCGCCGCCACCCATAACAATTGAATTGCACACCTGCCGCCCGAAAACCAGGCGGAAGATTGTGCATGTTCCAAGTTTTTCGGGATGCCAGTGGCTGAAAATCCGTCCGGCTAAAAATCCGTTCAGTGTAGACTACTGAGCAAATTTTCTATTAAATGTCTATGGGGATGGTTTCTTGACTGTTTCCAAATCTGCAAACCATCTGAAAATCCGACCAAGAAACTATGCCATGTGGACGGACCTTTATCCTGGCATTGGCTCTAAAAAGCACAACAAATACTGCATATGAACCACCCTTAGGCTATGTTCACATGATGTACTGCGGCGCGTACAGCATGTGCCGCAGTACATAGTGTCTTTCGGGAGCTCGGGCTGATTCGCACCTCCCCCCGCAGCGCAGCCCACCGCCCCATTGACATTCATTACTCGCGGTGCATATTTGACATGTCACTTATCTCCCCGCTCGTACAATACTTCTCTATGAGAACTATGGATTACCATAATTTCTCAGTGCATCTCGCCCGTATTAGAGCGCAAATACGTGGCAAAATGCGCGCCAAAATTACCCCGTGTGAACATACCCTTAGGCTATGTTCACACGGCTTAACGGCGGGACGTAATTACGTCCAGCAAAAACGCCGTGTGGCCGGGGGAGGGGCGGGAGCGAGGGGTCGGCGCTCCGCCGGCCCATAGACATTCATTACCAGCGGCGTGTATACGCCGCTGGTAATTCACATGTCACTTATCTCCCCGCCCGGCGGATTCACCGAGCAGGGAGAGGAGACGTAATCCATAGTTCTCTATGAGAACTGTGGATTACCGTAATGAATGGACCGTTTTCAGCCCGTAATTTGCGCACTTCGGTGCGTAGTTACGGACCGAAATACGTCCCATTTTAAGCCGTGTGAACATGGCCTTAGGGTGAGGGCGGATATGCTATCAGAAAAAGGGTACATTCATATGGATTCCCAACCAGCAGATTTTATACTGTGGGTCCTCTCCAGGGAGCCCACGGCAATCCTGACCCATATGAATCTACTTTAAGCCAGCGTGGAACTTGATTTAGGTGCAGATTTTGTTGCAAATTTGATGCAGTCCTACTGCAGTATTGCAATTATTTGCTTCCGTAAAAGGAGAAAAAAATGGAAGCGAGGAAAGGAAACGTTTATCTGAAGATTTTAGTGTAGATTTTTTTTCTCCCATTAAAATCAAAAGTCTAAAAAACTGCGAGAAAATGCACATCAAGATCTTCCCCAAACTCTGCAGCAGATCTGCCTCATGTTAATGTACCCTTAGCATGGATTTTATACCTGCTGTATATCAATCTTTTTTGTGGTTATGCCATAGACTTCAATAGGGGAGTCAAAATCTTCAAAAAAAAAACAAAAACAAATTGAAAGGCCATTGTCCTGGTTTTGCTGCAGAATTTTTTTGTATCAGCAGCAATATCTGAAACTGCAGAATTCTAAGGAATTCTTAAAGATTCAGCACTGAAATCTATGTGAATTCTAGATGAAATCCGCTTCGTATTAGATTTAATTGAACTCAGTGCCACAGCTTATATGGCATGCATTTTTGTGAACCCGATTTATAAATATGTGAAAAAAATCAGGAACATATTACCTGTTACTGTATCAGTAGATTTGCCCAATTGAATTGAACACATCTGTATATTAATCTATAGCAAAAGCTTCAGCACAAAATAAAAAATCCATTGAATTAGTGAACCCTAACATATTCATTTTTTAAAATTCAAATTTACATTTCCTGCAGTAAAAAATCTGCAGCAGCAAACCTATACCAATTTGGTGTGGACTTGCATCTGCAGATTTACCTGTGGAAAATCTACAACATTTCCACCCTATGCAGAGCTCCTTACATGAGTGTCCCCACAACACATTGATAGCATATCGAACAGATATAGCATCAAAGTCTGAGAGGTCCGGGCCCCACTTCTGCGATCCGCACCTGTCTCGAGACCGGGCCCTTGAAAGTCTTGGCTCAGAATGGGGAGTTGGTTGCAACTTGCGAACAACTCTTGCTTGGGAACCACTCTCCATTCTGTTCTATAGCCTGCTCAGCTATACTCGAAAATCCCATATAATGGAAAAGAGAGTTGTGCACAAGAGGTTGATATGCCGTCAAAGACTAGGGTGGGAGCACCTCTTTAAAGTGTAACTCCAGGCAAAAACTGAAAATTCATGTTTAGACCCAGGGATGGATCGGGTAGCAAGGTGGCGCCATTAACCCCCAGGCAAGAAGGGGCGAAAAGGGGGGAGAAGTTTAATTTTGCACTGGTGGAGGGGGCGCTATGTGCCCTATTTGCCATTCTGTACTAATAAATGTATCTTTACATACTACGAGGGTTTGCGTTTGGAATCCAGACCACGCAGGTCCAATCTTATGGGCCAAATCAGACACTAGACTTATTTTGTACTAATCTAGTTGTATCAAAGGATTTATTATTTACCCCACTGATTGTGGGTTTTTTCAGGGAGCGAGCTGCAACCTGTTCTATATACCAGTGATACGGGAGAAGCTTGGGGCGAGTTGTGCCGACCAGAAGCACAACTCTATAAGGTGAGTGAAACGTCTTCTTACTATATAGGGCACAAGAAAACCTTGTCCCAGTCTTGTTTAGATCACACTCATGTGCTGCAATATATCCCAAAAATGTAACATCGCCTGAATGCCAAAGATACTTCAAAGGCCTGTGACAACCCTCTACAGTGCCACAGCGAAGAGATTTTTCCCTTCATACACGGGAAAAGGGGGAAAGGATATGCTATAAATGTCTGATAAATGCTGGTTCGACCTCTGGGACCCTTAATTGTCTTGAGAACAGACCTCCATACTACTCTTTACAGAAAAGAGAGGTGGCCATGCATGCTTGACTCTCTGTTCTCTTCTGACAGACCTTTTGCTGCCCCAACTTGTGATCCGATTTTTTTCCTGGACGCCCTTTTAGCTTTTAAGGGAGGCCTTCTTTCATATTTTTTCCGTTCGGGTCACATGATGAGTTTGGAAATTTTCTTGGCCCAGAATGCTTTTGATGAGCGATATGATTTCCCATTTTCTTGGGAAATCTTTTCATTTCTTTTCCCCTTGTTTTTAAACCAGTGATTTTCGGGGGTAATAAAAAAACCACGCTGATTTAGAAATGGAAAACAGGTGGAAATTGTAGTGTACAAACAAAAGATTGTTTCCCCACCACCAAAGAAACAGTAACAAGCAATTAAAATACAAGAATTACATTACTAAGCATATTGGGCCATGATGAATTCGAATGCACCTTTTTGTTTACTTGGCCCGACCTCCATTTCTTAATAAATAAAGAGTGTAAATACAACATTGAAGATTTTTGGCGCATTACATAGGGGTTTAAATGCCCAAAACTTTTTTGGGGCCCTAAGTATAATGCGCCAAACTTGGGCATAACTCTATGAAATGCCCCAAAAATCTGTCGTATTTACACTTCAAGCTCAAAACCGACATTGAAACATTAAGAGGGCGAAATGGATAAATTCGAAGCGTACTTTTTTTTTTATTTTGGGTGCCAAAAACCCCAGTTCTAAATAGATAAAAAGAGTGAGAATACACAGATTTTTGGGTTTTAATAGATTTAGTGCGCCAAGTTGGCGCATTCCCCTTTATGCCTACAAATTTTTTGGCGCATTAAGCTTATTAATGCGCCAAAAATCTTATACGTGTATTTACACTCTTCATATCATTAGAATGGATTGTCGGCCCCCAAGTTAAAAAAAAAGTACGATCGAATTCATACATGTCGGCCATTGTTTTTTAAAATGATGGAGTCCACATAAAGCTGTAGGGATGGTGAGATATGGGCCGAAAGTCAAAAGTTCAAAACTTGAAACCCCTTTTTTGTTTGCGGGTTGGAATGAGGGTGGCTCCCCACCCCCCAAAACAACCCTGGCTTTCCCTGTTGGGAGACAGGGCTCACAATGCTTTTCATGATTTCCCCCTTTTGGGAGGGAGAAATAAAAACCCCAAAAGGTAGGTAGTAATAGTTGCGGAAAAGTGGGGATTTAATTTTTGTGTGGTCAATTCCAGAGACGAGGCCGGAAAGGGTCTCATAGGGGCTGGGCCAAGGGAGAAAAAAAGAAGTAAAGGACCCCCATCGAGGAGAAGAACCGGATCATTGGAGGGAATGCACGTAACACTCTAAGTTGAAAACATCTGATTTTTTTTGTACTATTACATGAAATCGAATAAACCTTCCCCTTTTTAGGTAATTAGGAACAAAATTATTTATATTTTAATGCCAGAATAAGAACAAAAAATTTTTAAGGGCTTTTTTTTTACTTTCTGCAAAGCAAAATTTTTCCATACTTTCTTAAATTTGGTTTTCCCCTTACACTGTATATTTGGGTCAAACATTTTGGACCCTTCGACAAGTTTCTCACAATATTGGTGGGAATTTTTTGGCCCATTCCTCCTTCGGGTAAGGTTTATTCTGATTTCATGTCAAATAGTGAAAAAAACATGATATTGTTTTTATATAGTGAGTAAATTTGGTTTTTAATGTAGGTCTGCATGCCTGCGTACTGGTAGTCACATGTGGTGTTTGCATTTGGTCATGGTCTGAAAGTATTATTTCATCCTTAAAGGGGTTGTGTCGCTCAAGATCATGTTAGATTATGGGACAGTAAAAAAAAATAATCAGTTTGTAATTTGGGTTTGCATTACCTCATCATTGGTTAGTAGATATGATTTTTTTTCATTTGTGTTCTATTTTTTGGCTGCTGGTCTGGACACGCCCCCGGGCACATCCCCCCCTAACACCCCCTCACTGTTATTGGCAGTGACATTTTATTCGCCGTTGGGGTAAAGCCCCCAAAGGAAAGCCCCCGGGAAGCCCCCTGGGGTGCTTGGCTTGCACACTCTGTGTTAAATCCCCCTGAGCGTTAAAAAACGATATGAAACCAAAAGGGCTCGTTCATTCCCTCCCCGCTTAGGGGGAATGATCTGGGCATTTTTGGCTTTTAAATCAATATCCCCTCAATAACGAGTCTATACAGGGGGGAAAAGAAGGTGAGGGAAAGTGCACAACAACTTGCTTGTGACAAAACCCATTTTTCTGAATGCGTTACTAGTTTTAAAACCCTGCTCAATGAAACAATTAATTACCTTAAAGGGGGTTTTTCATTTAATTGATTATTTTCCTCAGTCTGTTTTCTTGGTTTCATTTATTCAGGGGGGTGTTTTTCTGGCTTCTACAGGTGCGAGAAGAGGTCGTAGCTTAAACCAGTGCTGGCAGCCTAACAGAAGAGATAAACAGGTCTGTAGCTATAGCAACCATGCTGGCAGCCTTTCAGTTGAATTTTAACAGGTCGAGCTAAGTGACCTAGGACTGATGGCCCATACAAGAGGGGATATCTCAGAATAGGTAGGACACTGTTAATAGACACATATTGCAAAGTGACTTGTTTTTGTAAGATCTTTAACAAAAAAAGCAATCCTTGTAGTGAGACAACCCCTTTAAAGAACGTGTTATAGAGTTGCCTGAAGTTGGTAAAGGGTATAAAAGTTTTGCAAAAGGCCTGTGTACATCAATCCATGGTTAAATTCTCTACAAATAAAGAAAATGATGAATCTTGTTATATTGTCTAGGAGCGGACATGCTATTAAGATCACTCAAAGAGCACATTATGCATTACAATGGGTAATACTAAGAAAAAAGGAAGGATAACAGCAAGATAAGGCATGGAAGCCTCCATGAAGAAAACCGCTGCTGTCTGAACAAAACATTGCAGCCCATCTCAAGTTTTTCCAAGACCACCTGGACGTCCCACTATGTTTCTGGAAAACTATTCTATGAACTGATAAGAAAAAAGAGTAACTTTTTAGTAAAAATGCAAAATACTGAGGAAAAAAACACCAACATCAAAACCTCCGCCCATCTATGAAACATGGTGGATGCAATATCGTGGTTGGGGCTGCTTTGCTGCCTCAAGGCCTTATGGAATAATAAACACTTTACAAGGGAATGAAAGGGCAGCAGTCCATGATCTCAAGCTGAAGAGACATTTGACTCAAGTTGCATTATGTTTGTCCATAATTGGGACTCAGTCCAGGTACAGTCAACCCTTGGTCCTCAAAAGCTCCAAAACTGGTATTCGAACTCGATACTCCACACATTCTGACAAGAAAAAATAGCCTTGGCATTCACCGTTTGCTTAATACTCAGCGTGCACACTAGAACTTAAGGAGTGGCGATCCCGGAATCATGTGCCAACTCTAACTCTGTTAGTCTTGGTGTAGATCTCCCACAGGGATAGCGCAGGACCCCACTCGGTCTTGTTTCATAAGCTGCTCTGGAAGTTTGGAGAGTTGTAGACCTATTTTCATGTAATTTCATCTCAGGAATAATATGAAGGAATTACATTTTAAATCACTGATCAATGTTACATCATTTATATATATGTTTTTTTAATGTTTATTTACTAAAATACAACCATATTAATGCACCTAATGCCGTATAAAGTGGAAATTTTCTTGAGGTCTGGAATGGATGAATTAAAATTTCTTACCCTTATTGGAAAAAATTATTGGTATTAAAGGGGTTTTTCAACAAGGATTTGTTTTTATTTTTAAAGTTTTGCAAAAAAAGTCCCTTTGCAAAAAGTGTCCTTTAACAGTGCCCTACCTATTCTTAGATACCCCCTCTTGTAGGGGCTGCATCACTCCTTGGTCGCTAAGTACAGACTGTTCAATCTTCCTAAAAGGCGCAAATTATTATATAAGATTGGTGTCCCAGCAGCTCACCCTGCAGGAATAGTACCAGTAAGCCCGTAAACACCCCAGAATTAAAAATAAACCAAGAAAAAAGGTAAGAGAAATTTTGTAGTGAACAACCCCCTTTAACCTGTGTCTGGAATGAAATAGACAAGTCCAAGCAACGGGAATTCCCTTTTTTTCGCAAGTTTACAAAAATAAAACTGCTTAGTAAATAAACGAATTGTAGTTATTTGTAATCTTCCCCTATTTTAAAAATCCTATTTATAATACACCATAGTAGAAGGTAGGGTTACTCTTGGGGACTGAATCCCCAAAAACCAAAAACTTATTGGCATTTAAGCTACAGATATTGATCAAATCTATAACTGTTAAATAAAATCTTAAAATTGGGGGGAATTAAAAAAATAAGATGGGATAGGTGTGTTAAAAAAACCTTAACCCAACCCCGCCCGTAACAAATAAAAATTTTCCCCTTGTTGAGGGCTTTTAATTAAAAAAAATTTTCGAAATCCCGTAATGAGTGTAAAGACAAAAGGGGAGAACCCTAAAAAAAATTTCAATGGGCGAAAAGTGCCAAAAAATGTCTTTCCCGCTGTTATAATTTGAGAAATTAAGAGCAGGTTAATCAAGTTTTTAAGAGAAAAACAATGCCCAAAAACTTAATAATAATGACAATGGAAAAAATTGGGTCCCCAAAATTCTTTATAAAATGAAAAATTTTAAGCAAGGCCCCTTACATGAGGTTTTCACTTTACAGTTAGGATGTATGGTCCTGATGTACATGCTAAAAAGTGTCCCCTAGGGCTCCATTGGAGGGGGACACAAAAAAGTGTCTCTTGACTTCATTGGGGCCCGTATCGTCAGTATACACAATGGAGAGAATGGGGTATAGTAGATAGTGTTTTCCCTTATTGAGTCCCCTTGCAGAAATTGTTGGGAGGGTTTTGGGGTTTATTCCCTATAGGGACAAAGATTTTCCCGGTGATTTTTGGAGTGCGGGACCTGTATTTACCCTTCCTTGAGGTGTTGGTGTGGTGTGGTCAGGTGGCGTTCCAGTTGCTACCAGGCCAAGCTGGGACTGAAGGTAGCCAGAGGGGGGAAAGTAGGTTCTGCTAGGTGTTGGTGCAGCTTCTTCTACTGCTCCCATTATTGTGACATTTCCCTTTTCTCCTAGAACATAAGGATTAAGAAGGTTTTGCCTAGATCCAGCAGTTCTGCTGGGGGAAGCTCCATTGACCTGTCTATATATATATATATATATATATATATATATATATATATATATATATGATAATATATATGGATAGTTATCACTGAAGCTATGAGATCTATAGAGAAAGGAGGGCACTGAGTGGGCAAGGTACCTCACTGCTTGCACATACAGTAGGATAAATTTCTGCCTTCTGCTGGAGGTATACATCAGGAGGCCTCACTATGTATACCTCCAATATAAGGCACTTTAACAAGTCTGAAAACGGCCTAAATCTTACCCAAAGTAAAGTAGTGGGACAACATTGAGATTACCCTAGTTACAATTTTACCAGCCTACGAAGGAGAAGATAGGCTCATGGATCCATCTCTTTCCACTAGGTGCAACATGATTTCAACCATCGGCTTGCATCTTCTCAAGTGTCATGTTCTGGGCCTGGATGCTTACTGTATTCCTTAATTCCATAATATCCTCTACGCTAGAGATCTATAAAAAAAATAATTGAATGTATAAGTGGCAACAGCTTGAAACAAGGGCTTCACTGTAGAAAATGGCAAATGGGTAGGAAATGTGGAAGCAATTTAAAATGGTGTGTGCATCGAGAAAAGCACTGCGTTATCATGCCACTCCTCAGGAGTTGATGCATATGTCCTTAGAGCCACTTTCATACTCTAGTATTCAGCACTTTGTTTAAGCATGTGCAAGACAAAACTGGGATGAATCCTGCACAGAGAGAAACTAGAATGGAATGATTTGCTCTGTTTCCCGTGTATTGGACCTGTTCCCAGTGTTGGCTTACAAATACTGACCAAGATACAAAGGTATGATATTGGTCTTCATCTCAAGCATAAGAAATAATTTCCAAAATAGTTAGATACTAGATTTCAAATTCTTCGGACACATTTTGTACAAATACCATATTGCAAAACCACAATGGTGATCCAAATGTGCATCGTATATAAAGATTCAGAATGTGTATGAGTCTATGGTTACACGTCGTGTAACCAGAGGCTTTTGGGCCCTTATACCTGTAAAAGTGCCCCCTAACTACCCTGTGCTATTTATAATACTGGCAACTTTTCTTGTGACAAATGGGCCTTTGTGCCCACTTCAAGCACCGGTGGGTGCAACTACTACCTGCCATAGCTACAGCCCTTATTACCATAGAAGACTGTGTCATAGGCCACCACCTATGCTGAAGAGTACATGTTCAAAACTCAAGGGCCATGGGCAAAATCTGGCCCATCATGTTAGTTTATGTGACCCACAAGAGCTTAGAAGCACAGTGAGCACGGATGGATAAGCTCCGACCACACTTTCCCTCAAGGGTGTAGCCAGTACTTGGCAGAGGCGGTGGCTCCAGTACAGGGAGTGGGCACCCTGTTTGTTTCAGAGCTCTGGCATGCCCTCCACATCGCTCTGTTAAGCAGCTCACAAGCAATAGCACAGCTCTGACAGCCCTATCAAGGCACCTTAGCCACCCTCCAAATGAGCCTTTAAGGGCAACTACAGCGGGTACGGAAAGTATTCCTTGCAGATCCTCTCCAGTTCCCTCAGGTTGGATGGTGAATGTTGGTGGACAGCCATTTTCCAGTCTCTCCAGAGATGCTCAATTGGGTTTAGGTCAGGGTTCTGGCTGGGCCAGTCAAGAATGGGCACAGAGTTGTTCTGAAGCCACGCTTTGTTATTTTAGCTGTGTGCTTAGGGTCATTGTCTTGTTGGAAGATGAACCTTCAGCCCAGTCGGAGGTCCAGAGCGTCTGGAAGAAGTTTTTATCCAGGATATCTCTGTACTTGGCTGAATTAATCTTTCCTTCAATAGCAACCAGTCGTCCTGTCCCTGAAAAACACCTACATAGCATGATGCTGCCACCACCATGTTTCACTGTTGGGATTGTATTGGGCGAGTGATGAAGTGCCTGGTTTTCT
The DNA here is from genome assembly GCA_025379985.1 of Phyllomedusa bahiana. Lineage (NCBI taxonomy): Eukaryota > Metazoa > Chordata > Amphibia > Anura > Hylidae > Phyllomedusa > Phyllomedusa bahiana. The sequence goes on along the minus strand of JAODAL010000078.1, from coordinate 21,405 downwards.
CGCACACATACCGCTTACAATTAACACCAAAAAGTTCAATCTTTGTCTCATCAGACCAGAGAATCTTATTTCTCATAGTCTGAGAGTCCTTCATGTGTTTTTTGCAAACTGTATGCAGCTTTCATATGTCTTGCACTGAGGAGAGGCTTCCGTCGGCCGCACTCTGCCATAAAGCCCCGACTGGTGGAGGCTGCAGTGATAGGTGACTTTGTGGAACTTTCTCCCATCTCCCTACTGCATCTCGGGAGCTCAGCCACAGTGATCTTGGGGTTCTTCTTTATCTCTCTCACCAAGGCTCTTCTCCCACGATTATATAGACAGGTGTGTGCCTTTCCTAATCAAGTCCAATCAGTTTAATTAAAAAAAGCTGGACTCCAATGAAGGAGTAGAACCATCTCAAGGAGGATCAGAAGGAAATGGACAGCATGTCAGTTAAATATGAGTGTCACAGCACAGTGATATTTCAGTTTTTCTTGTTTAATAAATTTGCAAAAATATCTACATTTCTGATTTTTTTTCTTTCAAGATGGGGTGCAGAGTGTACATTAATGAGCAAAAAAATGAACTTTTTGGATCTTACCAAATGGCTGCAATGAAGCAAAGAGTGAAAAATGTAAAGGGTCTGAATACTTTCCATACCCACTGTATAATGCTGATGTTGCCCTAGGTCAAAATGAATTTGACACCCCTGTGATGCTGGCACTGGCAGTTGCATCCAACAAAATCTCTCATTTGTTGCTTGCCACTTTTCCATGTACTAACATTTTCTGTGCTTTTTGTGTAATGGCACAAGGGTCGTATTCAATCTGAAAATCAGAACCATGCCTCTAAAACATAGATGGACAGCATGTCATAGAATAGTTCACATAATTTGCAATGTTTTTAGTAACAACAAAAATGGATTATTTCGATGGGTAGAGACTAAACACTTAAATTTGCCCAGTCCATTGAGCCAATATAAAGAAATGCCATCATGTATGTTTAATAATGTATCACGGCAACTTGAGCAGAAAACCACAACTGGTTCAATATTCAGATTTGGCTGTTTCAGAAGTCTTAGATCAGCTTCATAAATTATATAATAGGGAACTTGTTCTCTGTTTCAAGATTTCTCTGTATCCTGACACTTGTGGTTTAAAAATCCTTCTTTGAATTTAACACAAAAATATATTGATGACAATTTACCCAAAAAGTCTGATGCTGAATGACTTACACCATGTGCACCAAGTCCCAGCCAGGTCCAATTAGAATTAATAGAGTAGTCTAATCTGTGCCAGACGTATGGAAAAGATTTCTGGCCACGCTTTGATGGCTCTCTTTGTTCCCCTTTATGCTTGGATGTTCTTAGAACTCCCATAGAGGTAAATGGTAAAAGCTGCACATGCGTGGCCAGCTTTCTGCTGCCTATGGCCATCACAGATCCACGCCAAGAGTCAGGTAGGTTAGGAGACTGGACATCAAGGTCAAGATCAGAAATGATTTGACTTACAAATGTAGTCAGCAGAAGGGGGTATAATGGAAAATGACCATATTCATGTCACATAGGACGTCATGCACATGTCATGTAGTTATTGAAAGGAAAGGAAGAAGTTGAATGGTGCAAAATGGTAAAAATTATAAAAAAAACAATTTTTGACAATTCCCAGACCGTTCTAGTGCTGCGACTCCAAGACTCACTGTCGGTCTTTATTTACTGCAGCAGAGATTTGCCTCTACTCCTACATGACCAATGGTAGACAGCATGAGTTCACTGCTTGGATGCAGCAATCAGGTGGGTATACAGAGGTGTCACCCTCCAAGGTGCCCATGTACAAAGGATCAAAGTCAGAGGCGTAATTTGAAGCTCCTGGACCCTGATGCAAAGAATGAAATAGGGCCCCCCAGTTACCATGTGTCCCTACAACCATGGTGTCTTTTTATGTGGCAGGAGGGCTTTTGTGCCCCCTCAGACTTCTGGGCCCAGTAGCAGCTGCTACCTCTGCCCCCCCTCCTCCCTCCTATATCTACACCCCTGATTAAAGTTGGGCAAACCCAGGACTGATTATCTTATGTGTGCGGGGGTGAGCAAACTGGTCAGGCATGTTGAATTTAAGCGCCCAATCCAATTGTTCTCAAGGGCAGTGTGTCACCGTGACATATTCCCTGGCTGAATGTGCATGCATGTATGGGGAGGATAAGCTGTCGGCTGGAGGAATGGTTGTCAGCCTACAGCTATTGTTATTAGCATTTTATTCATTTATATAATGCTGACATCATTCCATACCACTGTAAGTGATTATCACATGTATTGCCACCTTTACGTTCACCATAGATACATTTTAACTGGACCAGGGCTAGTTATGTAATGCCAATAGGGGTCTCCTAACTCACTATCAAATCTAGATTATGGAACAAAGTAGCATTGGAACAGTCGCCTGCTTAGGGCCTTCAACGAGTCCAAAATAGCTGTTTTATGTGACTATCGTTACTTGTACAAAAAACACTTCCTGTCATTGTCTAAATATGAAAATGATGTATATACCCAGTCAAGATAGAAGGTCAGGCCTGTATGGAGTCATAACCTGAGAAATTAAGAGTTGTGTTAACAGGTTTATTCAGTTTTTAAAGCAGAATATACAAACATTTCTTAATGAATAACCGCTCTATGTCTATGTGTAACACCATCTCCAGTATGTGGTGTTGCAGGACCATCTTATCCATTGGGCTCACTAAACTAGACAGTCTGAGGGTCTGTCCCCATAGTCCGGGTTTTCACCCGGTTTTACAGATGGTTTTCAGTTTTGAAAGCCGTCTGTAAACCGGGTGTCAACCTTTTACACGGACTTCAATGGAGAATCCGTGGAGCGGTCCCCACTGCATTTTCTGCCGGACGGTTTGTTAGACCGCCGGCGGTTAATTTTTCCGCCCGGTTTTTGGGCGGAACATGACCATGTCGGCGCGAAGGGGGAAGGCTTGAATCCGCAAACCACGGACAAAAGCTGACCCCTGCGTGCCGTTTATGCCTCCTCTAAACAGAGCAAATACCGGTCGGGATTTCTGACCGGTATTTGTCCTGTGCCGTGTTAACAGCCCCTAAGAATGAACCACATTTATCACTGTGGCCTAAGCTGTTTAATAAATTTGGCACATCTTTTTCCACTGTTCTGTAACTTTACACCACCAATTAGCCGGCTTAGTTTATGTTAATAATTGTGTGAACATTTTGGCAAAATTTCATTAGTACATCTGCCCCTCTGTTTGCAGTGCACATTTGCTATATGCTCCAGGAAAAGGTCCTGGCCAATATGTGCAACAGATCCATAGGCTCTTATTGACCCGATGGAGGTCAAACCTTATTGACCCGATGGAATACTATGGGGATGGCTTCCACTGTATGGCTATACGGTGGCATCTGTTGGAGATATAGATCAAGGGTATATATCAGAAGTTCCTTCTAAAGTATTCCTCTGATGGACACAGTGTGAAAAGAGCCTAGCCTTCAAGGGCTTGAAACTCTTACATCAGCACTATTTTACTATAGCCAGGAGGGATGACACAGCAAATGTCAGTACATGACTATATTGATAGATTGAGGTCTGTGAAAGTTGTTAGACAAGTGTCTCATAGGAGCCACTGGGAGTTTTTTTGATTGCATATGGTGTTTTTGAGGAGACGAGCTTTCTGGGACATCCAGAATTCTTGTATATTACATGATGCTGCTCGGTACTGGCAGCTCCCAACACAATTAGTCTTCATGCAGGGTATTTAGCTTTACACATAGCCAGGAGGCTGGATTGATTTTTTGAAGGAGAAGAAAATTGCACATTAAACATTAAGCATTCCTTTTTTTTGATTTTCAAATAAATCACAGAGCTTTGGTGTTAATCTTTTAATTCGGAAAGACAGAGTGATATTTCACATACAGTGAACATGCTAGCAGAGACGGATCGCTAGAGCATACCTATTGATTAAACCTCACACAACAGATGGTTAATTGTGTTTCCATAACTAAATTCAATAGGTTGTTAAATTCCAACTAAAAATAGAAAGCATATGTCATCAATGTACCTATGTGCTGTTCTGTATGTATTCATATAGGTGTGTTCCAAATAATAATTCAATACTCATGAAGGCTAAACACATTTTCCTCTACTAACGGAGCACCTATCGGTTTGTACCTTCTTGCACTTTTGAGATGAAGCTGGCCATACATATAGGAAAAAGTTTTCTAATGCTCCAATATCTGCAGGACTACCCAACAATCTTTTATGTATGGAGGCCTGCCGACTATGCCCAGGTGGCAGATTATCCGAGAAGATTTATAGGGCATGTTCAAATCCGTTGAAGATATAAAAGGTTTCATTCCCCCTAAAATAAAAAAATTTTGGCCCCCATAACCTGCGAAAAAAAATTCATTGGGACAGGGGTTTTTGGTCATTTTATTATTTTATTATTATTATTATTATTATTTCTTTTAAAGCGCCATTGATTCCCGGCGCTGTACATTAAAAGGGGGGTTACATACAAACATAACAACACAGCACAATGAAAGTTTTAATGAAAATTGGCACACAGAGGGAAAAGGGGCCCCACCCCGAGGCTTAAACTAAAGGAGGGGGAAAGAGACGGGGGGTGAGGGCAACAGTTTGTGGAGAAGTAGTGACAAAAAGGGTTTTAGTGTGGGTTTAAAGGGGCAAGCCTGAAAAATGGGTTTTAGGTTGCTTTTGAAGCGGGTGAAAGGGGAGGAGGTCTGATGTGTTGGGCATATTCCAAGGGGGTGAAGCAGGGAGAATTTTTTTGGAAGGTTGTGTGAGGAGCTGAAAAGGGGGAGAGCAAGGGAAGGTCCTGTAGGAGGGAGTTTTGCGTAAAGGGGGAAAAAATTTTGGAAATAGGGGCAGAGATGTAGGGAGGGGAGAGTCATGGAAGCCTTGTGGGTCATGGTTTAGTAGCTTGAAATAAATTTCGCTGGCAATGGAAGCCAGTGAAGGATTGGCAAGGGGAGAGCAGAAGATAGCGAAGGAAGAGGGGGATAAGACGGGCAGCAATTAAAGGGATGGGATTGAGGGGCGGGGGGTGCTAAGGTGGGGGCCACGAAAAGGGATTTGCAGTATCAAGGCGGGAAACAAGGGCATGGACCACATTTTTGTAGTATCATATTAGGAATGAGCGTTGCATTGTACCCATGAGTCAGCTGTCTTCCTATGGGTTAACCATGGGTAGACATGGGTACCCATTGTTTTAGAGGAAATCCTGGTTTGGCTATATTAAAACATATTCTTATTCTTTTTTTTAATTAGACTTTTGTTCTGTACGTGTATGACCAGCTGATAAATCCTCTTCAGAGCCAGAACCATTTTCAAATTGTTGTCTATCTGCTCCATCAGTTTAAAATTTGTGTTGAGCATTACTTGGTTTTCGACCCGGGCGATAGTCGATATCGGCCACCATCATAAGGTTTTCGTAGTGAGCGTCGATTATGACGAACCAAAAGTCATGGGAGAGCAACAACACCTTTATTATTACACCCAAACAGGGGTGGAGAAGCGGAATTAAATCCCCAACATCAAATGATACGTGCCACATCTTAGGCAACACACTTAGGTTATAAAAGACGAAAAAAAAACACACACCATTCACTATCCCTGTCTTTTACCACAGCATGACCCTTAAACCCATCACCCACAAATTAAAAAGTGCCAGAAGGCGTAGATTTTAACCATCATCTTTTTTTGAACTGGACTTTGAATATCCCTGTCCCTGAACGCAGCTAGCCCCCAAACCTGCATGCCCCCCAATTTAAAAAGTCCGGAAAAAGGAGCTTTCACCACCTTTTTTATTTCACTGGACATTGACTATCCTGTCCTGTACCGCAAAATGACCATAAACTTCTGACCCCCAGATAAAAAGTCCCGGAAAAAGGATCTGTTAGTCGTACTGTTATGTTTTTCGTAAAAATACAGGGTTTTTTTTTGCCCTTTCTTTCACCTATGGTGAATATAAAATTGCTTTTTTTAAGATTTACGTATGCGCGTCAATGAACAATGGGGGGTGCGCAAAAGTCAAAAAACACGTAACTTTTTAGTTTGAATAAATAAACGGTATTTTTTGCACCTTTCATTACTTGGTGAATATAGAAAGCTGTTTTAAGATTTACAACCCCGCGTCAATAAAGTGCGGGGGTGCGCAAAATCAAAAACACGTAACTGTGTGTTTTCGACGATACACGGAAATTTTGGCAACAAACAACCTGTGCTGACTACAAGTTTTCTGGATTGTAATTTAATTTTTCAAGGGGGAAAAATCAATACAGGTGGAATGGGAAAAATTTGAAAATGAAAACCTATCTGAAAAGTAACTGATAAAAAATGGAGTTTTGCCCCGTGATTTTTACGGGGGGGAGATCCTTTAAAATTCTCTAGCTAACTATATAAAATCTTCCAATCTCTAACTAAAAAAATTTGGAAAGGGATCACACTAATATAAGGTTTCTCTGTGAAGAAATAACTAATTTCGCTGAGCTGTTTGGCCCAAAAACAGAGCGCACGTCCTATCCCTATGAGACGCTGAGAGACACTGAGGCTGAACAGGAAACGCTGTTCATGTAATCAAGGGCATGGATTTTTCCAGCCAATCGCAACCATACACATCCCAGTCCCTGACTCGCACACACATCTCACCCCCGCTCTATTCTGTAATCTGATTTGCTACCGCCAAAATTACAGGAACGCCGAAAAGGCGCGTCTTAATAAAAAGCACCAAATTTTAACCTTAAAATCGCAAATCTAAAATTTCGATCACCATAAAAACTGGGCCGATTTTTCAATTTTTCGAAAAAAAATCGCTCAACACTAGTTAGAATAGATAACACCTTGGTGAAAATAAAATTTTGCAAAAGCTAGGTCTATGACTTTTGGTTTTATGACAAACAGTGCAGAATTTATGGGCTTTGGTCTTTTTACCCACTACAGAAAGAGATCTTGAGCTTTTAGAACCACAACTGAGGCTTGAACAAGATGTGCACCTTGCCAGTGTAAGCACCTATCCCCAATGGTGGGAAACAGAGACGGAAGCCTGAGAAGCCTCACGGGTCCTTGTAAGAAACAACACCAGAAGGGAAAATGTCACGGACCCCCGCGACCTCTGTCTCGGGTTTCCAGGGGCGTCCGTGGGTGCGACTCCCAGCGACCCCGTCCCCACGTCAGGTTCCCGGGTCCGCTCTTCCCATCCCCCCCCCTCAAATTACCCCGGCGCGCTCCTGCTCCGCACCCCCGTCTCCCGGCGCGTGGCTCCCCCCCAGGGCGCGCGCGCCCGGGTGTTTTTAAATTTTAAAAGGGGGATTGCCCCGTTAATTGGGGTATTGCCGGGGGCTGCTCCTATTTTGGTCGGCCCCTTCCTGCCGCCCTCGCCGGATCCTTAGTGTGTTTTAAACCCCTGGAGAAAGGTTCCAGCCCCATCTTGTCTATCCGTGTACCTTTCCCCCCTTTCCTACGTTTTTTTCGACCACGTACTTGCCCCTGCCCCGACCTTCTCCCAGTCCCCCGTTTACGATCCAGAGCCCCTGTCTTGACCTTCTGCCCTTCCCCCACAAACAGCTTGCCTGACGAATCTGAAACCTACCCTTGGCCCCCCCCGCGGCAACCCCGCCAGGGAAACGACATGGTAGACCCCCGCCCACAAGTCTTGCCGCTTTGGGCGGGCTCGGGTGAATACCGGGACCTACTTAATTCCTTTTCCCTGGCTGGGTTTCCCACCATCGCCTGCGTGGCCAGCGGAGCAACTACCCGTCCCGAAACAGTAGGTAGGGAACAAACAGTGACCCTTTATGGAGGCCTGCTGACTTTTCCGGGTTTGCAGATGACCAAAAGATGTATAGGCCGTTCATCCCAATGCCCCCTCCCACTGTCGGTACAACGGGGGAAAAACGCCCCTGCTTACCCCAAAGTGAACACGGGAGAAAAAAACCCAGAAAAAACAAATACAAAAAAAAGCGCCAAACAAAAAAAGGGGCAAAAAACCGTTTTGGGGCATATCAGTATCAAATCAAAAGGAAAGGGGAGAGTCAGAAAGACAAAGCCTTTCCCTCAGAAATAAGAAGTAGCAACCCAAAGGAAACCGGCAGGGGAATTCAAAAGGACAAATACAAGCACAATTTGGAGGGCAAAGGGAAGGGTCAAGTCCCGGTCCGGGATGCCTTTTGGATTGGCCCTCTGACACCCCAAAAACCGCACAAATCACAAAACTGAAAGGGAAGGGAAAATCTGAGGGGAAAAAAGGGGGCTGCCCCATAAACAACTTTTTTAACTATCTGCTGCCTAGAACAAATTAAAGGCAAGAAACAGACAAAAGTGGGAAAAAATTAATTAACATACGGGTTGAAACCCAATCAGATCATGTTTAGCACATGCCAAAAGGGAACCCCCACAAAAACCCGTCCCCAAATTATGGCGCAGCCTCTGCTGTACTTTATGGACCGTGGACCTTGTTGCGGTATGAATAGACACGGTCATGACAATCCTGTTGCCCATACGTGCACCACAGCTAGGGTTGGGGAGTTTGTACAAATAAAGGATTCCTTAAAAAAGAAAACATAAAATTTAAATTGACTATCCCCATAAAGTCTCCTTTAAAAAATCCCCCACACCCCCCGAAAAAAGGGATCCGAATAAGGTGGACCCCCCCTAAATTTAGGCACTTCACAGCAACAAAGAGGGGGACCTTTGACTAAAATCCCATTTTCAAAAAAGTGGGAATGATCATGTTGCGGGCTGAGACAAAGCATCGTTTTCTTACAAAACATAGGGCCACATGTAAAAAACGCCCTTGGCCCTAAAGATTTTCCTTATTGCCCCACAAAAACCAAAATCAAGCCCACACAACCAATCAAGCACCCCTTACTTTTCATAAAGTCCCTCGAAAGAATGAAAAACGGGCGCTCTGTTTGGGTTTTTTGCGATGGGCAACAAAAAAAATTTCTTAGCCCAAGACAGTTTTCATACATGCCCCCCCAAAGAGATCTCTCAACGTTGTTGCTGAGCTGGAATTTCCCGGGGTTCCGGGAAAGAAAGGGTCCCTGATATTCAGAAAAATTTCCCCTTGAAATGGAAAATTTCCCTCGAAAATTTACCCCTTTTGGGTTTAACAAGTTCAATGAAAAGGTGGAGAGATCCTTATCCCTCTTTGAGGAAGATTTTTCTTTTTTCTTCTATTTTTCAATTGACTTTTTGAAATTTTCCCAAAACCAAAACTCCCAAAATTTAAACATCAAAAAAAAAAAGGGTAAAATAAGTCCTGATGTTTGTTTCCAACTTATTTTGAAAAACAGTATAAAAGAAAATTCAATAAAAAAAGATTTGTTATCAGTTACTAGGGGTTGAATTTTCCCCTCCTATTTAAAACCCAAAAATTAAAATCTTCAGCTCAGCTCCACCAGGCCGGAGCCGTGATCTTTGAGCTTAGAAACCCATCCCTAAAAGGAGTTTTGAGGTAGCCCTTGGACGCACCTAAAATACTCAAAATTGGGTTTTCAAAATGGTGCTTTCTCCCCCCCCTTCTGCAGTTTTTGCTTCTCTAAGGGAAAAATAAATTTGTATAAACACATAAGCCCCTCCCACAGGCCAAAAAGGAATATTTTTGGTAATTTGAGAACTGGTTTCCATTCTAAAAAGTAAGATTTGAAAAAATTTAATTTCAAAGGGACAAAACCCACCAGCGAGAAAAAGAGAACATCTGGTAATCGTCGCACATATTCTAATAGAAATTAGACAAAAAAAAAACTAGGAAAGTTAAAAACTTTTTAAAAAAGGTTAAAACCCCCAATTTTTTTCCATTTTGGTGAAATCTAGTCTTTTTCCCTTTTCGGGAACATGGATGTCTTTGTTTTGTCTTTGTGTTCATTTCTTTTTGTTTAGCCCAATTTTTTTGGCATTTTTTTTTGTATTCCCCCATTTTTTAAAGTTAGAAATGTTTCGACTCATTTAAAATTTTGTTCACCCCCTTTTTAGGCCCAAAAACCCAAATTCAGGAAATTTTGTTTTCCTCCCACTTTTCATCATTTTGTTCTTTTATCGCATTGTCCTGATTTCGCAAACCCCCCGGATAGATGGTTTCGAAATAAAGGACACATTTTTGCTGAATTTAAAGTGATCTCCTACAAAGTTTCTGTATACAAGACAAAACTGTTCATTTCCAAAATCACCAAAAAACCGTTGCTTTTTTCTTCATAAATCCGGGACCCCCATTGATTTTTTAAAATTTAAAGGAGGACTCCCCCAAAAAATTTTAACACTGGTCTTTCAAGCAAAATTTGCCCCCAACTCCAGAAATTTTCATCATCCTTAAGGGAAAAAACCCTCTGAGGAACAGTTCCTTTTCCCAAAAGGGGTCATGTTTTCCACCCCTCGGGAATCTCCTAACCCTCCATAAATTAGCCATATTCTGTATGTGTAAGCACAAAGATTTCAGAAAATTAGTTTAGAACAATGCTATGAATAAACTACTGTTTCCTATACTAACAGCATCTACTGTCTTGTTGGAAGATAAATCTCCGTCCCAGTCTCCCGGGCTTTTGCAGACTCCAACAGGTTTTCCTTCCCGAATGGCCTGTATTTGGGTTTTCCCTCCATCTTCCCCAATTTTAAAAAACCCTCTTTCCCCGTCCCCCCCGGGTGAAGAAAGCCCCAAAACCCTTAGCTGCCACCAAACCAAAGTGGACAAATGGGGGTGGTGTGTTTCGGGGGGTGAACCCGGTTCTTTTACGCCAAACATATCGTTTTACATTAAACCAAAAAGCAAAAAATTTAAAAACCCCGAAAGTCAAATTTTAAAAACCCAAAAATTTTTTAAAGGGGGTGTCAAAGAGCCGCCAATGGGAAAATAAGCTTTAAAACCCCGGGAAAATTAAACCCTTTTTAAAAACCAAACGCTGGGGCCCCCGTAGAAGCTCTTGTGGTTGCTTTGGCCTTTGCTTACAAGAGGTCAGACCTGAGACCGCAGGGGAATTGAAAAGGAGAGGCAAGGTAACTCTTTTGCTGCGTAACAAGAATCAGGTGATTTGGGAAAATTTTAAATTTGGGGAAAAAAGACTCTAAAAAACCAAAGTAATCTATTCTGAAATTTTCCACAGTTTGTCTGGACCTTTTAAAATTTGGGAATTTAAGCTGACATTACTTTCTTAACAAAAAAGATTAGTTTCTACTTAAAAAAAATAAAAAGTTTTCACAAATGACCTGTTTTTCAAAAATTCAAAAAGATTTTTTTTTGGAATTTAATATCATTTTAAAGGTTTTTGGGTTTATCCCATATATAATATTATAGAAAAAAGCAGACAAAACATTTCAATTAAAAGTCCCCTTCAAAAATAAACTTAATCTTGGGATATAAACATCTAACATTTATTTGCAAAAAACAAGTGCTTTTTCCCGGGAAAACCCCCTTTTTTTTTTGGCGTCCAACCTTTCCCGGGCACTTTGTGGGGGAACACCCTGTGCAGAATTTTTCTCTTATCTCAAACCCGAAATCGTGCCTGCAGAGAATCCCTTTTTTTTAATTTGAAACCAACCCATAGCCCAAATAAACCCTGCGACCCCTTAGGGGGGCCCATAAATTTAGGGGGTCCACCAGGGTTTTATATTTGGTAGGGAAAAAAAGTAGTTTTGGGGGCTTTCTGCTCTCCCCCAAATTTTGTGGGGTTCCCCTGATATGTGACCGAAAACATTTTAAAACCTTTTTAAATTTTTTTGCTACCCTTTTGCTGCGTTTTTTAAAATTTTTAAATTTTAGCAAAGGGGGTGGGGGACCCCTCTCGTTTTAGCTAAAAATTTTATTACCCCCTCCCCTAACCCCTTTTTAAAATTCTTTGGCTTCTCATTTGTCGGATTTTCCCATAAGTGCCCGGTCTGCGTCTGTGACAAGCAAAAAATTTGAGTTAAAAATGGTGAAAAACTACAGTAGAAAAAGGTGGGAAAAAATTCCCGGTGGAAAACAAACATGTCCCGCAAAATGAGCTAGTACTCTCGAAAGCTTACCATCAAACAAAAAAATTTTAGTTTTAAAATGTAAAAATAAAAGATTATCGTTCTTACAATAGAGTAAAAAATGAAGGGTGGATTTCCCCCCCTTCTGGGGACAAATTTTTTCACTGTAAAAAATTCAAAGGAAGAAGAAATTTCGTTTTAAAGGGGGTTGTCCCAAAACAATTTTTAAAAACCCCCCCCCTCCTTTCCCCCTTTGGGTAAAAAAATTTAAACCCCTACATAAACCCCCCCATCACCCCCTGTTCCAAGCCCCCTCCGTCTCTCACTGAGATGTCAAAGGGACATAGAACCCCTAAACCCCCCACCAAGGGCCCCTGATTTAGCGCTGTTTTGGGCACATGAAAGCTTCATTTCAGGGATTGATGACTTTTTTAGCCCTCCCTCTATTTCCCCGAACATGACAACATCATGAGGGACCGGGGTTTAACCCCCCGGGGCCCCTGGCAAGGGCGGAATGACAGTGATGGGAGAAATAAGTATGGGGTTTAAAATTTTTTCCATTTTAAAAACAAGGGAGGCGAAAAGGGGGGGTTTTTTAAAACCCCCTTTTAAATTTCCCCTTTTAAACTTGCATAAGTAAATGGAAATAAAGACTGATCCCGAAAAAAGTAACCATTTTTTGCTTTGGGTTTTAAAAAAGTGTATAAAGGGTGGCACTGTTCTTTAAGAAAATAACCATGTTTTTTATCTAAAACCTAGTTTTAACCCCCCTTTTTATAAAAAGGGGAAAAAAAAAAAAAAAAAACTACAGAAACCCACCTTTTTCCCTTTTTTATTCTATGGGCAAACAAAAATGGCTCCGGGGGAAACCCGCAAAAGAAACACCAATAAGGCATCAGAGCAAATTCATTTCTATGGACATATTCTCCCCTTAGGACATGTTAACATGAAAAACCCATCATGGATCCACAGCAAAATCCAAGACAATAACCTCGGATTTCTCAATGAATTTTCTTTCTGTAGCGGTGGATTTTGCCAGTTTTGAATGCGGATTAGCTTCAATGGGTTTAATCCATGTCTTGTCTATCCATCTGCACCAATAAAGGCTTGTTCACACGGCTTATTTGGACGAGGTTTTCGACGAGGTTTTCGGAGCGTTTCCTTGTCCAAAACGCTTCCAAAACGCCCCCAGTTCATTTAATTGATTCCTATGTAAATCCTCGTTGTAGTTCACACACGACTAGGTTTTTACACGCTTCTTTGGAAGCACTGAAAAAGATGTGTCATGTCAATTCTTGAAGCGTATTTTCGACGCGGTTTTGGCCGCGGTTTTCGTCCTGGCTATTAATTTGTATGGGTGAAAACCTCGACGAAAACCTCATCCAAAACCTGATCCAAAACCTCGCCGAGAAACGCCTCTAAAACCTCTTCTGAAGAAGCGTGTTTCAGGCGAGGTTTTGGGCGCGGACACGCTCCAAAAACCTCATCCAAAACCTCGTCCAAATAAGCCGTGTGAACAAGCCCAAAAAGAAGTGTCATGTCAATTCTTGAAGCGTGTTTTGGCGCGTTTTCGGCACGGTTTTGGCCGCGGTTTTTGTACTGGCTATTAATTTGTATGGCTGAAAACCTCATCGAAAACTTCATCCAAAACCTGATCCTAAACCTCGCCGAGAAACGCCTCTAAAATCTCTTCTGAAGAAGTGTGTCTCAGGCGAGGTTTTGGGAGCGTAAACACTCTGAAAACCTCGTCCAAATAAGCTGTGTGAATATACCCTAAGGGTCATGTCACTTATATTATTTCAGACCACAGATTTCCAAATTCACTTTGGAAAAACCAATGCTGTATGAACTATGCTGCCATTTCCCATTGGACATACTGGGACATAGATTACAGGCAGAATGCACCAAAATATGTACAAGATTACATAGTGTCAATGGGGCATTACAGTATTGGTTCTCTGTGAGAAAAAGCATATAATATGTCACCTTATGCAGCATCATACAGTGGCACTGTGATCAGGATGCAACCTCTTCTGAAAAAGCGTGTTTCAGGCGAGGTTTTGGGAGTGAAAACACTGAAAACCTCGTCCAAAACCCCGTCCAAATAAGCCGAGTGAACAAGCCCAAAAAGAAGTGTCATGTTAATTCTTGAAGCGTGTTTTCGGTGCAGTTTTGGCGCGTTTTTGCAGCTGTTTTTGGCGCGGTTTTGCCACTTTTTCGGCACGGTTTTGGCCGCGGTTTTTGTCCTGGCTATTAATTTGTATGGGTGAAAAACTCGTTGAAAACCTCATCCAAAACCTCTCCAAGAAACGCCTCTAAAACCTCTAATGAAGAAGCATGTTTCAGGTGAGGTTTTGGGTGAGGAAACGCTCTGAAAACCTCGTCCAAAACCTCATCCAAATAAGCCGTGTGAACAAGCCCAAAAAGAAGTGTCATGTCAATTCTTGAAGCGTGTTTTGGCACGCTTTCGGCACGGTTTTGGCCGCGGTTTTTGTCCTGGCTTTTAAAATTTGTATGGGTGAAAACCTCGTCGAAAACCTCATCCAAAACCTGATCCAAAACCTCGCTGAGAAACGCCTCTAAAACCTCTTCTGAAGAAGTGTGTTTCAGGCGAGGTTTTGGGAGCGGAAACACTCCGAAAACCTCATCCAAATAAGTTGTGCGAACATACCCTAAGGCCCTGTTCACACGACGGATTTGGCCACGGTTATGGCCGCGGGGATCCGCCCGGGTTTCCGCGGCCAAAACCCCGGCGGCCAAATCGCCCCCTTATTTTTTTTAAACGGGGGTTTTTTTTTTGGAAACCGCGTTAATATTCAAAAAACCACGGGTTTTCCCCGCGGCTCCGGGGCCGGGCCTGCCAAACCCCGCGTGTGATAAACCCACTTTCGGGTTAAATTTTCCGGAAAAGGGAGGTTTCCTGCGCGGGGGGGTGGCCCCGCCGCGGGATGGTGGGCGGCGGGGAAGGGCTGGGGCGCCGCTTTTTTCCGCTCTGTTAATTGGCATGGGGGCAAACCCTCGGGCGCAAGTCCCGCCCCAAACCATGCTCCCCTGCCGCGCCGAGACCCCCGCCCCCCGGGCCCGCGGGGGGCCGCAAAACCCCCATGGGAGGATGGGGAATTTGTGGGGGGGTTCGCACAGGGTTTCCCCGCGGGGGAAACCCCGGCCAAACCCCGGGGCCGTGTGAAACGGGGGCCCAAAGGGGTCATGTCCCCATTTTTTATTTCAGAACCACAGTTTTCCCAAAATTCACTTTAAAAAAACCCAAATGCTGTAGAACTTTTTCTGCCACCCCCAAATTGGACAATACGGGGACACAGTTTAAAGGCGAATGCCCCAAAAAATACTTTAAAAAATTACATATGTAAAGGGGAGTTACAGAAAGGGTTTTCCGGGGAGAAAAAGCATATAAAAAATTTTTCACCTTGGGTCAGCATCAAAACAGTGGCACTGGGGATCGGGAAACCCTAATCTATTAGTCAGTGGGGGCCCCCTTTAAGGGGGGTCTTTTTTACAGGGGAGAAACGGGTTTTTTTCATGGGATAATCCTCTTATACACTATAATATCCAGAAAGAAAATCAAACAAATTTTTATCCTTGGGCCCCTTTTAAAACTCCATAAGGATAAAGACAATTTTGGCATTCACAGCGCCACATATTTTTTAAACTATTTTTTGCATAACCACATTCTGGAATGAATCACTTTTTAATTTTTTTGATGTTGCAGTGTGTGCTATGTAATGTGACTCTTTTAAGTTTTTGCAATTTTCTCGGACCTGAAAGGTTCAAAGGGGCGTTCCCTTCATTTAATTAAATGGTTTGACTGGGCCATTTTTTGGTGAAAGTAACTGGAAGATAATGCACAATGCATAAAAGGGAATACGGGCTAAAAAGCAAAAATTTAAAAGATGGAAATACCCCTTAAGTCCATTTTTTTTTTTTTTTTTTTTTCAGCTTTTTATATTTTCCTAGGCCGTAAAGGGGTTTCCAAATTAATAACTACCTGGTTGTTGCTGGGCACAGAAAATGTAGTGATGGCAATGCCTGCCTGAACAGAGAGCCAGCTACAATCAGGAAGCTAACAAATGAAAACACTCTTTTCAAGGTAACCTGCCAGGGGGTTTGTGCTGCCCTATCTGAAAGCAGGATGGGATAGAGGGAGAGAACCTGATATAGGGTTTATAATAGGGGGGGAAGAGGATTTAGCTCGTGATATATGGGTTTTATTTTTAAGGGGGAGGGGGAAGCAGAGCTCTTGATAAATAGGGTTATATGATGGGAGGATAGAACGGGATTTCTGTGATAAAGGGTTATATGATAGAGGAGAAAGCTGAGCTCTGTGATAAAATGGGGTTATAAATAGAGGGAAAAAAGCTAAAGCTCTGTGATATATTTTTGGGGGGGGGGTTGGGGGGGTTTTTTTGTTTTTTGGGTTATATGATAAGGAGAGAAGCTGAGCTCTGTGATATATAGGGTTAAAAAGGGATAGAAGGAGAGAAGCTAAAGCTTTTGTATATATGGGGTTTATATATAGATGAAAGCTGACCCTCTGTGAATATATAGGGTTATATGATAAGGAGAAAAACTAGGCTTGTGTTTATATGGGGGTTTTTAAAAATGATAGAGGAGGGGACCGGGCCTGTAAATTTTATAGGGTTAAATGTAGGGAAAGAAGCTGAGTTTTCTGGTTTAAAATGGGGTTATAGGATAGAGGAAAAAGGGGGCTAAAGTTTCAAAAAAATAAAAAAGGGGGGTTAAATGAAAAGAGGAGGGGAATTTGAGCTCTGGGAAAAAAAGGGTTATATGAAAGAGGAGAAAAAGCTGGGGTCTTTTAATATGGGGTTAAAATGATAGAGGAGGGGAAGCTGAGCTCTTTTGATTTTTGGTTATAAAAATAGAGGAAAGGGGAAGCGAGCTCGGTTATAAAAATAGGTTTTATTTTATAGGGGAAAGGGGAAGCTGAGCTCGGGTAAATTTAAGGGTTAAAATATAGAGGGGGGGGGAAAACCGAGCACGGAAATATAGGGTTAAAAGATAGGGGAAAGAACCCACTTCTGTGATATATGGGGTTTATATGAAGGGGAAAGAAAACCCCAATTTTTCCTGTAAATTATATGGGGTTATAGGGAAGGGGAAAAGGGGAAGCTGAGTTCTTGGTTTAATATATGGTTTATATAAAAAGGGGGAAAGAAGCTAGTTCTGTGATATATGGGGTTTTAATGATAGGGGAGAACCGAGCTCGTGATATAAAAGGGTTTTAATGATAGGGGAAAAAAAGCTGAGCTCTGTGTTAAAAATAGGAGGGGGAAATTTTTTTAAAATAGGGATAAAAAGAAGAGGAGCTGAGCTCTTTGATAAAATGGGAGTTAAAATAAATGGGATTGGATGGAAGCTGGAAGCTCTGTGTAATATAGGGTTATAGATAGAGGAGAAAAGCTAAAGTTTCGTGAATATAGGGTTATATGATAGAGGAGAGAAGCTGAGCTTTTTGTGATAATAGGGTTTATGATAAAGAGAACTAAAGGCCTGTGATATATTGGGGTTTAAATTTTATAGTGGAGAGGACTGAGCTCTTTTTATATATAGGGTTTTTAACATGGAAAAAGCTGAGCCTGTGAAAATACGGGGTTTAATATGATAGAGGAGAGAAGCTGAGCTCTGTGATAAATAGGGGTTATATGATAGGGGAAAGCAAGCCCCGGTGATATTTTGGGTTTTTTTGATAGAGGTTTAGAAGCTGAGCCCTGTGATATATATTTTTTAAAGATAAGGGGAAAAGGAAAAAAGGCTGAGCCTTGTGATATTTTGGGGGTTTAAATTTTAAAGGGGGGGAGAGAACCGAGCTCTGTGAAAATTAAAGGGTTTATTTTATAGAGGAAAAAAACTGAGCTCTGTGATATTTTGGGTATAGATAGAGGAGGGGACCCCCTGAGTTTCCTTTTGGAAAATTAGGGTTATAAATAGAGGAAAAAAGTTTAAGCTCTGTGATATAGGGGGTTTTTATATGATAAGGAGAGAACTGAGTTTCGTGATATATGGGGTTATATGAAAGAAGAAGAAAGCTGAGCTCTGTAAATATATAGGGTTATAAGATAGGGGAAAAAGAAGCTAGCTCTGTGATATATGGGGTTATATGATGAGGGAGAAGCCAAAATTTCTGTGATATATAGGGTTATAGATAGAGGAGAAAACCCTGAGCCGGGTGTATAAAAAGGGTTATTTTAAGGGAGGAGAGGAGCTGATTTTTTCGGTGTTATATAGGGTTTATATGAAAAGAGGGAGGGGAAAGCTGTGGCTCTTGATTTTATAGGGTTAAAATAAATAGAGAAGAGAAGCTGAGTCTGTGAATATGGGGGTTATATGATAGGGGAAAGAGGGGGCTGACTCTGTAAATATATAAGTTATATAAAAGGGGGAGAGAAGCTGAGCCCCTGTGTTTTATATGGGGTTATATGATAGAGGGAAAGCGAGCTCTGTGAAATATAGAGTTAAAAGTTTCAGGGAGAGAAGCTGACTTTGTTGAATATATGGGTTTAATGATAGAGGGAGAAAAGCTGACTTTTGTGATATATGGGGTTTTTTTGTTTAGAGGTAAGAAACCCTGAGCTCTGTGAAAATATGGGGTTTTTTATAAAGGGGAGGAGAGAAGCGAGCTCTGTGATATAAAGGGTTATATGAAAGGAAAGAACCCTGGGGGTTTTCTGTGATAAAATGGGGTTTAATATGAAGAGGAGAGAAGCTGAGCTCTGTGTTAATGGGGTTTTATATGTATAGAGGGAGAGAACGGGGCTCGGGTTGATAAAATAGGGTTTAATATGATAGAGGAGAGATGCTGACCTCTGGGGAATAATGGGTTTTATGAAGAGGAAGGCTGAGCTCGTGAATATAGGGTTATATATAGAGGAGGGGAACTGAGCTCGTGAAAAATAGGGTTATACATAAGAGAGAAGCTGGGGGCCTCTGTGATATATAGGGTTTAAAATTTTATAAGGAGAGAAGCTAAAGCTCTTTTGATAAAACAGGGTTATATGATAAAAGGTTAGAAGCGAGCTCTGTGATATAAAGGGGGTTTATATGAAAGAGGAGCAGAGCTCGTATATAAAGGTTTATATAAAAAGGGGAAGAGAACTAAAGTTTAGTGAAAATATGGGGTTTTTCTATGAAAGAGGAAGAAGCTGATTTCGGGTGTTATATGGGGTTAAAAGATAGGGGAAATGAGGAGTTTTAGCTCGGTGTAAAATTTGGGGTTTATATTTTTGGGAGGGAGAAAGTTTAGCTCGGGTGATAAAAAGGGGTTATATGATAGGGAAAGAACTGAGCTCTTTTATATATGGGGGTTTTAAAAATGATTGGGGGGAAGGGGACTGAGCTCAAGGATATATAGGGTTATATGTTTAATTAAGGGGGGCTGGGGCCTTTTAAAAAAGGGGTTATATGATAAAGGAGAGGAGCTGAGCTCTGGAAAATGGGGTTTTATATGTTTGGGGGAAAGAACTGACCCCTTTTGATTATGGGGGTTATATAAATAGGAGGAAAAGAAGCTGGGGCCAGTGATAATAGGGTTATAGATAAGGAAGAAGCTGAGTCTGTGATATATAGGGTTTTTTATAGAGGAGCGAGCTCTTGATATATAGGGTTATAGAAATAGAGGAGAACTGACTCTGTGATATATAGGTTTATAATAGAAAAGAGAGAAGCTGAGCTCTGTGATATATAGGGTTATATGATAAGGAAGAGGGCTGACTCTGTGATATATTGGGTTATTTTATAAAAGAAGAAGCTGAGCTCTGTGATATATAGGGTTATATGATAGAGGAGCTGAGCTCTGTGATATATAGGGTTATATGATAGAGGAGCTGAGCTCTGTGATATATTGGGTTATATGATAGAGGAGAGAAGCTGAGCTCTATGTGACTGAGCTCAGCTTCTCTCCCTCTATCACATCCTGCTCTCAGATATGGCAGCATAAACCACCTGACAGGTTCCCTTTAAGTCCAGTTTTGTAAACTCTTTTATGAAGTATGAATTGTTTTAGCTGTAACCTGATTGCTGTGATTTTCTCTACTAGGGAAACCCTATCATCAGTTGTTTAAGACTTCTTAGCATGAGCCACATTTCTTTGCTACATCTATGCAAGAAATCTAAAGGATATTAGGTTTTCACATGACGTCAGATTGTCAGTAGCCCTGATTAAGCTGTAAGTAATGTGGGGATTTTGTGAGTAGAGGAGGTGGGAGGTCTCCTGTTACAGGTATTCGTCGTAGATCCGTGCTTGTGAGCCGTGTTCTATTATAATATCTTACTGTTCTGTTCTTACAACCTGATGCAGCAACTTGTGAAAGGAGAGTTTTGCAAGAGATGAAGCAGGGAAGTGGTTAACCAGAGGTCCCTCCCGGCATCTCATTTGCGCACATTTCCCGTGGTCATTTGTGCCAGTACTGCTGGGTGGAGAAAACATTCCCTAATCACTTGCAGGCACAGGAAAGGACTTGATTTGTCGCCTTTACTTCTGGTTAACCCTCTTCTGCTGAGCGATCCTTTACGCTTCCCAGTAATAAGCATAAACCACCATCAAACTTATACATTATTTAGATAGCAAGACAGGTCAAGTTACTGTATAGCAGTCTGCACAAGCACTCTTAAGGTTAAAGGAAACGACTTTAACCCCTTAAGCCCCGGGCCTGAAAAGTAGTCAATGACCAGAACATTTTTTTTAGTTTTTGCCTCCTTGTGTTTCAACAGTTGTAACTTTTTTATTTTTTCAATGACGCAGTTGTATGAGGCCTCGTTTTATTCAAGACTAGTTGTACTTTATGCGGGAATAGTATAAGTTCACTTATAAATAATTGCAGAATTTTTTTCAATTTTTTTGTTTTTTTACATTTCTTTTTCACCATTCACATTTCACACTTAATATCTTGTTAGATTAATTCTACAGGTTATTACGGTCGTGTGGATACCTAATATGTGTAGGTTTTTTGTGTGTGTAATGTATGCATAATTATTTTTTTATTAAATATTTTTGATTTTATTATTTATTTTTTTATTCTTTTTTTTACACTTTTTATGTTTTTACTTTTTTTTTAAAATCCCATGCAGGGAGAACTGTTAATTTTTTTTTTTTTTTTTTTTTTAAACTTAGTAATTTATTAGCATATTCATATATGCCAATACATTATAATCTTTTTCAGTCTGACACAGGCAGTGATCAGGGCAGCTTACAGTCTGTCCTGGTCACTGGCTTATTACACAGACAGCCCTGGGGCTACTCTAGGTCTCCAGGGCTGACTGTGCAGCTGTTCCCCAGGCTCTGTCGGGTCACTTGGAGTCCTATCATCTGACAGAGCAGGGGCCCCTTTGATTGCCGCGGTTACGTCCCGGGGCTTTCAGGACTGCACTGGGATCGGGGTGTAGTACAGCCCCCGCGTGGGAGCCCCAAACTTTTCCAATATCC